>JARYHS010008075.1:89668921-89907906 GCA_031002005.1 Vandiemenella viatica
TCAAACGACCTGGTATGCGGCAGCGAAAGGGAGATGTTTCTGGACTAAAGTAGTGTGAGAGGCGTTGGGTGGGGGACTGCAAGAATCATAAGGTAGCAATAAACTTTCAAAATCCGCGTAAACGACGACGGGTACACGCTCTTGGTGCAACAAAATCCTTAAACTTTAAGGTTTTATCGTCGTCGCCGGGTAAATCCACTCTTACAGGATCAACCCGTGCACAGTCAATCTCGTGGCGGTCCAGGAGATCTTTGCGTCCAAAATGTTGCAGACATCTGTCACAAATAAATATAGTATGCTCATGCAAACTTAAAGAAGAACGACTAGCCGCGGCAAGTCGTGAATCCAACAGTAATGGAATTTTTCCCACTGCCGTCGGTAATCATCAACATGTTAATGTGGTGAACGCGTTTGTCTGCAGTGTGATGGAGGGCTCCGGAAACTACATGTTTACCTTTAACTTCATCCAGACCGAAAACATTTACAGAATAGTCTGGATTTTGCCTCTCAAATTTAGAAATGTCAGAGAGTTTTACCGGAAACTCAATACCTGAAAAATCGAAACGGTGGTTGGCGAAGGCTTCCATATAATTACTGACTAGGTACGCATGTTTTTTCGGCGCCTTTACTTGAGCTGCAAGAAGTGTCCATAAAAAGCAGTACTCGTCATTATTGTTTTTAACATTGATGACGGCTTGCTTTCTACAGATATCAAGTGGCAGAGCAACATAGGAAGACCCACGATAGGAAAGGTTGAAAATTAGAAATGCTAATGTCGAGGATTCTATTCTATCGAGAGTTTGCCACTTGTCCTTTCTTGAAACTCACAGCAATTTACTCTGAGCTCCGACTTCACATATTTTCATACCAATCCGACAGGCAAGTGCTTGTTGTGACCTCACGCATTTTAGTTAAAAAGCACATACGAGCGGTTTCTAAAATCATTTCCTTCTGTATTTATATGTGTTAATCAGTCCAACCTGCACCTTTACAGATGGGGAGGACCGATTATCCACAATTTCGCGAACTTTACCGGCAACAAGTTTAAGCAAGCATCAATGAAATTCATTGGATCAATAAAATTTAGAGAATTTGAAATTGCCCCGAATAAATTCTATTTTTAAATGCACTAAGCCTGTCTTCAAGGACTAATCGCGATACTGCTGACTCACCTATCGTTGCTGCATGATCATGACTGCATAAGGCTGCCCCTGCACCGGCATACTGCCGACTTGGCCCCGGCGATGGGCTGGCATACTGTCGGCTGGGTCCCGGCTGTGGTCGACTTGGGCCCGGCGATGGACTGGCATACTGTCGGCTAGGTCCCGGCTGTGGTCGACTTGGGCCCGGCGATGGGCGGCTGGACAGGCGAGGTGCTGCTGCTGTGGCGGGCGGTCGGCTAAGTCCTGACGTCTCCCATGGTCGCCATATTGGTGGCGGAACTGCCTCGTTGGCTGGGTGTCCGACCGCCCCCTCTGAAACATAAAAAAAAAGAAAAATGTTTTAGTATCATGAAAAACATAATTTTGTAAGCATAAAATAATATAGGTAAATTACTGATGTACTGGACTTACCGATATTCCAGTGTGCTGGTGGTTGTGGAAGAACCCATTGTGGTGGCGGAGTTGGCGGCATGCTATGTGGTGGTGACATGCTCTGCGGCACATCCACGTCAATATTTGGGAGCATGCTCCATTGTGAGCAATCACAAGCTCTTTTTGGGCTACTTATTTCTTGAGAATTACCCTTACGCTTCTCTGCGCGTGATAGTTCATCTGAAAAAGAAAAAATGTATTAGCAATAGTTATAAAGACATGGAAAAAAAAATCTATAGATAAATACGTACTGAAATAAAAAAGGTCGCTGAATGAAATATCCAAATCACCTGCGAACAAATAAATTAATAATATAGACTACTGCTTCAGCACTATACATTTTCATAAATCTAATTACTTTGAAAAATTATCATTACCGAAATCATCCTCAGCGAGAATTTCATCAATGTCTGAAGCAGAAAAAAAAAGCTCATCAGTATATGTGAAAGAATTTAAAACAGCCAGAAAAAACAAGTTAAATAACAATAATTTACTTACCAATATCGCTGAATAAGCTAAGATCCTCAGAAGACATTGCGATGATTGAAGTTTTCAGCTCGACGACTCAGAGAAGACTGGATGGCAGAAGGGGCGTCTCAGCCCTATTTATACACGCGTCTGGAGCCATGGAGAATTGGTGTGGGAAGACTGCGCCCACGATGATAAAAGTGGTGCAGCTGTGCGCATTCAATTACGAACCCGCATCATGCAGCTGCGAGGGGAGCGATAATTCGAGTGTGGTGCAGCTGTGCTCATTCAATTACGAACCCGCATCATGCAGCTGCGAGGGGAGCGATAATTAGGGTGTGGTGCAGCTGTGCTCATTCAATTACGAACCCGCATCGTGGCAGCTGCGAGGGGAGCGATAATTGATGGCTTCCGGGTGTGTGCATTCAATTACGGACCCGCATCCTGCAGCTGCGTGGGGAGCGATAATTGATGGCTTCCGGAGGGGAGCGATAATTGATGGCTTCCGGAGGGGAGCGATAATTCGGGTGTGGCGCATTCAATTACGGACCCGCATTCAATTAAACTCCCCTAGTTCCTCGGCTCCCCTCCGCTCCAAACTGTCTGCAAAGACAGGTCCATAAGAATACATGGGGAAAAACTGTCCGCTGACCGCTGTACATAAGGAAATAATAAGATCAATCTGAGGTTACAGATGTGAGACCCCCTCCCCGCAATTCAATTAGCATTAATTAAAATCAATTAAGGCTCCCCGCCATGGGGGGGGGGAAGTGGGCTCACTCCATCCTCCATAAGAATACATGGGGAAAAAACTGTCCGCTGACCGCTGTACATAAGGAAATAATAAGATCAATCTGAGGTTACAGATGTGAGACCCCCTCCCCGCAATTCAATTAGCATTAATTAAAACCATGGGGAAAAAACTGTCCGCTGACCGCTGTACATAAGGAAATAATAAGGTCAATCTGAGGTTACAGATGTGAGATTGCAGCGGCTCCCCTCCTTAATTCAATTAAACTCCCCTAGTTCCTCGGCTCCCCTCCTTAATTCAATTAGGACCCCACGCAATTCAATTAGCCTTAATTAAAATCAATTAGGGCTCCCCCCACGCAAATCAATTAAAATCAATTAAAATCAATTAAGGACCCCACGCAATTCAATTAAAATCAATTAGCCTTAATGCGCATGCTAATTAACGTTCCCTTTGATGGCGCCGACCGGCGTATAGACACTACTTGGGTCTTACTTGATAAACTTTGAACATTTGTTTTGTCTCTTACTGTAGCTCAGGTTCATTGACTCCCGGTACCGTTCAAACTCTCGGCTCAGTTCTTTCCTTGGCTGCTAGAGCATATCTGCTGAATATTGCCTGCTGTACTCTGTCACTGGGCCCAGTCACCGCCAACAAATCATATTCCCATCAATTTACTACATAGTCTGGAATTTTTTACAAGAAAATTTTTTTTAATCAAGTTGGTTCTCCATATGGCATTATTACTTGCAGGAATCTAGCAAAATTGTCCTTATACTTGTTTTGTCTCCGTATTCTGCTTAGTTTTACTATTAGGTGATGCCAGTAGTCTTCCAGTTTTGCCCTTCCTCGATTTGTTATAATGTAAGAAGTATAATTGGCTATAAGCCAAACATGCGCGTTTCTTTTACTTGGCGGAAATTGCCTCTGATCTGGCAGCAAGATGCTGTCGGGTGTGTACATGTTTGGCGCTGATCTATTTATTAAAGCTATCTCTACTCGTCCAATTCCAAATTTTTGGTTCTTCACAGCACAAAAGTCGATATTCTATATTATCCTGTAAATTACAGTTTGCGCACAGCGGTGAGGCACAGAGGTGGATTTTATACAGCTTGCAGCTCGTGCTTATTGCTCTGTTTACCACTCTGTACCATACTGCCCGAACATTTGAGTGCAGCAATTTGTTCTGTACGTTCTCCCACATGGTCTTCCAGTCCATTCTGTAACACATTTCTTCTGTGCTGTTGGTGTATTTGTTGAGTGTCACTAAGTTATAAAGCGTTTTTGCTGTTGGGTTGTTGCTCTTGATCTCTCTGTGTATGTAGCCATTGTCTACGTAGAATTGTCGAATATAACTAGATGAGAGTTTAAATGACTGATGTCAATGGGAGCTTCAATGCTGTAAAGTTGTGTTGCTGCCATAATCTGTCCGCAGAACCCAGGTGTACAACTTTTCCACAGTTTATATGTACTCTTCAGGAGTTTGGCGGCACATTTTGTGTGTACGTCGATCAGTTGTAATCCTCCTTTTTCAGCGGGTAATTTCAGTGTGTCATACTTTATCTTGAATATCTCTCCACGCAGTATGATCATCCTATTGAAGAATCCATTCACTTTGCTATTTCGCGTGAGATGGCGCGGAAATGCGCAATGTACCATAATTTGGATAATGCTACGCAGTTAATTTAACATACTTTTTGGATCGGGTCTAGGACACTCGTTTTAAGTCTTAGAAAGTTCAATTGTTTTCTCCAGTTAAGCACTATGGTTCTTTTTAATTCTTTTGTGAAGAGTATGCCCAATATCTTTGACGTCTCCGAGTTTTGGACCCAGCCTTCATGGCCTATTCCTTGTCGACGGCTCAAGACCACGAATTTGGATCTTTGTATATTTAGCTTTGCTCTAGACGCTTTAGAGTAAATTTCCGTCAATGTTTTTATTTCTTCAATATCTCTAGTTTCTGTGACAATAAGGTTTACATCGTCCACGTAGGCGCACACTGCTGTTCTTTGGCCTTTGAAGGTCACAGCTGTGAATTAACCAGTGAGCTACCAGACCGATCTCAGTATTATATAAGAATTCCATTAGCCTTCCGCTACACAGGGTTTTCAAAAAAGAAAAAAATTCTAAGTCGACGTACGCTCCCTTTGATGTGTAACGGGTTAGTCCTGGGATCCTTATTTTTATGGTTATTTATTTAAGACTTTCATAAATTTGATTCCTCTTTCTACCTTTATTCATTACGAAATTGATTAATAAATTGTAATTTGCATATATAACATTAAATAAATTGTAAATTGTGAAATTATTATATCCAAGGAAAAGGCGACAATTTTTCTTTACTAACGAAAGTGTCATAACTTGACATTTATTGGTTACTCATTAGGCTTACAGACTGATGCGCATTTACAGCTAATATGAATACAAGAATCATTAAGTACATATTTTTTTTTTCAATTAGTTTGGTTATCTTAAACATTTTTTTAAAATTTTTAAAGTAATACACAACCATTTCATGAAATGATCGATCAAATTAACGAGTCTTTTACATCGATTACAGTTGAATTAGTTCATTTTTATTTGGCACCCCGGTATTGCTTTGAGATATGAAGATGACAATTTTCTTAAACTCTTGTTTTCATAATATGAATTCATATTTCTGATTAAAACATTGCGAGTGTAACGTTGTCTACGGTTTTAAGGAGACATTAGGTGAAAAAACAAAGTTAAATTGTCAGACGAAGTTACCTGTCGCATAGAGGCTTTTGATTAGTTATTTTATTTTCATTTTATAATTTTGCTGTATGGCAATCCGATAAATGGTAATCTGATAATATAGTTATTTATTGGAGGTGGTTTTGTGAAGTGTTAAGTGGTGCTATATTTGAAAATTCGTGTTGGCTGGTAGAAGTACATTAACAACCTCATGTTTCTTATTTCATGCATTTAATTTAGTTAATTGGTTCCATATTACACTAATTTGCACCACGCGAGTGGGTCCCTCGCATTGGTTAGTCAGTTTCCTTGCGAGCCCTGCTATTCGTTGGGGTCCGTGTAGGTCTCAATATTCCAGGGTACGGCCGCGCCTTGAACAGCAAGTTATCAGTCTGTAGGTCTGTATCCTATTCGCAGGCATTTAGAACGTAACCTTGCGTCAATAAGTTCAGAACATATTGGAACTGGAAGTCTTCAATTGTGGTACCTAATCATTACTGGACGGGTATTTGTGTTAACTGACTGGCGACAGTGTCTTATTTATACTCCTTCGAGCAGTTAGAGGATTAACTTGAGAAAATTCAAAACTTACTTTTTTTTTTTTGTACTTTATGAATCGTTAACGTTGGGGATCGATGGAGCCCCGGAGAGAATTATAGGATTTTTTTTGTTTTTGAGGGTGTGGGATGGGAGCTAGAAATCTTGCCATATACTTTTTTTAAGACAATCTTCCGGCATTCACCTGGGGCGATTTAGAGAAACCATGAAAATCGGAATCTGGATGGCTGGACCGGAGTCTCCCGCATGCGAGGCCAGACCGTTACCACTCGCCCACTACGTAAAAGTGTATTTGATAGTGTCAATCACACCACAGACCAGAACTGTTTGGTGACCACAATGTTAGCAGACGCCAAGTGGCTCTGGTGTCAGTGCAACTAGCCGACTTTGAATAGTAGCTTGCACTAATTTAATTGAACTTCAAGGAGGTAATGAATATAAATATATACTATAGTTTATCATACGTTTGACCGTACTATGTAGTTAGTAACCGAAAATTATCTGCATGTAACGCTGGTACGAATAGGGTAGGAGAAAGATAATACGATAAATTTTTGAAAAACGCCCTCACGAAAATGACAATGTTAAACTGCAAGAACTGTTGAATTAAACGTACTAGTAACAAAAGCCACCCACCCTCCTTATATCAAGTTAATTAAACTCTGCCATCATTAAATTCAGTTAAATATTTGTATTAACATTAAAACAAAAATAGGAATTTATTAGTGGCATTTTAACTTTATACAGCAATGGTTGCATACTGTGATCAGCAGAAACTATTTGGGGAAAAAATGGGAGGAATCTTAGTTTGTATGCGACTAATATTACTTAAAAACATCGATTTATTTAGTCATTGGATTAAGGAGTTGTGGTGCTATGATATGTGGCTATTCACGCAGGATTAGCTGGTTCGAGCTTGAAGGAGGAAATTAATATTTCGAGGGCAAGAAGAAAGATATATTTTTTTTTAACTAACAAAAGGAGTTCATTACCATAAAGCAGGTGAAAGAAATGATGAGGATGATGAGCCAGTTAGATGTGATCTTGTGCACTTATTAATTAGGAGCCTGCTATCAGTAGGTGTTATGCAAATAGTTTTCAACGAGATTAAAACTATAGAAATTAATTTCTTGGGACAGTATTGTCTTCGATTGTAGAATACACTCTCCCGATCCATATTGGCATTGTCAAATTGAACCATAAGAGTCTATTTAAAGGCGACTTGTTTTTAGTTTTAATGCCAACGTCTTTTCCCGTATAGAATACAGACGGTCTTCGCGCAACTCACGACATAGTTTTTTGGAATCTACACTTAAAACCTGAAAGACAACTATTACAAGCCAGTTGTTCAATTTTTCAGTGAGTGAGAAACCTCAAGGGGAGAAACTGATATGGAATAATTCCTCACACTAATGTAATATAGAAAAACTAAGTAAAATAAGATAAAAATAATATTTAAAAACAAAATGTATACCTTCATGTAGACAGACATTATGCTACACCTCAAAACTTGTACATAACTTGTTCTAGAGCACTGATGACGGAAATGCAAATGCCATAACAAAGTTTTTTTCATTTGTTAGCTGCACTAGACGGAGAATAAAACCCAACATTACAAGCTGACATCAAAAGATTGTTTTTTGTTTGAATAAATTTTTTTTATGAGAAATGCTTCACAAAAAGCTCAAGTTCAATTTGAAACATTTAAAATACCCAGTTGATATTCAGCTACTTGTATCACATTAATAATAATCTAATAATTCTTTAAATTTATGTCGCTTAAAACGAGGGACTAAGGAACTGACATAATTAGAATAAGATCTCCTCAACGATTTATCAGTAACATGGCGCAACCATTTCACCGACTAATGCTCTAGTTATTCATTTCAGTTTTTCTGAAACAACAATTATAATAATGCGAGAGATCTTGAACAGCTTCACGTTCTGCAACTGTAATACAAGGATTGGTTTGGAAAAGGTTCCACATGAAATCACTACAGGCACAAGAAATCGTACGATTTTATTTACATGTACAAATATCAATTTTCATACAGTATGGATACATAAGTAAATAAATAATAAATAAATTTAAGTACAACACATCAACAATAAATATCATAGAGATATAATAAGAATCAAATTGGAGATGGGTCTACTTCTGATAGTAATAAAATGAATATACACCAATGGACTGTTGTACACGAACAATTAAGTACAATGTAAAAAACAAATGCTTACAAATGAGTACTTTACTCTTTAGAATTTTTCATAGTAAGCAATTTATTTGCACGCCCTTCCTCACCATGACAAAACAAAAAACAGTAGTCTGTGACAATAACTTACTCGAAAATAAGAAAATAAGGTGGGGGTTGGGATGAACTGGTGTCGCAAAATACCATATTGCAAGAATTTAGTTGTAAATATATTTTTCACTTCTTTCAGATCCTGTTACAATCACTTAAATTTTGTTTATAAGAAAATGGAAGCTGCGTGGTATATATTAAATTTATTTAGAAATCTGTGTGTATTGTTGACTGCCATAAAATGTCCGAAAATTTAGGCCATTTTTAAAAATGGCAGGAGTAATTTAAAATTCACTGTAAAGAATGAGTCCTATTAAGTTTGCAAAGAAATCACAGACCATCTTTGTCATAGTGAGTTTTTCATATCAGTCCATCAAACGATGTAATATATTAGGACAGTAAATACGTACGACACATCGGTGCAAACAATTATATTTTGGAAATTTTCGACACAAAGCCACTCAAGTGGCAAGAAGACTATATAAAAAAATCAGTTAAACTTTATCAGTACATTTATGTATCTATTTAGGTGTACAACACTGTAATACAAATTTATTTATGTAGAGTTAAGATTTAATTTATATGTGTAATCTATAAGTGGAATGAGACTATATTTAGATGGTTCAGGTTTTTACAATAACAAATGAAAGCAACATTACTCTGTTTTGCCTTAGACAAGGATACCTAGCATTTTGCAACATATTTGTAAACGTATGTATACATTTTTCATATTTGCGGTAGTTTGTATTCATCTTTTTATGCCTAGTCTCTCTTCGGAGTATCTATTTGAAAAGCGAGTTATGAGTTCTGAAACAAATTTATCTACATCTAACTCAATAGTTTCAAGGTAAGGCAACCGTAATTTTCACTTTGAAGGCAATTTCATCATGTCTTAGGAAACAGCAGTAATAGAAGTCAATGATTATTAAAAATCCGTATTGGCAACAAATGCCTTACTCGTTACACAAACAAAGATGGAAATTTATTTTTTTGTGATCTCTAAGTTACGAGAATAATAGTGCTGAAAGTCTGTAGTGAAAACTTCGTATTTAACATCTATAAAAAAGTGACAATGTAACGGACAACTTTAATGTGAAACCATAATAGTGTATTAAAAAATGCCGAGAGCTTGGAACCAAATTACGGCAAAGTGCAAGATATTGTTTGGTATCTTCCTTTCCTTCTGTCACCGTGTCAGGATTAACGTTCGCAGCTTACGCGACATACAAAACATTCTCATCCTTTTCTTTAAAAAAAAGCAAACGAGACGATCGCAAGTAAATTGGACGTTATAATACTCAATTTAAACCGTCTCGGATTTAGGCAGCGGCACACTAAATAATTTCGTGACTCGTATAAAGCGAACTCTAATCTAAACCTGTGTATAACTTACGAGTGATTTTTATGATTGTTTTCGTGGCTACATCCATCTACCAAAAGATTTTGTTTCGTTCCTATGTTTCCGTAAAATACAACACAAAATTTCTGTTCGCCTACTGTACTTCACTAAGCAGTTACTCACTGTATTACACGATGTGAACACATGTTTAGTTTGTTTTGTTCGAGGTGGTCCCTGCCGCGGAGACGCGCGCCGTCTTACATGATGACGCACTTGCCCTTCTCTGCCCACGGGTTGTTCTTCTTGTCCGGCGCGTGGATCAGCGGGTCGCTCTTCTCGTTCTCCTCCACGTACTCGCGCATCCTGCAACACACACGAGCCACAGTGTTAGTCTGGTACCCAGGCGCAGCCGACAGCCACTAGAGGGAGTGTGAAGGAAGCAGTTGAATCCGTGGCGAAAATTTATGTAATAAAACAAGCTGCGTTGGGTATTAAATTACAGAAAATGGGTTTACCCCTGACTGACCTTGGCTGTAATGCCACAGCAACTCACGTGAGAAATATATTACAGATAACCGATGAAAGAAAATTTAATCCATAAAATGTTGGTAAATAAAAACATGGATTAATAATGCTTTCCTTTTAAGCGGTTTCAGCAGTCATAGGTCAGACAGGGCAGTTGCTATGCAGACTAAATTTAATTTTAAAACTACATTAAAGAAGTCATAACAAAAAATAAATGACTAAAAATTGTCCATATAAAATCGATATCATATTCTTACAATATAAGCAAATACAAGCTACAAACAAAAGTCCAAAAGCCATGAATATTTCAACGACCAATATTTCAACGACCGATATTTCCAGGATCTGTTACAATAATAGTCTATTCACTAAATACATAACCAAATGCTATCAGAGAGAGCGGGGTTCATTTTAAGATTAAGTTAATAACGTTTTCTGGGGATCTTACAGTAGATCTGGGTCATTGGGACCCTATATAGGCTATGTGCTGATAACAATTGGTAGAACTGATTAAAAATTTAGACCAAGGTAAAACTCTTCGACCACGTACGTTAGTGGTACGTAGAATTACTTTGATAGCTTACTGGTCCTCTGGTTGTAAACGTTAAGAAACGCCGATCTCAATTTCAGCTTCAATTACATATTTCACAAACAATAAAATAATTATATTACAAAACTTAAGTTATTTGTTTCAAAGTCAGATGGCAACATAAGCATTCATCGCCTAGGGTTAAATGCTTCAGACGTAACAAGTATGGTTTTAGCCATGTTGGAGATGGACGATTCACACTAAGCTGCCCGAGTAATTAAACAGCTGGTTTTCATGTGACCAGAACTATGGGAAAAGAAAAGTTCCTTTCCGTTGAAGCAAAACCGGCTTTAGAAAATTAACTAGCGCACATGAATGTGAGATTCCTGGGGTTTCTAGACGTCCCCTAGCTCATACACTCGTTAACACTTACCAATTCTTTCCACACATTAATAAATTGCACTGGAACCGGTACTTAAAATATACAAATTAGGAAATAATGATTAAGTATTTAAGAATAATTCAGATCGTTTAAGTTTATCGGTTTCGAGAAACTAGCTGCCACTATATCCTCAACTGCTTTCTACATTACTGGTGCAAGCAACCGAAGTGACAGGAGAGGAACTATTTGGAAGCAAACTCAATACAAGGTGTAATAGCGAGCACATTAGAAAATTCATAAGGTGGAAAATTTTCAATCTTTTAGTCTTATCTCTCAGTTGCCGACCTTTAGGGCTTGTTGACGTCGAGTCTTTAGGAAGAAGGGAGTATGTGGAGAGAGGGGAGCAAGGGATTCAGGAACCGTTCCGATGTCCACCGGGAGTGATATCGGAAATCCATAGATAACTGAAATCTGGATGGCCGGAGGGGGACTTGAAGCCGCGTCCTTCCACTCATCCAAAACACTCAGTTTCCACTTCTAGCTGCGTGATTCTGGAGATGGAGAGCTCAGCATTATCCTATTGTGCAAGGGAAAACTCTCGAGCGCTGCACGCTACCTTCATGTACGGAAATTTGAACCCGGAAGTTTAAATATTCGACACAGAATTTCGTCTCAGCTTTTACAGAATGTGGCTCTGATACTAACATGCTGCGAGATTATTGTCGGCGAGATACTAAAATTTCCTGCAAAATTCATGCTGGAATCATTTTGTAACTGCCGCGAAGGGAATTAATGCCGAGCATGGCGGATGAGTGGTAACGCTTGACCCTGGAAAATCCCGTCCCGCGATTCAGATTTCGCTTAACTCCAGGCGAATGCCGCGATGGTTCCTACAAAAAGCCATGGCCGAGTTCATTCGCGTTCCTTACTCTCAACTCTCCTAGCTCCTACTGACGTCGATGAGACTCGCCGAGCTATAAAGCCAGAACAAAAAATCCATACTCAACTGTCTGCGCCAGAACAGTACGTTTTACCTGTCTGACAGACAGACAGACTGAACAACAACATATGAATTCCCTGCTAACAATAAGCTACCTGTGTTGAATGATTTTTGCAGTCTAGCCCCGAATGTGAATATAGTCTGTGACAAGTTGCACACAAAACAAAAGCACCAGTGTTAAAAAAAATTTAAAAAAGGAAAATGTACATAGGTTTTCCACACACCTTTACAGTTTAGTACAATATGCAACATTACATTCTTTTAGCACAGCTTACTCAAACAAGGTTTCTAGAACCAACGGAGTCGTACAGAGGGTACCACGAAGGATTTGGAATTTGATTTAGGCCACGTTGAAGATTCACAGTTTGTAGTAGGAAGCACAAAAATCACATCTGCCATCCATTCTATTAAACTTCGGTACGCACGCTACCAGCAGTCTTGGCGAAGAAATATGAGGAATGCATGTAATTAACCAGTGTCATGATACGACCAATCTCAAAAACAAAGACAATCAATTCATTCCTATAAATTGATTCAACTAAGATGTGCCGTGCTATATTAATTCTATTACACCAAAACATTAGCAATATTTCAAACACAAAAATTGGATCAATTCATGTTATGAATGTTAAACCAGATATTTTCTGGAATATTTAAAAGACTTTGCAATTACCACTTTCACCAATTTTACCAATTTTTCTATATCTGAAATGAAAGATTTTCATTTTTTTTTTTTTTTTTACAAACTATGGCATGAAAACATGTCAATTTTTAAACTACTGCTGTTTAGGCCTGATCTAGAACTTTGTACTGTGAAAGCATATATGGCAACAGTATTTTATATTAACAGTTCATAAAAGATACACTGCATATACCATACAATATGTATAGTATTCATCTTTCAATTATTACTAAGTAAAAGAGAAATTAAGACAAAATTAAGTTTTGCTTAGCAAGAAGTCTCCGAATTTCTCAGTAAATTATTACTACGATAAAGACACTACTGTGTTTAAACATATGCAGGAGTATGCAAAAAGGTAGTTCTATGAACACTGAAAACATTTTCAACGAAGAAAGTAAATTAGATAAATAATTCCAGTGGAAAATGTTTCAGTTAACTAATTGTTGCCAGCAACCTCGTTAAGTAGACTATTAATGTGTGTAGCGCTCCTTTAAATCAATGATTTAGGCAAGAACCGATTCTTTTCCCGAACTACATAACTATTTACAGTAATACTAACGTTAGTGCAGTTGACATGTTTTTCAGTTGGTGTAGAAAGTTAAAAAACATCAAGTCTAACACTTATTTTGCAAACAATGTTAGTTTTTGTTTCGGTTAAACAAAGCAACAAAGATTTTCAAGCCGACAGCGGGAGGGGGAACAATTTACAATTCTTCAGATTACATAGCACGGAGATCACTTCTACGCATATTAGCAACTAAGTTTGATTCGACGCTGCTGGGAGGATGATTTCGTTCAGATAATTTATAAATTGTACCGTGTAATCTCTGTCGTCATTTCGATCATCAATCCCACCAATTTTCATCAATCCCCCCGGCACCTTCATGCTCGATTTTGACAGTTCTCCCCATTTATTATTTGGGTATTCTTCCTTAACTTCTATCAAAGTTACTCGCACAGATGATTTGAAATCCGCTATTAACAGTCAACTCCAACTTACCCACATTTTAACTCGAATTAAAACTGCTAAAAAAGCCAAATATAATTACTAATAAATAACTAAACCGTGGACGAGTGAAGGGAAATATTCGCGACAGAGCCACCAAACAAAATGCGTATAATGTACAGTAAAGGGGCTAAATGTTATAAGAATATTCACCGTGTGAGAGCGGACATTGGGAGCACCGTTAGCCCGTAGCGTGATGACTAGGACCAGTCATATGTCTTTCCTGCCTTCTTTAGCCGTAATGCCGAATTAAACACTGATTAAACGTTTCAGATTGCATTTTATATAGCATATATAAGCATATTCAGGCCATTTTCCTAGTTTTGGTCATATTGTGGTAATATTTATAGTCATATGGTTATATTTTGAGGAAAAATCTGTTAATTTTTTTAATACAATCGGGAATTCGCTAGATATAGATAAGAAGAAATTAAGATAATTAATCACAGGTCAGAATTCACCAGTCAAGAATTAAAGTTATACATTAGAATCACTCTCTAAACGTAATGTTCCGCCCGCCTTTTAATCTCAACAATGCAGCAGAAGCATGCATGTGTCGATCCGCATCAATATCTCAATGAGTCTCAGTCATCGCTAAATCTGCAGTCAGTAGACCTACCGCCATGCCGAAAATATTATTTTCTGAAAGTGCGAAGTTACGAAAGGGATTTTAGTGAGGAGTATTTCAGTACAGACGAAAGAGTTCTATTGTCTAAATTATCTTAAATTTCATGAAAACGATTTAAAATTTAATTTCCCAATGGGGCAGCGAGTGCACGGGAGCAAATTATACTGCCTACATGAAAGCGACACTATTAGATAAAATAAATGATGTATAATTGAGCATGTTTTGATGTACAGTAAATTTAAATGTTTGGTCATATTTTGTCACTTTTAGGTCATATTTACCCATCTTGGAGGTCCTATTTGCCTGCATATTTCTCTATTTGTTTGGTCAAAGATCCGAACCCTAGTGATGACGTTGACCGAAGTCCGACCACCTATGTAGCCGCGGCAGTCCAATTCCATTACCCTCCAATGGCGAACACTCAAAACTTGCAGAATCAAAGCAATTGGCTACTGGATTTATTGAGCGGATTTGTGAGTAGAAAAGGTGGGAAGACTAGAAGAGCCATTTTTTGGACATTCTGATCTTGTTTTTGCTGTAGAAAAGCGTTCTGTTGTGTGGATAGTGAGATATAGTACTTCTGGCTTATGACTGGCGTGGTATCATAGGCAGAAAAGTGGACTCTTAGTCCCGTAAGCATTCACATACGTTCGGATGCTACTTTTTGTTGCTAATAATAGCAGATCAGACTGAATTTTGGTCTAGCTGCTAGCACCAATCACCACTTGATACATTTTAACCTCATACTCGATGGGAAAGCAACGTGCTGCGTGTTGTGTAAGTATCTTTGGCTTGTCTTCGGTGACAGAGGCCTTGTATCGGACACTTGAGGCGAGGCAGCGGGGACGACGTGATAACAGTCTTCCACGGGCGCTAGGCCGAGAGGTATGAGAATACGGTGAACACTCTCAAACATCCCCGATAAAGCGACTTCAGCAAGAGGATATGAACCATGATTTGTAAATAATCTCAATGCTCTAATCAGAAAGCCCGACCGACATATTACGTTCATTATTGGTTTAAGTTGCTAGTCTATATTACAGAGTAGAAATGTAATTTTATCTTTAACCATATTGTGAGTTGTAACTTCATGTTATTTTGTTTAAATTCATGTGAAAAATAAATCGATCCGATTCTGGAAAGGAGAGGCCCATGTTTTGCTAAAGATAATGTTACACATTTGAGGCACGAGGTTTTGGTAATAATTGTTGCGTTTGTCCCTTTACATTTTGAATATTCTGACTAAATGCAGTGTGTTGTTCAATCGGAAATCTCATTCATCCGTTCACTTATTAAATTTCGTATTTGATATATTATTCATAAAACTATTTGACTAAGAATTCGAGAAGATGAGTATTGTAATGAAACAAAAAATTAAGTTTATTACAATAATCATGAATTACGCAATGTAGGAGAATGCGACGCCAGAAGTAACTGGTAATCTGTCACAAGAAACACATCGCCATTCACCGTCTGGCGTCATTCACAGGTAAGACGGACATTCGGACATTTCACCCATCAGCATGAGTCACAAGCTGTAGTGATATTTGCGATTTTACGTTCATAGTATTGGAAATTATTCTGGACAGTTAAGTCTACGCACACTGGTATTCTGGATATCTGAGTCTTACTAACCGCCATACCAGAACAGTCTAGTTTTGAACAGCTTTACATGTCCTAATGAGCAATACAAATAGGATGGCTGACAAGGAACCATCACAGAATCAGCTTGGGCCGATTTAAGGAAAGCAGAGAGAGAGAGAGAGAGAGAGAGAGAGAAAATATGGCTGGTCGGACCAGTCATAGAACCATAATTTTATAGTTTATGAAGCAGGCGTTTGACAGAGTACTATATCCTCCGTCTCACAAGTATCGGAGCTATTACAGGGCTTATCGAGGCCCAGTGGAAGCCTTACTCAGGAGAAATCCCAGCAGTTATCGACTCCGGACACGAGCCAGCACCGCCGAAACGGTAATCCCCAGTAGTCTCGCTGTCGTGCTGCTCATAAGCATACAAAGCTTCGATCACATTCTTTTATGACAAAGTTCTTAAACAGATTCAGTTTATGCATACCTACTCATAATGTTAACAAATTGATTCAAATCATAAAAGCAACTGATCTGAGGATTTTTAAATTTATGAAGATAATTAATAGCTGGAAAATCTTGTGTTCAAAGCCACAACAAAAATCACTTTTAGCAAGTTCGTAGGAGAAGCACGAATAAAATTGGTTTTTAGTTATGGATATTTACATTATTCCTAATCCAAAAATACGTCTAATCGTAGAGCGAAAACTACTTCCTTCCTACTTTTTTCAGAATGTTGGGCGACTACGGTGTTAACGAGCCCCCAAGTTAAGAGAGTTAGGGACGCAAGTTGATCGCGCACAAACGAATTGCATATATTCAAATAACGTGGAGAGAGTGTCTCAGAAACAGTTTATCGAGACAGTATAGTCGCAGCAAGCACCATCTGTGGTGCCAGGGGCGCAACTGATGTTCCCGAACTACTTTACGACTAATAGTGTGCGTGACAACCATTTCGCGCCCATTTGATCGAGTGGTTTTTAGGGCTTCTCTTCCACGCAGTCGAGCTTCTGTCAAGTCTTCCTCCTCGGTCGTGATATCGTGATATTGTGATAACTGCCTCGTATCTCTTAATTGTTCAAAAAACAGTTCTGATAACTGCATATTGCATGCTACACCTCGCATTTAAGTTTAAGATTATCGTCGCCTGCATTGTATTAGAAGTTTTCCCTCCGAATCGTTCATGATGTACTCCATGTTGGTCAGGTTGCGTACCTGTATTTTCTTTTCTCTGTAACCAGCCATATAAAGACCACCTGCCACCTGCCACCTTTTCTACATAGTCGACCAGTGTCAGTCACGAAAGGGAGGAGGGAAGGGGAGGGGCCAATGTGTAGCTTATGAGGCGAAGACGGAGACCGTCCAGCAGGAGAGCCCGCCGTGCTCGACCTTGTAACGGTGTGGCTTCTCATCCCACAAGACGTGGGTTCCACCATTCAGATTTGGGTTTTCCATGGTTTCCCCAAATTACTCCACCGCGATGGTTCCTTTCCCCCTTTCCTTCCTGGCTTTCATCTTGTATACCTTGTGACGTTAACGAGGCGTAAAGCCGTAATCAGGAAGCACGCGAGACCTGGTCCCGCAGTCACACTGGCTGGCGAGTCATTTCATATTTTCCCTCCTGGCTTTACAGCTCACCGATGTCAAGGTCATTAGAGACGGGAGAGGAAAACGGGTCTTTTTAAGGAACCATCCCGTCAGTCGCCTGGAGGGATTTCGGGAAACCGTATAAAACCAAAATATAGATGGGCGGAAAATGATTTGAACCCGTGTTATTCCGAATGGATTCCTTTATGTTATATCGTATGCAATCTACAAACAACTGATTTAGCTTATAACTTGTGATTCAGGACTTTCCGGTGAAGGACTTCTATTATAATTGCTCTTCTCCGTTACTATTGAAAGTATTGTCATCACGGAAAATCTCAAGATTACATCAGGCGTGAAGTATGTGATCGAGGAAGGCTTAGCAGTGGTGCCAAAAATCGCCGAGAGATAACCAATCAAAACATGTAAGGTTGACAATGCCAGATTCAGCGAATAGGCAGGATACGCCGCGAAGTGACTGGCCGGGCAAACAGATTCAGTCGAAACTTCAATATGCCAGCTATTTGTGCACCTCGATTCATTCGTCGTTGCTTAAAAGTATCTGCAGTCGTACCATGAATTGTTAACAAGTGACTGCTGGCTCAACCGGCTAAATCAGCTAACGTGATTTACAGGTAGATAGGTCTGTTCAAATAAACCAGACCACCTCCAAACAGTACAATAACACGCAAAACGAGAGGACTCACGCCTCCGCTCCGCCTAGTCATTCAGCAGGAATCCGACACGATTCTGAGAATAAAGTTGTTTCACTTCCTTCCATTGTCACTATCATGCCAAGGAAAACTAAAAGAAAATCAAACTGATATGAAAGAAACAAATCCTTTGTAGTCTACGCACTCATTTGGATGCACCAGCCTTTCATCTCAAAATATATAATCTTGCTCATAACTACATAATTACGGTGCTATTTCACACAGACAGCCGCTAATACGAGAATTACATCTGCCCTTTAATCCGTTACGTTCGACACATACTTGGTAAATGTCCGCTGCAATGGGTGAAGTAGTTTCCTGCAGCCCCCAAAATAACACTTAGCCCGTTAGATCTCGGATTATAGACATGGATACTTGGCCATATAGTTTAGAGTCACAAATGTGGTGATTGCGGTAGGCGTTGTAACCTACGGACAAGTGGGAGCCTGTGAAATTCAGTGTGTATATTAATATATTACAAACACTCTTCCCAACTCTTAAATGACGCGTAACTGAGTTCCATAAGTTTTTTTTTTTTTACATTATTTTCCCTTCCGTCTTTACATCTCGTCGACGTGGAGGAAATTAGAGACGGGAGAGGATGAGGAGCAGGGATCAGGAAGGAATTCGGTATGGCCTTTTGAAGAAACTATCCTGGAATTCGCCTGGAGTGATTCTGGAAATCGAAATCCGTATTGCCGGACGCAGCCTCAGACGGAGCTAGTTAAGTTCGCTTGTGAAGCCCATAAATTGTAAACACGTGACCGCTGGCGTCATTCTGCTGTTATTATTATTATTATTATTATTACTCCGCAATTTACTAAAAGTGTGTGGAGGAGGGTGCATTGCAACTATCAAAAAGGGTTATGGTTTGGAAGGGTTATAAGGGATATGGCAGGAGGCGCCCATGCGCTATTGTGAGGAACCATCCCCACATTAGCGTGGAGTGATATGGGAAAACCATGGAAAACCCAGATCAGGATGGCTGTAGTGCTTTATCGAAAGCTACTCCTGTCGGATTTTATGTTTACTCGCCCGGTAAATCCTTTCTATTCCATTCCCTAATCGCTCGTGGGAAAAATGAGTACAGAAATGAATCGGTTCTGGCCCTGATTTCTCTTATCTTATTTTCGCGGTCATTTCGAGATATGAATGTTGCTGGTAGCAATATTTGCTGGCTGTCATTCCGAAATACGTCTTTCGTGAATTTTTCAATTAGCTTCCGTCGAGAGCAACGCCTTCGGTGTTCCAGGTCTTCCCAACCTAACTCCTTCAACATCGCACTTACGCTTTCCCTCCAACTATATATACCTGTCACGAATCGGGCGGCTCTTCTTTGGACCTTCTCTAATGCCTCCGTTAACCCCTTTTGATGGGGACCCCATACAGAACAACAATACTCTAAGTGAGGACGTACTAGTGACTTGTATACAATCGATTTAACTTCCTGAGTGCATTGATTTAAATTACGACCTAGAAATCTGAGCATACGATTTGATTTTCCCATTACATTCTCGATATGCTCATTCCACGACAAATTATTACGAATTGTTACCCCTAGGTATTTAGCGGAATCTACCGTTCTAAGGACACTGCCATTAATTGTATATTCATAGGTAAATGGTGTCACCTTTTTACTTACACGCATGACTTGGCACTTTTTAGCGTTTAATTCCAACTGCCGATCTTTACACCACGCAATTATTTTCATATTATCGTCTTGTAACAAAGCGCAGTCGTCCTGGGTTTTTATTTCGCGATAAATAATAGCATCATCGGCAAATAATCTTTTCATCCCCCCTAATATGTCGCATAGATCATTGATGTATATGAGAAACAACAGAGGCCCTAACACGCTTCCCTGGGGAACTCCAGACCCCACTTCAGTAAGTGATGAACGCTCACCGTCGAGAACTACACACTGTGTTCTGCCCTTCAGGAAGTCTGCAACCCAGTCGCATATTTGTCTAGATATGCCGTAACCACGAAGTTTCCTAAGGCACAGTGTCGAAAGCTTTTTTAAAGTCTAATAGAACCAAATCAACCTGGGATTGCTCATCGATAATTCGTCACAAGTCGTGAATTAGAAGTGCAAGTTGTGTTTCGCAGCATCGGCCTTTTCTGAATCCATGTTGATTTGGATTTAAAAGCTCACCTTCATCCAAGAACCGCATGACATTTGAATAGATGATATGTTCTAAAATCCTTCAAAATATTGATGTTAACGAGATCGGCCTATAATTCTGAGGTTCATTAACATTCCCATTTTTAAACACTGGAGTTACGATAGCGGCCTTCCATTCGGCTGGTATTTTTCCTTGATCCAGAGAGACTGTATACAATTTCATCAAATACGGTGCCACGACGGTTCAGACTGCTATTTCCATAACACGCCACCGAACGGGAGGGATTTAATACCTCTGCGACCTCGCGTCACTGTCAGTGCAATGAGGTCCGCTTAGCTTCTTTCTTACTGGAGCTGTACAGACGGAGGAAGGAGCGGCGCTCGTCTAGTGGCTTCAAAGCTCACCAGTCTGCAATACAGGATCGGTCTACTATCAATTTTGATAGAGCCTCATTTTACCATTCCACAACTTTGCGATACATTAAATTCATGTAGTAATATTTTACATATATGCATTTTTGTTGTTGACCAATTTGAGTCTGGATTATCTCAATTCAAATGTTGGTCGACTTCCCGAAGACAACACGATAATAAATTGTTTGATACATTGTTTGGAAACTATCGAATAAAATTATTCCCAAACTTACGTACCTGTCTAAACTATTGCACCAGTGTTTCTCGTATTAGCTTCCGTTCACCGCACCTGCAGTTTATTATAAGATGTTTAGCCCTGAATCTATTCTTTCTTTGGCGGTCGGGAATTGAATGGACCGACACTGATAACATTTTCTGTCATATTGCGAAATTATATTCATAACATTATCATACCACGAGTCTATCTAGCAAATAGTTAACCGACGTGAGTAAATAAGAGGCCCAAACAGATCGAGAGAGTCACCTTACCTGGTTTATGGCGAAACGATTCGACACAAATACTATTCATAGACAGTTCCGCCACGAAACAAAGTGGATTCGCCTGCTGTCAGCAGTTGGTATTGGAAATGGAGTGGGGTGAGGTAGCCTGTAATTGGTCCTAATGGGCACTCCATCGGCAGGCCGCAACCGGCATACAGCCCGCTCGCATCTCCAATCTTCTCTGCATAAGGCGATTCCATTAAAAGTTTTTTGAGTGATAGACTGAGGAGGCATATGCAATACGGCATTCTGCGGTATCAAAATCTAGCCCTAACTGCACTCACCCCTGATTTGTTCCTAATAAATTATACTTTTCACAAAACAAAATGAACTCTTATGAAACAAAAGACTGCTTACAGGTTTCAGACACTACGGCACTAGTGTTCGGCCACTGGTGCGGCGTCCTGTCACTAGCCGACGCGGTCTCCCGCCAACCAATGATTCAGTCAGTGTTTCCTCGGTCGGTGCGAGCGTAAAGACGCACCGAGACCTATTTATCACCGGGCACAGGGTAGCCATCCTTCTTGACGGTGAGAAATACATCATCTGAAATGAGTAAAATCAAGAGTCTTGGTAGCGGGCTGAACTGTTGGTGCTAATCGCGAGAAATCTGTCGCACCCATTATAGCAATCGCTCAAGGAACTTCCATCAGTAGTCTAGAGATGTGTCATTCGTCTTTTGAACAGTTCTTTTGAAAGAGTGAGAGCTGCTGCTCACTAAAAGTGAATTCGTGTGGCCACGATCCCAATCCAGAGCCACGAGGCACGGCACAAGTAAACCAAACTGAGGGAGCTTTCATAAAGTACGTGGCTCGGTCTAGGGGGGGAGGGGTTGGCTGGAAGGTTACGCTGCGCTACTTTGGGGGGGGGGTGTTCCGAATCAAGCCACTTAGCTTCCCAATCCTATAATTTTTTACAGTTAAAATGAGATACAGAACACACAAAAGCATCTGAATATTTATTTCCTTCATTTAATCATCTACGTATGTAATTTACAATAGCCTGACAAGAGAAAACAGTACAAAATGTCTTCTGGAATCAGTGGGGGGAGAAGCTGCGTGCTACGTGGGAAGGGGGGGGGAGGGGGGTAGAGGCAAAAGCCACGTCGGGCAAAGGGTGAAAGGGTGAGGTTCACAGGAGGCCAAAATAGAGCTACGTGGTCTATGGACGATTCCAAATGACAATGGGGTGTGGGAAGGCACGCGGTGTCGTTTTACCTAACTTCACTACGGTCTTCCAAAGCTATTAAAATCTGCACAGAAAACAGGCTGCCGAGTGAAAAAAATAACTAGAATATTATTTGTGAACAGTAACTTGTCTTTGATTTAAGGAAAAAAGTTTTGTGATTATACTTTGAGCTTAAATCAAATAAATGTAAAACTAGCCATGCTTTTATTATTATCGAAATAACCTCTCAAAAATTGCAGGCAACCCGAACTCTCATTGGAATGTTTGAAATGGGATTTTCTGCGTAAAATAATCCGGCAGTGTTTAAGAAACAAAAATTTCAAGGTAAGCAGAAAAATAAGGTAACCGCCTGCGAGATTAATGTACGAAATCAGTCTAAATGTAATTAAAACGAACAGATACTACACTAAAAACGCAGATTATCATTCTTTTTATTTAAACTTGTCTAGTGAACCGTTCAAAAGAGCAAGTTTTTTCACCTAGTGATCTAACGAGCACCGCTCTTTTTAGTGAGTCACTTTGCCCACCTCTAGCACAGGCTGTATGCCACGCAGCTCCCCACGTGGTTACTCCAGTCTCAGTTATGTTGGGAAGGGTATACTGTCTTAGCTCAAAATTGTTTCTAAATGTTGCTGATGCTACAAGAGATAGAGTTCTCAAACTTCAGAAATTCTACAAGCTATTTTCTTTTTGATTTTTTTTTAAATCTTATACCCAAAATTAAGTTAACAGGAAACTTTTACATCTCCGTTTTTCTAGCTTTTAGGTTTTAAACTGTAAAAATAATATCCGAAATGTTTACACATGCTAGTCTGACGATAATAAGGGAAGTACATCTCAGTGATGTTTAAGTTCTGAAAGGTGTTCCTCAAATTTCAATTCGAAAGACAAGGTTTAAGAATTGTCTTCGCTTTCATATCAAGAACATTTCGCATTTGATGCTATAAATACCACATTTTCTATATCGTTCGAGAGCATTTCGTGAATTCCGATTTCTTTGCGTTTTAACTGTAGTTTCCTGCCAGCGCGGGAGTGCTGTGGAGGACAATGGGCTCATCAGCACAGAGCCACATCAGCTGCACCGAGCGATTAAATTACGAAACAGAAACAAACCTTTCAGTCAGTCTGTTACCATTCAGTATCTCCGCTCTCTCGTAGTACACTACATCATGGTGTACCGTAATGAGCGAACCAGTTCGTCGGATATTGCAAAATTAGAAATTGTACTTCACGAAAGTATACTGTGATCTTACGACTCAATGAACTGAAGCTTGAGGTGGAGTAGGTAAACGCAATACCCGAAGTCTCCGCAACAGTTTCTGCGTATATTCCACACGAGTTGCATCCCATTGTAACAGCCCTCAAACCTAAAATTAAGTGTAATTGTATTTTATGGATCATTTGTAGTAAGCTACTGTTTGGTTGAATATGATCTGGTATGTTTCTTTTGCAATTTCCTGTATATCAATGTATATAGACTGTTTTATGAAAATATGTAATATGTTTAAGAACATAATTGAACAAGAGAATTGCATAAGTGTTCGTAATTCCAAGTATTAATGCAAGTTACGATGTCTAAAGGATAATTCGCTACAGTTTAAATTGATTTCTGTGAATAATTTTGTGTTTAAGTATCTTTAATTTCCATTTCTGTCCATTTTGTAATGATTGTATAAGATTTGGTATTAATTCTGGTTGTTTTTAATATGTTTCAATTGTTTAAGTATTGTTAATGTTCGAGAATTATCTAGCGGAAGCTTTTGGAGTGTTCTAGAAATTTCGGTGGAGTTTATATAAAGTTATCATCCAAGACAGAGAATCAGTTTTTCGGCAAAGTTTTTCACCAACTCAGATTGCGACGGCCGGGAACTGAATTATCTGTGGAAGAAGTGTTGTACGCAACCTCTGGATTGTATCTATGCATGTAAACAGTATCGTTCACGTAGTGTTTTCTTGGCGAATAAAAACAAATGTTAAACTGAACTTTATGGTGGACTGATTATCTTATTAATTAAACCACCAACAATCTTATACCATGAAGGGTGATATCCCTCAACCCTAACTCACGGTACTGTAAATTTAGTACGTATTAAAACAGAACTATTTACTAGCACACTTATGATAGTAATTGCGAGGAAAGCATACACTCGGCACTTCTACCAAGTATTTTGAAATTCCTAACGCAGTCGATAAACATCAAAGGTGGATTTTAATACCATTTAACCAGAATTCTTAGTAACCTGTGATTGTACCCAAGTTATTCTGAGTATGGCTGTCTAGCAATATCAGAGTAGAGTACCTGTCGTACAGCCGATTAAATTTCTTGCGAACCTATCAGTCTAGTAGCAGCACCAGACAGGAAACAATCAAGTTCTGAAGACGTGATACGTGACCACAGGTGAATGAAACATTCCAACCTCGTGTGCTGTCATTTCTACCAGAGGTGATCCACCGCCCTTGCACCGCGTCTTGCAGCAACCCTTCCTCCTGTAAAACAGGAAATAACAGTGTACAATAGGAAGCAATTGACATCTTCCTTTTGCATACCACGCTGTGTACAGGTAAAATTTTGATACACTACCAGAGACGCGCTTGCGCAGAAAATGTCAGACGAAATTAAACGGAAAACACTTCCGTTGAGTAAAAGGGTACAGCTTAGAAAGTTTTTTTTTTGTGAATTATCTTGAGATAGTTGCTCGATGATAAAATAAATAAGGGAATAAAAACTACTTTTAAAGTACCTCTTTGTTGAGTTTTAAATCAGTTCAAGGAATTGTGTAATTGAAACGCGTATGAAAAAGAAACTTGCTGCACGTGTGGAAAGAGTGTACATTACTCCCAGCTGCGTTGTTAACTGTTATAACTTTCGATTAACGGTTGCGCACGACAGCTAAACACGGTGAAATCCCTTCATACTAGCAGGTCTCGCTAGTGGCAAATGGAACCCTTACTATGTGCACTCAACCAAACTGCGACAGAAAAACTTGAAAATTCTGTGACACGGGTGGGAGTGGGACCGCAACATTAACATTAAAAATTCTACGAAACGGTTTTACATGGAACTCTCAAAAATCGTAGTGGTGCATTTTTGATGTATTAGTTCATACAAATACTAAGTCATCGCAGTGAAATGTGTGACACGAAGTTATTTGGGTACCCACACACCAGAAACAAAGTCGATTGAAAGTCTTTGATGCCATAAGAAATACAACATACACCGACTAGCAACGTAACACATGCCAAACAGTGAAGAAGTGTGCTGTGGAGGCACAACCAGCAAGGAAGATACTCTTGAGGGCAGCCTGTCGCTTGCTGGCAGCTGCAGGTCTTATTAGCAATTTAACTGCCTGCTCCCTGCTTATCGGAGTCTGGCAAGGCGAACAGTTCATGAATATTTCCCAATACGTTCTTGCGGTACGGTCACGTCTTTGTCCTCTTTTTAGTCCTTTACCGATTTTCGACTTCCGTTCGGGTATTTCTGAGACGTGCAAGAAATGCTGAAACCCTTAACGC
Source organism: Vandiemenella viatica (assembly GCA_031002005.1). NCBI lineage: Eukaryota > Metazoa > Arthropoda > Insecta > Orthoptera > Morabidae > Vandiemenella > Vandiemenella viatica. The sequence goes on from JARYHS010008075.1 coordinate 89,695,031, forward strand.
AGCCTCGTTGGTGAGGTTTATGGATTACCGATACAGCAGTCGTGGCCAAAGCGAGCCTTCCCTTTCTTTCTACATATCTTAAGATCAGCAGCGGGGTCAGCAGTGCTGCCTTATTAACAAAGCCCAGCACATAAATAAAGAACGCTTCAAAATCAATAGCCAGTCACCAAAATTCCTAACGAATCAATGTTTATCTCATTGTTTCACTACCTCTTTCATCTAATTTGAGTTTCTAATAAAGGTAAGACAGTAAAAGGGACAATTTACATTCGTAAAACGAATGGCGTAATGAAGAAAACACGTTTATAAAAAACTCCGAAAGGAACCAAGTGTCACGCCTAGTGGCTATCTGACGATGTGTTCACTTAATCCTCCACGCTGGCTAGAAATTAGTAAATCGAAGTGTGTTTTAAGGATTCATCTACTACTGAAAGGATTCATCAAATACTGAAAGGAGAGATCTATTACTATGAAGGACAACTGGTAGGATCAGTTGAATGGGTTCAGGCATCGCTTACTAGTTTAGCACAACTGCTTGGTGTAAATAATGTATGTAGTAAATATCCAATGGAACCACTAACAAAAGTTGAGGCGTTTTGTACCTTCGAATATTACCCTCCCGTTGAAAGCAAAAATAAGTTGCAGAAACGATTGTGTTGGCTTCTCGGACGATAAGCTGAATATTAAATTTCTCAAGATCTTATCACAGGATAGAAATGTCGACATCCCAGCATCACCAAGTTTATTAAAAAAATTCTAAATATAAATATGCTGTAAAACGTTATGTAAGAAAATCTTTAGGATTTTCTTATTAACAAGTCTGAGGTTGCGCAAAAAAAGAGGAAAAAAAGTAACTTTATCTTTTGTAACAATGTCGCTTTATAGAACGGGTATCTTCGATGGAAAATAATCTGGAGCCGAGGATTAATTGTAAATGTTTCAATGTTTCGCCATAAAAATCTATTCTATACCAAATACTGAAGAGGCTGAAAGCCACAGGTAAGACCGTAACAAACCATCTTCCTCATGTGTTCTATACCAGTTGGGTGTTCCTCTATTTTTCTCGTATGTTTTCGTACAAAGCACGGCTCAGTGAGATTTAACATCACACATTTCTGTAATTTAGTTTGCCACTTTCGAACTATTTTTATACAATTTTTGTGCAGGTATACCAAATGGCGGTAGCCGAACAAAGTGTGCTATTTCTTTGGATATTAGCTGTATTGCGACGAATGGAGTGTTTTTTTTTTTATTTATCTTTAAGTGAAGTGGATAAAGTTTGGTTTGTTAGATGTATGCTTTCATAACTTTTTTTTACTGTCAATAGCCTTCTATTACTGAAAATTATTTTATCGTCAGCTTGTTCTTCATTTGGTTATCAATATCAATGCTTTTAGATCTATTTCTACATTTGTATGTGTTTGGTTGTGCTATAGCAGATGTTCAGTGAATGTAGAGATTGGTACGTATTAGTTTCCTCAAATGTTCCTCATAGTTTCAAATTTTCTGACAGTTCTTCGTATACTGTCTTACACAAGTCGATTGGTGTAATACATATGGCGGTATTTATTTACACGTTTATTTCAGATAAATAGTTTTTGAATTTTATTATCTATTACAAAAGCCAATTTATTTTATTTTACTTTTTTTAAAGATGTTTCGTACCCTGTGTGTATTCGCGTTTAAGTACGTTATGATGTAATAGTCTTTCCTGTCTTGTATGATGGTTTTGGACTTGTATATAGTAACCAGCGTGTCTTTACTATGTGTTTTTACATCCTTTTTTCTAATTTAGAGGTTAATTTTTTCTAGTATTACTGTTATACCCATTATTCGTAAATGGCAGAAGTTGATGGGTAGGAGAATCTCTAAAAGAACACAAGATGATAAAATAATAATCATAATAAAAATGGAAAATATATAACTAGGAAAACTGCTACCGGAGCATGCGCTCCATTGCAATTCAATTAAAAACTGCTGAGCTCCTTGTATGGGTATGTTACACAGGATGACAAAAATGACACTCCGAGTGTTGCCTGTTTATGAGTGGAAGTATTATTGGAACTGGTGTAGAACAATACGTGTGTAGTAGTCTGTTTACTGTTTGTGTTAAACTGTGCTTGTTGCAAATCTTTGTAAATGTGATGTCTATGAAAGGTGCCCTATTACCTGTATCTTTCTCCATAGTGAACCCGTGTCTTGTGTACATGTTGCCGAGAGTACTGCAGAAATCCTACTATATAAAAAGCTAACGTGTGGTCTGCGTGCGTCGTCTATAGCTGCTTCTCCTATTGGCTAATGAACGGCCAATCATCAACCACCATATTGCACTCCTTCATTTTGGATTTTGTTTATTTACTACAGTTAGATGCAGAAAGTCGTGTAAGACGAATGGTGTTCGATGTTTATGTTATATTATTTGTATCAGTTATACGCCAAAATTCATGTAAGGAGAAGGGATTCAATATTTACGCTATTTTATCTGTGTCAGTTATAAGCCCTAGGTCAAACCATAACCTAAGATTTTTTCGGCAGACGGTAAGAAACTGTGAAGTGTATTTAAAACTCGGAGAAACATAATGATGTATTGGTCAAATAAATAACAGTTATCCGTTTTCGAAATTATAGTCTACATTTATTTATGCAAAATCCTAACCAAATACTCTGATAATCTAACCAGAGTAACGTATTCATATAACAAACGATATCATTAAAATGACTAATTGATTTCTCCTTATAAGCTTTTCCAGAATAAATTCTTACTACCATTATATATGATACCATTAGTTTTTGATACATTTGTTAACTATTAAATGAGATTTAATATAAACTTTTGATTAGATTTAAACCATGATTTAAACAGTGAAGGATATGACTATTGTCTCTGACTTACAGTATAAGCGATATGACACTCGAAATGCAACAACGATATTATTGCCGCAAAATAGCAGTGAGCAGAGATATTAGAAATACGGAGAGCAGGGAAAAAAATTAATGCGAGGCAATTATGTGTCACAAAGTTACAATTAGTACGTTCGTTTAAATTTACATATTGCTTTTTATTTATCTACGACAACCAGAAGCAAAAATTCATGTAATGTATGTATGTGTACGTTATATTACCTGTATCAATAATGAGTACTAGGTTAAAACACAGCCTACAATTTTTTTTTTTTTTTTTTGTCCGGAGATAAGAAACGATGAAGTTTGTTAAAAACTCGGAGGAAGTTTACTTCCCGTCATTTAAAGTAAAATAATGTAAATAAATCGGTATTACCGGAGATCGCGATTCTGCCAGGAATTGGTGTGGTAAACTGCAAGAATCCACTAGAAATATTTTCCGTAGTACATTTAACTGTATTATGCCCGTCCAGAATGTATTACAACCTAATTTCTGCTTGAAAATAATGGTAGTCTACAGGCTGTATTACAACGGAATCACTGCTTAAAAACAATATGTCTTGCGATTGACTACAGCATTTGAGAGTAGTAGAAGTTATGATTTTCGAAAGCAATATTAATGGAGTGTTGTGGTTGAGTTGACGAGAAAGCCCACCGACACATTTGATTACAGCGTAATTCACTCTGAAATGAGTTTTACAAACCAATTAAACTGCTTTCATATGCGCCAAGTTACTGAAGGTATTAATAAATGCGGGTGAACGTAGTTCGTACATATCGTGCTGAAGTGTGCCTGGACTAGGAATAAAACTGATATTAAATGGATAGCAAAAGTTTCTGGATTCCTAATTTATTTTTCATTTTATTGGTTTTATACATCCGCCCTCATTAATTCAGTAGAAGTTACTACTGTATTGCTGTGTAGAACATTATCAAATCAAGGCCACTAGCATTATCTAATAACAATCCCGTATAATTAACCAACTGCAAAATAATAATAATAATAATAAAATGAACTGCCAGAATATGGCGTTCAAACCGTCATTTTTGACGGGCTGGAAGCTAGTATGAAATAAAGACAAAATGTGGATGTCAAAAAGAATTTTGTTTAGTTGCAAGATTTGGTTTGGTTGCAACTACTTTGAGAAAATCTCAATGAAACGCAGCAAAAATATTAAAAAGAGTGTACAATTGAAAGTTATAAAAAATAAAATAAGTATGGATATAGAAATTGTAAGGAAATGCAGGGGTGTTGCACGATTTTATCAGAATTCGTAATTTGAAGATCGGTTATCATTAGTTGGCAAAATATCTTTTTTTTGTTTTGTTTTAATTTACTGAATAAACATCGAATTTTAATTTTACAAGCGTTTAAAATAAAAATAAGTTCGTCTGTTGCTAGACTTGAGAAGCGCACGAGAATTATGAAAAAATAAACGTTAATGAGTATACTCAGTGAAACGATACTCTGTGAAACATTCCTATCTGAGCATTATCTTGTTTCACGGGTTGCTCCCATTTTTCGACTGAATTGTTTTGCAAAATTCTAAATAGTGTTTGAAACGACAATCGGACAAATGCGTGGCTTATAATCACGGGTCGAGTTAAATTGCGCACGGACCCGTGTAGAGCGATCACAGATACTGCTGCGCGGTCGAGTAACCAAACACTGCGAACCCAACTGTTTGGCGCGCACACACACACTCGGACTGAATTTAAATTAACTATTAGCCTGTCCTCACAAACATTTCATACATAGCAGTCCTGACTGATGCCTTCTGTACTCTATTCAACAGACTTCAAGTCGTTAGGCTTATTCCGCATTACGAGCTTTACTCTGAATAATAGGTAATAGGAAGTAACGTACCTCACTTGTAGTAATGGTAAGTGTAGATATAACATTGACAGAAAATTGTGCAGACATATTGGCCACATGGTGGAAGAGGTACAGAAATCTCATTTATCGAAGATGATGAGGGGATGTATGAGAGAAGTGAAGGAATTTGGTTGCTAAACCATGGTCAGACCATTGCTTTAATATGACGACGTAGTACAGGATCCATCTGTCGGGTATTGAATACAGGAATTGGAGCAAAAAAGGGCAGCCAGATTTGTCTCTAGAAATTACCGCAGAACGCAATCAATAAGCGATACCATAAAGGAGCTGGAATGGGATTCATTGGAAAACAGGAGGATGGTGGAGAGTATTGGTAGTGTACAAGATGTATGTTAGTGAAGAGGCTTGGGTGGGTATTTGTAACAAAATTAACAGAAGTACGTGGAATGAAAAGGTCTAGTATAACCACAAGCTGACAAATGATGTAGTACCAAGGGCGGTGATGACCGAATTACAAAAGCACTGAAGAACTTAAAATTTGTAAAGTGCAAAAGTGGATGGAAAATTGTACCCAAAGAAAAGACAAAAACAAGAAATGGGAACTAGATGCTTAGTTAAATTGGCACTGGGTGATATACTACATTTACATTAGGTGTTCGTGTTTGACTGGTAACGCCGTTTCGTCTTCGAAAAACGAAGTCGGCTTGCTGCTCATGTTAACACGCACAGGGTGAATGCTAGTCATCGACAATATTGCTGCGAAACTACGACTTAATAGCTTCCACTTATGTTTGTGTTTGAACACGCGCCAAGGTCCCTTTTTCAAAAGAAGAAATAAGATACAATTATCCCGACGCCACAATCCGTAGTCTTCCATGTATTTAATAGAGCCTGGTGTTAGCAGAGGTACGAAATAAGAAGAGGATATGTGAACCATTCTGCAGACACGTACTACTGACTATAAAACGACTCCAACGAATAAGTTTTTTTATGTCGGTCGGCGCCATGCATACACAGTGCTATCAAATTTAACTGCGCTACAATCTTACGAAAACGCCGAATGCTTTCTCTCGTAACTACCCACAAACATTTCATTCAGGCGTCAAAGTTTCCTCTAAACTGAATGTGATCACAGCTGTGAAACAGAAATCGAAAACACCTTCGTGATGTTAAAATAACTCATTTTCTTGAGTTTCGTTATGAATAATTCCTTTGGCAAAATACTTTAAGTAAATAAAGCCCGTCTGTATAGATAAGGAGATTCAAATAAATGAGATAGTACCCTGAAAACGTCTAGCGGTTGTTGAGCAGCTTGGTGTTTGCCTGAAATCAGTCGCAAGGTTCAAATAAAATTTCGATACCCGCACCTGTAAGAGGTTTCAACCGACATTGCATGTTAGTCCTTCAACCGGATAGGCCGCCAATAAAAGAAAGCTAGACACGGAATCAGAGTGCATCGTTGACAGCACTGGCAGCATATGATGGAGATAGTCTAAGACGTGATCGTTGCAGCACGACTTTAACAGAGCCAACAACCAGACTCCTTACTGTTAAGGATCATTCAGAGGTTTCCATGTATCGACATGCGCTTAACCCGACTGTTTGAAAGCGTAACAGGACTTATTGTAATGACAATAACAAGTTAACTATATCAGCTCGTTTCAGTTGTTGCTGTCGACAATAAACTACGCATGCTTTACCCTGTTCGGTTAAGTAAATACAGACTTAAGTGTGATCGATACGCAGCAAAGCAAATAACTATCACGAGGCATGCTAATTGGGTGGAGCATATGGTAAAAACCCAACGTTGGTCGCTTAGAGGTGATAAACAATTTCGAACAGAATTTAATAGAATTGAAGTCCCTAGTCCAAAAAGATTTATATAATAGTGGAAGATTTAAATACGATTTATATTACAAAGATGTTTCCCTAAACTTATATTTTACATCTTTCTAAACATATTGACACTGAAACAGAGTAATGTTCCGCCAACAATTTTGCTACCACTTTTTCTGATGGAAGACTGAAACAAGGAATAAAGTCTTCAGAATATGTATACTATATTTTCAAGACAGCTATGATTCAAGAGAAAGGGGAAACTGCTGGAGCATAAACAAACCGCGCCCAGAGTAGTGCACCATTAATTCTACCATTATTTTTCATCATTCATTTCTCACAAATATAGGCATTTTCTGGCAAGTATGTACGCGATTAAAGAAAAATACGTTATCAACGAATTGCTTTGTAGCTGCACAACATACAGAAATCAGATTAGTCAAACAGTCCCTGCGGGCTTTTGTTGATGACAAAGTTGTTTCAGGAAGTAACAATGTCTACACCAAGACCCTGATTAAATCAGAATTTAGAAGACTAAAGGGGTGTTGAAGACTGAGCGCCGATGTTATAATTTTCATCTGAGACACGGTTGTTTTTACTAATGTAACTATCACCGCACTAATTATTCGGTATAGCTTTCTCTATAAAGCAATAAAACTTCAGCACAACCTGTTTAATTGTTGGAACTTCAAATGCCAATTTGGCTTTGGTTAACAAGCTTACCTCGGCTCCGCTGTTATCTAAACTGGTCAGACAGTTCCTAGACCACAGCGAGGAGAGAGGGCGCTATGGCTTCCCGTGTCCGCCAGTGTATATTAAGAGCAAGATGTGGCTTTGTCCTGGAGCCCTGCTAGTTAATTCAATTAGGCGACCAACAAAGATTGGAAAACCGCTTCGACATTGTGTTGCGGGACGGAACAGGGTTGCTTTGTAAACACGCCGTCAGCTTTCATTAAAATTTCAGTGAAGGCCTTAATCCTGGCAAAGCACCGAGGCTTATTAATTTTGGTCTGCTCCATCATTTAACATTGTCCCCACAGACCCAATCTGCGTTCAAATAACAGCCCCAGAATCCAGCTCACAATCTATATAAACCCGATACAAAACTCTTCCTTCACTACCTAAATTAAGGTTTCATTATAAAGAAAAATGGTTATTCAGGCGTCTTTTCATGCACAAGAACTTTTTACTTTTTTCACTTTTTACAGCGTAATCAATCATATCATCCTTCTATCCTCGTAATTTATTGCAAACACGAAGTTACTTTTATACAGTCTTGTTCCTATCGTTAGCGTGTGGTAAGGTGGATTAAATATTTGTCTTTAGTACAAAGTCAAGTCCATAAAATTCAACCAAACATGGGTCACTCGTTTTAAAACTAAAGAAAAAGGGTTTCCAAAACATTTTTAATAAATTGGAGAAACTAATTTGGAGTCTGATGTACTGGCTACACTTCCTTATGGGGAATTACTTTGATACTTTCTAATTTATTCTTCGCATTCTCTAGTAATACATCTTCGCAGTTACATAAACGAAATAGTGATGTGTTAAGTTTGCCAGTGTAAGCTGTGAGCAAAGTCTTGTGTCCAAATAGCTTGACGGTATTGGTAGGCTCAGAAACCTGCGATTACTGCTCTAAGTATGTGATTACTCTCACAATGTAAGATTTAAGTGAAGTTGCAATAAATTAAAGTGCCTATACCAGCGATAGCAGTTACTTGCTTCGATGTTAGACTTGATGCCAGGATTAAAACTGAAAGAGCTCTACGGCCGCGTTAGTCTACAATCAGCTGCACAAAATCTGGCAGACAGAATTCTTCAGTGCGATACCTCGCACTGCTACATTCCATCCACATGCAGAATCTTCCTAGTTCATCCAGGCGTAGGAATAATGTCGGACTTAATGTATGAGCGGAAGGATAACTTTCGTAAGAAGTTTTAACATAGACGCAAGTGTTATTTATGGTATATACTTAGTCGTGTTAAGTCTAAGCAGTCGCTAACTCCAGTTAGACTCAAACCGATTATCCTTTACGTACATTTTGTGTGGATTCGTGTTATACTCACAATCGCCGATATCCTGACTGCTTCTTCCGTATGTGCGAAAGATTTTTTTTTTCATAAAAGCCTTTTACTTGACAAATATATGGGCACTCCAAATTAAATATTGAAACGAGGAACAAACAACATGGCCAGAATAAAATTATAACGTCTAATCAACAGAAATTTACCAGCAGCGTCTTAATGTATCGAAACCAAGGATATGCAAATTATAGACAGTGATTAATTTAATGTTTTAATACTTCACATAAATACTTCAATAAGCTCGGACGAAATACTAGAGCCATTTTACTATTCAAAAACTTCGGATGAACATAATGTTCTTGTAAATGAGACTACATACTACAATAACTTCAATGCCAAAGCGTAGGACCCACTAGTTTTATTTATCTTCCTTCTCCCATACTTCAAGACTTTTTTTAGTTATTTTTATTTTGCGTATGATGCTATAAGACATATCCACAATTCAATTACAATTATACTGTAATGAACAATATAAACACACACACACACACACACACACACACACTCACACACACATTATATATATATATATATATATATATATACACACACAGTTAGTGAACAATGCCCGCAGCTGGCCACTGAGACAGGATCTTCAGTCACAACCACTACAACGTGATGTCGAGGCGCTCCAACCAGGCCACCGAATCCGGCGTGGCCAAATTTGGGTCATTCAAACTACCAGGAAAGGCACGCGGTGGATAGTCTTGCACAATGTGCGACAGAGTTTGTAAAGCCTCACCGCAGTCACAGTGCGGAGAATCTGCCCAGCCCCAGGTGTGGAGAGTTGAAGCAATTCTTCCCGTACCACATCTAATCCGATTTAATTTACACCAAAGTGACCGCGGTAAGTTGAATCCTGGTAGTTTTGAGCAGGGATTGGTAATTTGCACTATGCCCTGTGGTGTTGATGCCCATTACGCTGTCCAGCTATCTGTAGAGCTGAAGGAGTTAGATGCTAGACTGACAGCAGTCTTCCAGTCATGGCGACGTGACTTCAGCCGTGTTTTGTATTCCCTAACATCTCCATGGATGGGAAGAGCCTCATTGTTCAGAATTCTCGACCATAGTTTGATTAGAACCTTTTGCCTTCTGATGTGATTTCTGAGAACCGGCAGCCACTGGATAGGTGTAGATAGAAGTGAGCCAGTTATAATGTGCATTGTATGGCGAAGCTGAGCGTCCACCAGCTGGGTGTGAGAGCTATTGAAGACTAATTTACTTGTACTGGAACATTCGTCTGAGCTTTACTTCAATCAGAAAATGGGCATCATTTCTATTCTCCGAAAGATTTAATTACTTTTAAGTATAATTTTTTTCGGATTTCAAGAGTTGAGCAGAAAAATAATTTTCCCATCTGCCAATATCTGCAGAATATTACCTTCCACAAAGCGAATCCTAACTATTTGTACCTTAATGCTAATCTCATTTCCAAGTTAGTTTTTGTAAAATATTCTAGTTTTTCTGGAAAAAATTTTCCATCTATTTATAATTCATTGCACGGAACATATCTACTTCTGTGAAACTTTCTTAATTTGCGCTTTATATTAAGTCGATATTTTGGTCATTAAGGAGGAACTAATCTGAAGCAGAATAAACAGTTACAACTTGTGCACACGCATTTGAGTTACTCTGACCTTGCAACGTTTTCTTTGAGACTTCTTTTTGGCAGGGGTTTACGGTTCGCTGGTGACCGAGTCATTATTTCCAGGAAGAGACTGGGACCGAGCGTGGTGGTGTAACGGCTAGCGTTCTGGCTTTGCATTCGGGAGGACGGCGGTTCGAATCCCCGTCCGGGCATCCAGATTTGGGTTTTCCATGGTTTCCCAAATCACTCTAGGCAAATGCCGGGATGCTTCCTTCAAAAGACCATGGCCGAATTACTTCCCATTCCTTACCCCCCATCCTTTCCCGTCTCTAAAGACCTCGCTGTTAGAGAGACGTTAAGCAGGAAAAAAAAAGACTGGAAACAAGGAACGGGAAGGATATTTTTAGTGGTCTTTATGGAATAACCATCCCGCCATTTGCTATAAATTCGGAAAATTATGGAAAACTCAAATGAGGATTGCCGGGTCGGGTATAGAACTCAACTTCTCCCGGAATCCGAATGTTACCCGTGCAATCGAGCCCCGTACTACGTGTCTGCTACGGTGGCCTTTAAAACCCGTCGTGTATGTTTTCGAAGTATTTGTTTTAAATCTTATCAGTAACGAAATTCCGCATAAAACACGTCTCTTCATCTTTGTTATGATGAGCGTGGAAGCAGCATTTCAGTTCATACCCTGCTACAAACTGTATGTACTCGCGTTAGTTTTCATTTGAACAGCTAACAAGGTCCCAAGGGGCAGCGCCTGACGCGTAGGCATGCGGGCTCAGCGGGCGTAGCAGTGCTGCCAATACCGCCAGGCGCAAAGCAGCACAGTGTACGCGATTACTAATAGCAACTTTCATGCCAACAGATTACACACACAGTGCTCGATGCTTAGCACTATACGTAATGAACAGAGGCGAACAATCTGCTTTCGTTGATGTTCTCTGGAATCTCCATTCGACAAACAAAAATTATGCTATCACTGTTTGGGTTTTTCTTCATTCCATTAGAGTCCATGTTCACCAGTTGCATTAAAAACATTACTAAAAATATCTGTGTGGCGTATGACATCTACTTCATTTACAATATATTCCTAGCACTTTAAATATATTCGACACAAAATTTTACAATTGTGTCCTACGTTTGTCTTTGCGCGTTTCCCTTCACATACCAAACAATTTGATGAGAATAGCTTCCCTTTGCAAATAGTGTAATGCGTGTATGAATGTTTCAATGAGGACGCAAGAGAGGGCTACAGGAGTCTGAATATAAGCAGATCAATTCTGTATTCTGCCTTTCCCTTAATAGCTTCCTTTCTGTCAAACTATTTTTTGTTTCTTACGGTCGTAGTTATATCGTATGCCCGCGTGTCTCAACATCTCGTATGTAGTTGATAACATATCTCGCAGAGCTTATTTTGAGTTTAACAGTATTTGTAAGCCATCGGCTTAACCTTTTCTGGCAATATACATCAAATCACCATTTTATCTAAATTGCATGTCATATTTCCAAAATTTTAAAACAGAATTTTATCTTTTCGTTTTATTGAGCTGCTTTATATATCGAGTTCAATGTGAAATATTAAATTGTACCAAACATCGCCTAAAAACATTTGGAACGATCAGTATCAAATATAACTCACAACTGATTTTTAATTTCGTTTATGGATGGGATCCGTTTAATCCGTTCATAACTTAAGTACTAGAACAGAAAAATGTAATATCGTAAATCATACCGCAGTATAATACATAATAATGTTTAAATTAAGTAACTTACGATTATATGTCACCCACGTTTAATTGTATGTAGTTATATCCCGACACGACACTAGCATAGAAATTAGCACATGTTGTGATGTCGGCGGTTCCCATTAAAGTTGTAGTTTTCGTTGGTAGAGTACAGCAACGTGTCACATGATTCTTCAGATACCATGTAGTTTGGTATAACCGTATGTAGCAATCGGAGACTATATCTATGCTTCAAGGCAGTCACAGACTCCGTAAAGACCTGTATAGATGTATCCTGTAGTAGCCATGAATGAATCGTAATCGAACCAAGGAGTAGGTTTAGATTGATGGAAGCCTTTGTATTATGATTGCAAAGGGAGACTTGTAACGATTTATTTTCTTTTGTTTAATTCTACTCTTTTTTATTACAATTTATGATTTAGTAATTCTTTTCAGTTATTTTCAATCAATTTTTTTCAATTTATGTGCTTTACGCCTCGTCGACGTCGAGGTCATTAGAGGCGGGATGGGATTGGAGACAAGGAACGGTCATGGCCTTTTGAAGGGAGCATCCCGGCATTCACCTGGAGTAATTTGGGGAAACCATGGAAAACCAAAATCTGGACGCCCAGACGGGGATTAGAACCCACGTCCTCCCGAATGCAAGGCCAGAGAGCATAAAACTATTTTTATTTCGTGGAAGCAAGAGGTACGGTCGCACACAAACGAATTTATTTTATGCCAAAAAATGTCTGGTTTATGTAAAATATATCTTGGTATAGTTTTCCGTTATGTAGGTGCGTGCGGAGGTAATATCCAGGCCCTCATTAAACTTTCGGCAACTTTCGGGATTACAGGTGGTGGCGTACAAACTTTGCTCTCTCCAAGCTTTAGCGGCTGAATTCGTGTGCCTGCAGCATTACGCGTATTAATCAGCGTGGTTTGGTTACGTGCTGCCGCCGTAGTCATCGTGTGCATCACATCAGGTCGACTGCTGTTAAATGTTTCACAGGTCGAGCTTGTTACGTTTACTATCAGCTCGGTCATGACAGCGTATGCTTGTTTACATCCCACGATAGGACATCGAAACGCAAAAATTCAGGATATTTCCGTTCTAAAGACGACTAACTTTAAGCGTTTTGATTTATCTGTCTTTTGAACTTCGTAAACTTTTTTTAAAAAAAAACCTGGTGGGGGACGGATACGCAGATCAATTGTGTGAATCTGAGTTTGGTGGTTGGAGATATTTTGAGTAAAATTTGCGGCAGTCGAGATTGACGGGAAAGTGATCCAAACCGCGCACCAAACGGTGTAATTTCCGAAGTTCATTTCTCTGTTTCAGTCTTGTTTACTCACTGAATGAGTTTTAAAAGTTTCTACTATATACAACCGAGAGTAAACATCCAACTTCTCTCGTAGGAGGAAAGTAATAGACAATAGTCTGGTGATATTTTTTGCAGAGGAGACGTTCGAAAACTGAAAACACATCGAGAACTAATTCTACGAGTTGTTATATTGGAATCAACAATCCTTCGTACTGTCAGGAGTTTATTTCTTAATACAAAAAAATCTAAATAAAGTATGACACTAACTTCATACAATAGACAACGCCAATTAAAACTTAGTAACATGTTTGCGACTTTGGTAAACGAGTTTCATGCGACTAATGAACGAACATCACTGTAAACAAATGATATTCCAACAGCGGATACGTTGAAAACTGTTAAATAGTGACTCCTTGAATCAACTACTTACACAAATCTGAGACTTACGAAAAGGATTTCGTTATCCTGTCACTCCCATGCTGCATCTTTCTTACTTCTATCACAGAGCGTCTTAGTTGTTCACTGATCAGATGCTCGTGTTGTAACCTCTACGACCCTTTTCCGTCCTAGAAAACGACATTTACTTCTGGCAAAATGTGCTATTTCTATGTGAAGTGAATGCTCTGTGGCTTGGATTCAACGTTTAACTGTCTGTCACGACAGAGGCGGTATACGTCGCAGTTTCAAAGTCACCAGAAAGAAATAAAGAAAAATACGAATTTACTTATTTCATAGTAAATGACGCTGTAACAAAACTAAGGAAACTGACATAAGTAAATCGCAGAGTCTCCAACCACATTAAAAATTTTCTATCTAAGTCTGCATTAATTCGTTTACATACAAGTCTAATATTAATGGACACAGACCAACTTTACACTTTTTTAAATGGAGTTTTTCTTGTAATTCTCTCCTTTTCTTATAGCTCTTTGTTTATAATCTACCTATATACTGTACTATTATCAAAAATCTGTAAGCAAGCTACATATATCTGAGGAGTGAGAACCGGTATCAAGCAAAAACTACCGCTTCAATTTGGATGGTGTTTTCAAATTTTTAGAGGTAATGGTCCGGATCAAAATCTGCGGAAATAACTAATGACATACGTACAGAGGGATGGAGCAAATAATCAAAATCATCTCTAAAAGGAAAGATTAAAGACCACGGATCACACTGTATTTGAGATGGTCATTCCTTTCAATAAAAATTGACAAAAGATTGCACTACTTTTCTTAAGATTATGTTTCGTTTCTTGACATGGGCTATTTATTCATTCAGTTCTCCGAAATTTAAAACGCTAAAATTATCGAAATATGTCAGTGAAACGTAGAAAGTGCCAGAAAAATTTAAATTACGTAGACATCTTTGTAATTAAAAAACCACCAAAGATCATTCTACTTTACTGCGTTTCACAAAAATCCAGTTTCCATAATACAGCAAATGAAAATTAAATGTGTTGAGCAACTACTTCATAGATTTCAGAAAGCGTAACTTAATTGTGAGACTCATTTAAGGTAAACATCCTTTTGCTTAGTGTAGATACGTTTAGGCACGGGAATTACAGCTTTATCTTGATACCAATGCAAAATAGACATTACACCAGGCAACATTTTTATAAAAAATTGTGTATGAACCGTTCATAAACTGTATTAGCTTCCGTTGATAGTATTGAATGTGGCTCAATTTTATTCGTGTGTAATGGGCGCTATAATCTGAATTTGTTGTAAACCTTCAACATTTTCACGCAGATTTAGATGGCGGTCCCATAATGCGAACCACCTCAGACGGGATTGTGAAAATTTGTTCACACGTCCCTCGGGCGATATCGTTTAAAAAATATTTGTACGTTATAACCATCAAATATATACGGGGATTCTACGCTAACCGCGGCGCCGGTAACTTGTTAAGAAATCTAAAGTAAACGATATACTTTTTATAGTTCTCGAGATGTCGTATTGCAGAACCGAGGTGGGATCTGAATCAGAAAAAAATAAAAATCACGGAAAGCCACACAAGGAACTTCACGGTGGAAATGCGCAACAGGTGTTTTTCATAGCGGTTGTGGTTAGGTTAAAATACGGCCTGTACCAGAAGAAAAACATTACCAAAAGAACAAGGAACTATACGTGAAACTGATTTTTGAAGTTCGATATTTCGAAAATTGAGCGAGATAAAAAAAAAAAAAATAATAATCTGTACTTTTGATTTGTTTCGTCGGGTTCCATAAGAAGCCATCAAACTGCGGCACCACGATGATGATAGTGCTGCCACCAAACGAGTCAAATCATTAGAAATATGGGCAGTTCCATAAGAGTTATTCAAGAAATACGCATTGTTGCACGTTTACGTTCCTTGTAGCCGTCTTCATTCTTTATTTTTTCTAAAAAACTGCATTTTGCATCCATGTGACATGAAGGGGGGAATTATCGGCAGACAAACTCGTTTTTTTATGTATAGCATTGAACGACTATAGCTTACATGTTGCACCAAGGATTAATTATTGAACTGTCTACGATGTTAATACGTAATCTGATGCATTTCGCATGGCAGCCAACCTCTTACGACAAAACCATTTACAATAACAAGCAGCGTCAGTTTTCATTCGGATCCATTATGCATTTAAAATTTTAAACTATGGACGATTCATACAAAAATGTTTCTTTACGTAATTCTGCTTTCGATTCTTACCAAAATGAAGTCTTTATTTGTGGGTGTTTATTGTTGTATCTACCCATACGTACTTGACCGTGAAGTTGAATGGGTCGACCTCGTGTCACTGGTCACTCCAGTGCTCGTGGGGGTGCCCTGGATAGCTAACGGCTTCTCTAGCTCCCTTTTACCGGAAATCATTTTCGCTCATGAAAACATCGTGCACCACGTGAGGAACAAGTTGACTTCTGGCTGGCACAGCAAATATATTCTCATAAAAACCACTTGTACCACAGACTTTCTTGAAATCACGTTTGCATCTTAAAATTTGTTTGAGTAATATAACAAGGGTCGAATAGTATACAGACGAAAACAGCTACGTTCTTAATTTCAGTCAGCGGTGAGAGAAACAGAACAAGATCAGAACAGATGGAGTCGTCTGTCCTGTGAACGTTAAATCTAGTCACATCGGTAACCTTTATCTTACGGATACCAAGCAACTATCATGTCGCCACGATTTCTCTTTCGGTGTCGACTTCAATTGCCTAAACACAGGAACTATAAGCAATACGATTAGGCGCTACACAACTTTAATCATTACATTTAAGTTTCATTCAAATATTAAGGAGGAAAAAAAAAAAAGATTTCATCTATACTTCTAAGATAAACTGGAAAAAAGTGCACATGCAATACTACTACTCTAAAGGAAACTTGAGAAGTCAATGGGATTATAGAAATTAGAACTTCGATGGAGCTAACTGCAGAAATGTAATAGACCAGTCATTGCATACCACCCGCTCGTAGCTAACTTTTCACAAATTCTACAGGACAATTGAAACAGCGGTGAAAAGGAACTTTTATCAATGGAAATGCGCGTACACAAACACTGTAAAAAGTCGGCGCGCAAGATTGCAGAGACATTACATCCTACAGGTAGCCGACACTGCGGATCAATGCAGACGACGTACAAAAACCAAGGGTAAACACACACCACCATTTGCCTTGGAAATTAGTCTCCATGGCGACCCTCCTAAGTGCTGACCGTTATGAATACGTGAAAACAGCACCACAGAATTACCGAATTTTCCCTAAACTTAGTGCCAACAAGAATCTATCTACAGAACAGGGAACTCCTACCATTTCACAATTCCTTTGAAAGAATACCAGTTATTAATTTTTATGTGGAATCTTTCAATCGATTACTATTTCTGTTTTTACTATACTTCAACATTCTACGAGTTGGAGCGTGGAAAGTTAGAAGTCTGAATAGGGTTGGTAGATTAGAAAACTTAAAAAGGGAGATGGAACGACTTAAGTTAGATGTTGTTGGAATTAGTGAGATTTTAATGAAAGGACGCACAGTATTTCTGGTCGGGAGAATACAGAATAATCAGCACACAAGCTGTCAATGGAGTCACCGGTGTAGAATATGTAATGAATAAGAGTACGGAAACGGGTGAGTTATTGTGAATAGTTTAGTGACAGGATTATTTTGATGAGATTAGAAACTACCATAAACCCACCCCAACCATATGTACAACCAAGTGTACATGCTAACTTCAGAGGAAGATGAAGAAACTGAAAAGATATATGCTGAAATTGAAGAATTAATCCAATTTGTGAAGGGGGAGGAAAGTCTAATAAACATGGGTGATTGGAATGCGGTAGTGGAAGAAAGAAAAGAGGAGAATACTGTAGGAAGTTTTGGTTTAGGACAAAGAAATGAGTGAGGAAGCAGATTGTTAGAATTTTTTAAATATATAAACTAGTCGTGGCGAACACACTATTTAAGAATCATGCTAGAAGGATATACACCTGGAAACGTCCAGGGAATACAGGCAGATACCAGCTAGATTATATCATGGTCAAACAGAGATTTAAGAATCAAGTTCTAGACTAAGGCATACCCAGGAGCAGACATAGACTGACCATAATGTGATAGTGCTGAAATTCAAGCGAATAAGGAAGCAGTATAAGCAGAACAGACTGGAAGTGAATAAACTGAAACAATATAGGAGAGAAAAGTTTGCAGAAATGGTAGACGTGGGTCTAAGTAGTAATGCCGAAAAGGGCTCAGCTGAGGAAGATTGGAATGCATTAAAGACCGAAATAATGAAAGCTGGTAAAGAGACACTAGGCTTTAGGTAACAAACCTCCCGAAAACCTTGGATCTCAGACGAAATTTTAGAGTTGATGGATCAGAGAAGGCACAAAAATGCTCAGGATGAAGCAGGAAGAGCGCAATACAGGCAATTTAGACATCAAATAAACAGGAAATGCAAAGAAGCAAAAGAAAGGTGGCTGCAAGAAAAGCGTGAAGTAGAAAAGGAAATGGTCGTAGGTAAAGTAGATGTGGCATGTAGGAAGGTCAAACAGAATTTTGGAGAAATTAAGAAAAGAGGTATGAATATTAAAGCTACCTATGGGAAACCTTTTCTAAGTTCAAAACAGGGCTAACCGAAGGAAGGAATACGTAGAGAAACTGTATGATGGAGATGATTTGAACAAAAGTGCATTAGAAAAAAAGTTAATGCAGACAATGGTGACTTAGGTGATCCTGTTTTGAGGACAGAATTTGATAGAGCTTTGAACGATTTGAAATCAAATAAGGTAGTTGGAATTGACGAGATTCCTGCATAACTTCTGAAATCCTTAGGAGAAAAAGGAACACACAGATTATTCAAACATTTATCAACAAGTTATGAAACAGGAGAGATTCCAACCGATTTTAATAAAAGTGTCATCTTCACACTTCCAAAGAAAGCACAAGCTGACAGATGAGAGAATTATTGCTCTATAAATCTAACATCACATGCCTCAAAATTACTGAGCAGAATAATATACAGAAGAATGAAATGTGTATTAGAAGAGATAGTAGGTGAAGATCAGTTTTGGTTTAGGAAAAATCGCGGTACAAGGGAAGCAATTCTGGCATCAAGATTAATACTTGAAGGACGTTTGTTGAATTAGAAAAAGCTTTTGATAATGTTAGGTGGGACAAGATGTAGAAAATTTTACAGAAGTTGGGTCTAAAATACTGGGATAGAAGGATACTTTATAATCTTTATAAGAATCAAGTAGCTATAATGAAAGTAGAGAATCATGAGTTACGTGCATCAGTTAGAAAAAGGTGAGAGACAAGGTTGTAGTCTATCCTCACTAATATTCAATTTGTATGTAGAAGCAATAAAGGAAGTGAAACAAAGATTTGAACGTGGCATAAATGTTCCAAGGAGAAAAAATCAGTATATTACGATTTGATGTTCACATTGTCTTGTTAGCAGAACAGGTTGAGGATATTGAGAAGTTGATGAATATCATGATCACAATACTGAAGGAAGATTATGGACTAAATATAAACCAAAGCAAGACAATAGTGATTAAATGTATCAGAAGTGATACCAATACTAGTAGATTAAATATAAGAATAGGGTCAGATGCGATAGCAGAAGTTAATTTTGTTACATTACAACTGATGGCGGAAGCAGGAACGATGTTAAAAGCAGAATAACAGTAGCGAAAAGAGCCTTCGTGAGAAAGAAAATCTTTTAGTTTCAAATATTGATCTAGGAATCGTAAAGAACTTTTTAATATTACGTGTGGAGCACCGCACTTTATGGCAGCGTAGCATGGACTTTGGGAATACCAGACAGAAGGAAAATTGAAGCATTTGAAATGTGGTGCTATAGAAGGATGCTAAAAATTAAGTGGACGGATAAAGTACGAAACGAACAATTTTTGGAAATGGGTGAGGAAAGAAGTTTGTGTGAAGAGTTTTACAGAAAGAAGGGGAACTGCACCACTTTCGGTACCTGCGAAATACTTGTACTAACCTGTTGAAATTTACACCATTCGCTTTATTATGATGTCCTCTTCACGTTTTGCGATCATGTAAACCGGAAAAGTCGCCAGGAATTTAATTAAAAATGCCGAAATATGATGGGCTGAGCAACTGCTAAATGCTATCAGCACTGCAAAAATAACATAAAAATTATCGGTACAGGGATCATTTCAACCTAAACAGTTTAGTTTTATCATATAAATCGTGGTTAGGTTGAAATACGGCCTGGACCAAGTGATAAAAAATTACGAAATTTTGTCTATGCCGCATACAACGCGCAAAGGCCTATTTGTTTACAATGGAAGCAAACGATTATCTCTGGTTGCTAATTGCTACGTAAGATGGCGGTCATAACCGTATTACAACTCGGATAAATATTGCGTGTTTGTCAATTTTGTGCGTCTTTTTTTTTACAAAGAAGTAGAGCTGAAAAGGCATGAAAACATTACAACAAAGGATGAAATCAACATTTTAAGAGACTGTCACTAATTTTTTCAACGTTGGCGGCATGTAACGTCTGTACGTCATGTCATATTTCGGCATTTTTAATTAAATTCCTGGCGACTTTTCCGGTTTACATGATCGCAAAACGTGAAGAGGACATCATAACGAAGCGAATGGTGTAAATTTCAACAGGTTAGTACAAGTATTTCGCAGGTACCGAAAGTGGTGCAGTTCCCGAAAGAAGAGACATGCTGGTAGGTCATATTTTGAAATATGCTGGATTGGTTAATTTGTTAGTGGAGAGAACAATCGAAGATGAAAAGGCTAGCCGAAGATAGGAAGGGTTAGAGGATTGTATCAAACCAGTCGAGATATTGATGACAAAAATATATACTTCACTACCAATATTAGTTATGAAATGACTATGTAACTGAAAATTGACTAATGCAAATAGCCACCCCGAGCACACAATGCAGCCATTTTGAGCCACCCTCAGCATTCATTTCGGAAAACCACATAAAATCAAATATCCAGAGATTAAACAAAAATTGTGCTAATGCCTGCATTCTCTTATAATCGATGAGAAATAAAATCCCTAAAACTTTGTTTAATACTAATAACCAATATTGTTCAGCCACTTTTTTTTGGTTCGTAACTTAAAGCGTTAATGCACTTTACTAGATCAGTAGGCGTTAAGCTTCGATTTCGTTGACTGCCTGGCGGGTTTAATCCGGCTCATACAACTGTCATTTTTTGAAAGGACTGTTCCAGCAAATAGTCCGAAGGTATCTGTCAAACTACCTGACTGTTGTGTAAGGTACACTTCGGGAGAAATATCAGAAATTAATTGTAGCATTGTGGACGCGAGACAAATGGCGCTTTGTTTGGGATGGTGTGCATTGTCGCTACCTGAGCCGTGCCGCGCCATGCACGGGATTACCGGCCTTTGTGTCCAGTCCAATATGCAGAGCGCCCCAGTACGGATAGCCAGAATCGATAGCTTCAGATAAAAAATATCTCCCTCGAGAAGCGATTTTCTGTATACTCGAGACACTCTTTACGTGGTTGCAGAACACTACAGTACAGCGTTTTGTGGACCTTTGGATTTTAATCAGCTACGCGGAAGACTATAGCTTTAGGTCAAACCTGTTCAAAGCGAGCCACAATATTTTAGAACTTCATTTAACGACATAAATCTTATGGGAGGCTCCAATATTTTCGAAAGAATTATAGCCACACGGTGAAGTTGAAAGCTGTGAGAGTACTCACTGTTAATTGCGTGTACGTAACGACTTATCAAAGGCAGCAACGAGAAGCAAGTAACGTGCTGGATCGATTATACAACAGAAGCTGGCGGATTCCTGTAGCCGAGTTGGTGCAAAACTCAAAACAAGTGATGTGTTGACATATGTTGATCGAAAACTCAATTTCGATAGCAAGGTAACAGAGATTTTCACCTATTTTTACTATTTTTTTTTTCTTCTACAGATTAATGTGTTCTAGCCATTTTACTCACACCACGTTTTTTCATGGTTCGTTCACTCGACAGCGTCGGCTATTGGCATTGTAAGTGCTTGTAACAAGGTTTTGAAAAAATGTAATTTCCCACATTTAGTCCCACTTTAATCTAATCTTAAGCTCCGTGAACTATGCGACGCGCGATAGGCGATTAGTTCAAATGAATCATATAAAAGTAAATTTACCAACGTGAAATGTTGACCAAGGACGTTTTTGAACTTTAGTGTACCAGTAGCTGTACCCACGACTTTGTCAACACGAAATTTGAGATTAATGCTATGAAGGAAGTTTGCCTGGAAGCAAAAACAAAACAAAAAAGTCAGTGATGTCCTCTCCTAAAATTAGGTCATGTCCAAATGTTTTTAACGCATTCGTGCCGATTTTTAATTTCTTTCACGTCTTGAAATTGTCAAAAATTCGGAAAAATTTAGGTTGATAACCCACAGGCACACGTTAGTATTGTTCACCTTGCTTCTCTGCAAGCAGTATATAATCTGTTGATGCCTGGCGTGTGAAACTACAACATAAAATCCCTAATTGGATGTCAAAGTCTATCATTTATATTTGCTACAGTATCAACGCATACATACGACCAGTCGTGCGAAACATTTCAGCTGCGCTGGTAGATTCTGTTACGAGACAAATTAGAGGGTCATTTTTCTCAGCTAAGTTATAACTAGTGTGAAGTAAGCTGTCATTACAGATTTTTGTTTAAATGACTGGTTTTATGCTTGATCCGTATACATGCAAGGGAAAAAATACAAAATCTAAGATTTTGGCCTTTGTATCGAGGACGAAATACGGTACTAAGAGAGATAAAATCATACATGTTAACTGATGGCATAAGCCATCCGTGTGCATTTTCGCCGACATCCATTAATTTTTGCGTGAGCCCCGTACCAACAAAGATTCTAAAAATTACGTATGGCCTCTGTAGCAACGATAACTTTGTTCTAGATTAATACTAACTTGACGACAAGAGATTTAACTATTCACAGTTTTAGCGAAATGGCTTCATTAGTTTTTGCGAGATCCACGTATGGATAGACAAAAATTTTCGAAATTAACGGTTTTGGCCCATATATCATCTGGAATTATGTCGCTAATCTGAAAAAAAGAGTATACTATATGTAGCCCGCTAACAAACCTATCAGTACACGCAGTTTCGATAAAGTCCGTCCATTTGTTTTTCCAAGTTGTTGAAACATATGGGACATACAAGACAGACAAAAGTTCCAAATGTTACGGCTTTTTAATCTACACCATCTGTAATCTTCAGTTTTATTCTTTTTGAAATACATATGATGAACAGACAACTTTAACTCAATTTTATTTTCTAGTATACGTTCGATATTAACGACGACGCAACACGCATATTTGTACTCTGATCTCTCGTGCCAGCCTCGTCTCTAGCTACGCACGCGTCACAGATGATTTCAAGTGCGAATATTTTGCTGCTCTGGGATCAGTCTTCCAGGACTGACGTCGAAAGTAATGGCGGCGTCGCCGGCAAAATAAACAAATGCGCCGCGCAAACAAACAGCACAGGCGCGACGCAACGCAGTGAAGCAGCCTCTCAGTTCAGACTCGAGGCATGCACGAGCAGGGTAGTAACTATGGAATAATCGAATCGAGTGTTTGAAAATGTGCAGTCAACTTATACACCAACTGTAATCCTCTTGTTTTAATAATAATAATAATAATCTGCCGAGTGGTCTCACCAAGTGACAGTTTGCGAAACCCGCATGTCGTAGCCATCACACCTAACCTGGTTATTCTAACGTCTCAAGATATATAGTTCAACATGAAATGCAAACCACGGTGCGCCCTAACATATCATAAAACTTTGCACCGAGCGTGGTGGGTTAGCGGTAACTCTCTGGCCTTGTATTTGTGAGGACGGGGGTCGTCCGGTCATTAAGATTTCTATTTTCCATGGTTTCCCGCTATCCAGGTGACTACCGACATCGTTGCTTCAAAAGGCTATGGCCGAATATCTTTTCATTCCTTGCTCCTAGTCCTTTCCCCCCTAGGCGAAGGTCAGTTTAAAGGCCTGTAAAAATATAAACTGCGATTAGGATTCGAACAGAGGACCTGTGCAGTAATTACATGAACGCATTATCCTCCCGGTGGTTGCGTCATTCTATCAAATATTATTTAATCAGAACTAGTAAGTTGAACAGTATAAAATAAACTAATAATCATTGTCAGTTTCCCTATCCGTAGCAGTGCAGGAACAAACAGATGGTTGACCCACTGACAGGAGGCAGTGCCTGCTTCACCGCTGGGACGTTAGTGACTCAAGAAGTTGAGCAGGAAACCTGCAGGTCAACCCACGTGTCCGCTAAAAATATACGTTTGATACACGGAATAATATGATGAACATATTAGCTTTCAGTAGTCTGCTTAAAATTCAAAGGGACATATAGAAATAGATGCACAGATGCAGCAAAAACACGAAGTGATTTTGCGTCCGATAACGTAAGAACATTGCTTAATGAGTGTTTTTCGTCCGGAAAGGGATATGAGGTCTTGTTGGCAACTATAATAAAAGCAACAACTGGGATAACTTGTAAGGGAAGAGCCACGCCATCTGTTCTTAATGTAACGTTCGTCCGCGAGTCTAGATTGTTATGGGACGGACAGGCTGGTGTGGGTCTACTTGCGACATCTCTCTCGGAGTCCAGTGCAAACAGCGCTCACTGGGTATCGAAATACCCAAAACAAATAGCTGTTACACCAAGCAAACGTTGTAGAGTATTTGCCTTCCGTCAGTTTGATTAATGTCTGGAAGGAGGCGATCCATCAGTGCTACCTCTAGACACACTCAACCTGTGCTCCAACCTCTCGTGTGTTGTTTTAAGCAAAAATAATAGAAGTAAATGTACGTAAAATCCACAAACAGTAAAGCTTCAACTGCCCTAATAAAGTAAGTAATGTTTTTCTGCACGTGTAATTTAGTACCTTTCTTTTTCTAATAACTCGTCAACATCAAGCTGATTTTGGGCAGAAAAGCACTGAGGCAAAGAAACGGAAAGGAATTCGGCCATGTCTTTTTTTGAAGGAATCAACCCGGCATTCACCTGGAGTAATTTCGGGAAAACCACGGAAAACCGAAATCTAGTTGACCACATTGGGATTCGAACCCACGTCCTTCCAAATGCGAGGCCACAGCGTTACCACTCACCCAGCACCCTTGGTCTCAGTAAGAATAAAAATGACAATCCTAACCACTCAAACGCTATCTGAAGTTTTATTTCACGCTTTACATCACCAACATTCTTGAATTTCGATACAGGAAAACAAGGAAGTATAGTTCTTACTGTAACGATTTTTTAAAATAATAATAATATATTCATGAGACGTCGAAAGTCAAGTTTTCTGATATTCCGTCTTTGTAGACTGAAACTGAATTCTACAGTGTGCCTCATCCTCGTATGTAACTTATGCCAATGGCAAACGGCTGCACATCAGAATAAATTTGTGCCTGTGAGTGGGATTTATGATCGGCACGTAAGGTTGTAATATCTGTTATAGCTCAACGGAGAGAAATAGGTACATTAAAGGCTGCTACTCAAAGACGAGAATATCTTTTAAAATACAGGTGATGCACCAACTTACTGCGAAATGTAGAGTCGAATGTAAGTGTTACGCATGAATGATATCAGAAGGAAGCGAAACTAACGTTAAAAGGTGGTAATTTTTTAGAAAACTTGTAAATCAGAGATATTAAAGAAAAATCAGTTATTAGTGCAATATCCGAGAGTACTGCTGGGGAACAGTTTTGCAGAGATTTGTTTTAAGCACTGGAAAAAGCGTACGATAGAAGCATACAAATAATGAGATACAAACGCAAATGTTTCAGCAGATCAAGGAAACAGTTTCTCTAAAAGAAGCGGAGCAATTTCGGAGAAAAAGCAGCACATCAGAATGTAACGGTGGTGGTAGGTATAGCCGCCTGGTGAGCTGAGCAGGGATTAGTGGGTGGCGACCCCGCGCAGACTCTGACGTCACGTTTGTTTTCGCGCGTCGCTTGTTTCCCCTCAGCTGAAGGCCACCAGCCAAACGTCGCTACGCTCCGTTTATTCGTGACGCTTACCACAAGGTCGCGCGCTGCCCGGTTTTATCCCCCTTTCACTGTCATGGCAGAAGTCAATACGATCGCCTGTTAGGTCAGTAGTGTTATCGGCAGCTAGGCACTTCACAAACAAAAATCAACTTAGGCGCATCCTATACGACTGTAATAAACAAATTCTGCTAAATGAACTACGAATAACCGCCGATTAATTCATAAATCAAATGTGCAACTTAAATATAGAGGAAATGAGTATTTTCGCGTTAGATTTTCTTTCCAGGTTGCCATAGTGTAAGTACTAACGTAATTTAATTATTTTGCATTTACCGTATTCCGTAGTCGTAAGGAAGGGAGGGAGGGGTGACCGTGATAAACTGACTTTATGCCTAAGGGAGTAGGAAAACTTTCTTTTACAAGTAAGGTGAGTAGGGAATGTTGAAATTTTTTTCTCAAACAGTAAAAGAATTAAAAGTTAAAATTCGTGAAATCTGAAAGGACTTGTGTTGAAAACTTGCCACTGGTACCTCTGCTCTATTGCAATTATTATTAATATCCCACTGAAAGAATTCGGAATTAAAAGGAGAAATTTTAACAAATCTATCAATATTATTTAAAATACTGCTCGTCATCTTACAGTAGCAAGTAAAATTACTGTTACAAAGCATAATTTCCTTTCTAATACAACTTAAGGATCGCTGCTAAGACAATATAGATTTGGTTAGGAGATGGAAAATAAAATTTTCATTTTTTTTAAATTGAATCTATCTCCTACAATTAACTCTGTGTGTTCTGGCAGATATGATGATACGCTGGTTTTAAACAATCTAACACCTCTGAAATAAAATGAAATGCTTAAAATATTAGGAAAGCCATTTATAGCCATCGCATCACAATCTTACTTTAAACAAAAATAGTAAAAATCGTTCCACCAAAACGAGTGAAAATAAGTGAAGCAGTTGCCAGAGATTTTATTCCGTGAACACACTACTGCAGGATGTTATAATACCATAAGTTCTTGCATCAAAAATATTTTGTGCAAGTTCGATTTGCCCAAAAAATAATCGAATTAACTTATTGAAACATCTAAGGCAGAAGCTTTGAACAACATTTTAGTTGAATTGAAGAACACAAAATATAAATTATTTTCTTCTAAAACTATTAATGAATGTGATCAAACGTGCTGCTCAGACGTTGTATTAAGTGTATAGTGTGAACTTTGCAATTGTTAACACGCTGTTGTAAAAAACAGCATATCCTCTACGAGTTTGAACTCATTTCGACCACACAGTCTATTGTTTAATAGGAGTCTTCAAATGAACAGACTGTTTTTAATGACAAGCCAGTTATATAAACCGATTTTTAAAATCTTCGAAGATCTCCATGTATGATTTATTATAAAGTTTGTTTCTGTTGGAGTTATAGAAAGGATAAAATTTACATCTTTTTATATGTATAAGAATTATATGCTGGATCCCAATGTATTTTCGAGGAAGCAAATCGCAGACTTGCCCATACTCAAAATGTTTAAAGAATCAGCTCGTTTGAAAAACTAAGCAGTTTTAATAATAAGTCGAGTCTAATGAGATGAGAACTTAGCGCAAAACTTGAAACCTTATTGGACTCGAGGATTCAGCCATTTATTTCACAGGGTACCAGCCACATTGTATTTATTTACGGAATAATGCTTGTGTCGCTGACCATCAGGAATACAAAACTTGAACTCTTATAATAAATAATTGACGGACATCTTTAAAAAGTGGTGACTTACGGTAGAATCTGTTGGCAGATGGCAGAAGACGTAGGTTATAATTGCTGTGTCGGAAACGAAACATAGTCACTAATACAGGAATAAATGGAAAACTGAATCTAAATTGCCTAAATGTTGAAAATGTAGAAGAGATGGAAATTACACACATGATTAACCATATGGCGCTGGCAATAGTCGAAATCCGTAAAAATAAATCTATAAATAGCTTTAAGTGCCTAAATTTAAGGTCGATTAATTCTAAACAAAATTTAATGTACAGCTAATTTTGAAGTTTGTGTTATTTTAATTTTGTACTTAGGCCGTATAAAACCATGTAAGAATACAACAAACTTATCCAAATGTCCACATTTAATAGCTTGACGATATCTCTCAGATAATAACAAACTGATGATAGTTCGTGCAAACTATTAGAAATGGTAATAGCAGCAGAGGTTTGGTGTGCTGGAGGAGGCGTCACGACAGCTATCGATCGCTCGCTCCGCCAGCCCTGCAGCACTGCCGCATCTCGCACTCCACAGGTTACACACTAATACCAACCATCACCAGGGACAGACAATCGAAAGCTTACTAATCGATAGTATACATTAATCTTTCGAGTGTAAAATAAATCGAACGTAATTTCGGAAACGATGGACAGTATCTATTAAAGTAAGCTGGGATTGTTTTATTAACAGATTAAAAAGATTTCACACGTTGGCAGGCTGTGCTTCAGGCAAAGAGACGATTCCAAAACAAACCATCTCGAAATCGACTATTGGCCAGTAGTTAGTCTATTAATGAAACTGTCTAATACCGAAAACGCTGAAAATGCCAGACATAGCTTCCTGAAATAAATCTAGTAGAATTTCGGAGAGATGCCTTCATTTAGGCAACGAGCAGTTTCTCCACCGCCCTCTGCCTCGCCCTGATTTGCTTCTGAGTGAGGGTACTATGGAAACAGTCTCTCCCGACCGCTCGCGCTTTACTTTCGCAAGAGGTGTGAAAATCTAATCGAAAATTTACACATTTGTAGCAACCTATAAATTTACTGTACGAATATAAATCATTTTTTTTATGACTTTCAGCAACGTCGCAAACATCGAAAAACAGAAGCGTGATCAAATGCTGTACTTGATATTAGTCCCTCCACTATCAGTGCATTTCCCCTACTGTCCAGATCGCTATTACACACATTTTTACTCCCTTTGTTCATCGGTGGCACACTGTGTGCACTGTCTACAAAAAACTGTAGTTACTGTGAGGCGATGTATATAAAGCTACATTTAAATGTTTGGTAGATATGACTACTTCGTTTAATCGCATTTTATTTTTTAATATCAGTAGTAACACCTTTAAGTCACTGCATTTTTTGGTTCAACATTTCACCATAAATGCAGCAAGTTGAATACTTATCTCTAGGGTTAATATTATTATTATTATTATCGTATGCCAAGTAATCTCTGGCGTAATCTATCCATATTAAATTGAATAAGGATGTGTGAAAAACAACACAGGCCTGCATTTTTTTCGGTTGTATCATGTTTTTCAAGTTCTGATGATAAATTCCTACGTATTTTTGTGCACTGAATCCAAAAATTACATTTTCCCCATCACGTCAGAATTTTTTACAAATCGCAATGTGTCAAAAGTGACATTTTACGAAAGAAATAAAAAAACATAGGACGTACTGCCAGATTTAAAGACATGTGAAATGCTGCCATCTGTCGGTTCACGATGAAAACAAGTCAATTTGCAATTTATTCTCCAGAAAATTAAGTACGACGATCATAAGTGGCTCATGAGTGGTGATCTCAAAGTAATATCGATGATCCTTGGACAACAAGGCGGGTACACAGTTTCCATGTTTTTGTGAGTGGGATAGCAGAGACAAGGAAAATCATTGGAAAAAAATGGCCACAACGTCTTTCATTGGAACCTAGAGTAAAAAATGTGCACCAAAAAAACTCTTATCTAGTCGGCGAAAGTTCTCCTTCCATCCTTACACATCAAATTAGGCTTGATGAAGCAATTTGTGAAAGCCTTCACAAAAGATGGTAAACGTTTCCAGTGCATTTGTAGCAAATTTCCAGCCTTGTCAACCGCAAAACTAAAAGATGGTATCTTTACGGGTCTAGGCATCAGAAAACTTTGTAAAGATGGAAATTTTGAAAAAGAAATGGACGTTGCTGAACAAGAAGCCTGGGTCGTCTTTAAAGACGTAGTAACCAAGTTCTGAACAACAAGAAGGATTCCAATTTCAAGTCTATCGTTGAGACAATGATGCAGAAGAATCAAAATTTAGGCTGTTGCACGAGTTTGAAGGTTCATTTCTTACACGCACATTTAGTCCACTTTCCTGAAAATCTGGGTGCGGTTAGTGGAGAAATGGGTGAGAGGTTTCATCAGGACATGAAAGACATGGAAAAGCGTTACCAAGGCAGATGGAATACTACAACGAAGGCAGTCTATTGCTGGATGTAGCATCGAGATGATTCCAGAAGAGCATATGCACAGTAAAGCCTGATACAAACCATGGCTAGTCCCAAGAGACGTTGACACAACGACTAAAATGGTGACTGTTCTATTTTCTAATTTCTATTGTATATTCTATTTCTATATTCTATTACATTATATTATTTGTTATAAGCCTCACAATAATACGTTTTATACGAAACAAACCTATTTCAATCTCTCATTCAGTCTCATATTAGTAATATTTTTCGTGATATATGAAATATGGCTCAATTAGAATTGCAAAAAATTCTGACGTGATGAAACTGAACTAAGATCATTTGCGGGTTCAGCGCACCAAGATACATGGGAATCAATCATCAAAAGTTAAAAAAAAAAAAAACAGAACTATCGCAGGCTAGTGTAATTAGACTAATAGCAGACAATTTGGATTTCTTTAGTGCTGTGAATCCCAATGTGTGATATTATTGCGAAGAAACTTACTTAAAATTTATACCTGTTTCTGACGTGACGAGATTCTCGTGTCCGTAGAAGATATTAATGCTGGAATTGTCAAATCTAATTATTCCATAAAACACATTAAATAGTAACAAAGTGAACAGATAAAAGTTGCACGGGTAAATGTTGAAGAGAACAGTATATAAATGAAAGAGAAAAAAATCCACGTATTTAAATAGTGCATATTACTTGTGTATGTAGAGATCACCCACTCTTTAGAACTTAGAAACAAGTCGCCAAACGGATAAACATCGGCGGCTGCCCATGGAGTGTGTTTATTCCGTTGTGTCTCACACTTTCAGAGTATCCGCAATAATCAATAATTTAAAGAGGCTTTTCCGCGAAAGCAGCCGCTCTGAAATGATTCACTGATCATAAGCATCGTACGTTCCAGCGATCTAAATGCGGCACCTCTTGGAAATTCTGCGCTGCCAGAGGATGCAGAAAGAAATACGGAGCCACGACCGTGCCAAATTCTGATTACCACTAGTGTTGGCCCGCGTCCCATAAACTGTCGCAATTAATACAGCCGGAAACTGACGAAACGGACTGGCCACAGATGCGATATGCTGCTGAAATCCCATAGCAGTATCGCTCCCTATTTAACATCAGTATAATTCTACGAAGAATCTGAATATAGTCCACTCACTACAACACTTAGATATATTCAACACTGCGGCTATGGGTCCTGCAACTAGAATGCTGGACATGTTTACAGAGTTTATTTTTATTACTAGCTGTTACCCGCGACTTCGTACGCGTGGACTTGGAGTTTCAATTCCAGAATTGGATATAGAAAACTGTTAGTAACGTAAGATTTGTCCCAAACAACACCGAGTCGACATAATATGATGGAAAGCCATCATTATATCATCCTATCATCTAATCTGCCTCATGAAGAGAATCAATTCACAACATATTTAAAAACAGAAAAGTAAGCGAAGGTGCGGGGATGTGTGTGTCTGTGTGTGTGTGTGTGGGGGGGGGGGGGGGTTAACTGATGGCAGCTTTATTTCAGCTTGGTTTTTTCTTCTTTATTCAACATGAGCATCTGAATCTTATAATCTAATAGCAGCACATTGTCTTCTAGACCTGCACCTTAGGCCAGGTTTACGTCCGTAAGGCATGTCAAAAAGGAAGACAAATTGGTGCCAGAAACTTTTATACAGACACAAATGAATAGTACAGTGCAGAGCAAATTGACTTCTATACTAAATAATAAGTTATGTTTCTTATCGAAATTTATTAATAAATCAAACACTAACAGATTGCGTGACTGAGCAACCAACGTAACATTACAGACTAACACACGAATCTGACTGTCTTTCATCATTCGATAAGTTCTTAAAATTTCGTGACTAAAACTGTTATTCATGCCGAAAAAAATGTCCTGCGTCCTTCCTACACTATTTCATTGTTAAATTCCATCAATATTGATATAGCCATTTAGTCGTCAAAACTTAACAAAAATACAGAAACTTACTTCCACATTTATAATATAATAGCTGGTACCCACAACTTCGTTCGTGATTGTAAAGTATTCATATTGACAGCTGTAGACATCTAACCACCATAATGCACGATGGGAAACTCGATACTATTACCACACACAAATACCAGTCTTCTGCGCTATGTAGTTCCGGCAGCAAAGTAAAATTTACGAATACACACAAGTCTTTGGATGAAATACGAAAATATTCATGATCGACCAATTTCGAACACCATATCTCACACACTCCCACAGTTACCGAATTTCGGCCAACGTTGTGATCGATGGGTGACTCTGTGTTACTACCACACAAAAACGCCGGTAATCTGTGATTGATAGTTTTCACTTAAAAGTGATACAACATGACACATGCGTCTTTGGCAGAAATATGAAATTGCCGCAGGTCGACCATTTTATCCCCCATTTCTCCCACACCCCCATAGCTACCGACATCTAACAACCATAGTGCACTACATGAGATACGATTCTACTACGAAAAACAAACAGCAATGCTCTATGCTATGTAGTTGTGGCAGAAAAGTGACATATGCGGAGACAGTCGAAATACGAAAATATCCTTGGTCGGCCACTTACAATCACCATATCTACCACACTACCACAGTTTCTGAAAATCGGCCGCTGTTGTGATCGAAAGGTGACACTGTGCTACTACTACACACAAACGCCAGTTATCTGTGATCTATAGTTTTCGCTGAAAAGTGATACACCGTGACACTTTTGTCTTTGGCAGAAGTATGAAATTGCCACACGTCGAACACTTTCAACCCCCATATCTCCCCCACCCCCATAGCTACAGATATCTAACAACCATAGTGCACTACATGAGATACGATTCTACTACCAAACACAAACACCAATGTTCTATGCTATGTAGTTGTGGCAGAAAAGTGACATATGCGGAGACAGTCGAAATACGAAAATATCCTTGGTCGTCAACTTACAACCACCATATCTACCACAGTAACACAGTTTCTGAAATTCGGCCGCTGTTGTGATCGAAAGGTGACTCTGTGCTACTACTACACACAAACGCCAGTTATCTGTGATCTATAGTTTTCGCTGAAAAGTGATACACCATGACACTTTTGTCTTTGGAAGGAGTATGAAATTGCCACAGGTCGATCACTTTCAACCCCCATATCTCCCACACCCCCATAGCTACCGAAATCTAACAACCATAGTGCACTACATGAGATACGATTCTACTACCAAACACAAACATTAATGCTCTATGCTATGTAGTTGTGGCAGAAAAGTGACATATGCGGAGACAGTCGAAATACGAAAATATCCTTGGTCGGCCACTTACAATCACCATATCTACCACAGTACCACAGTTTCTGAAAATCGGCCGCTGTTGTGATCGAAAGGTGACTCTGTGCTACTACTACACACAAACGCCAGTTATCTGTGATCTGTAGTTTTCGCTGAAAATTGATACACCATGACACTTTTGTCTTTGGCAGAAGTATGAAAATGCCACAGGTCGACCACTTTCAACCCCCATATCTCCCACACCCCCATAGCTACCGACATCTAACAACCATAGTGCACTACATGAGATACGATTCTACTACCAAAATCAAACACCAATGCTCTATGCTATGTAGTTGTGGCAGAAAAGTGACATATGCGGAGACAGTCGAAATACGAAAATATCCTTGGTCGGCCACTTACAACCACCATATCTACCACAGTACCACAGTTTCTGAAAATCGGCCGCTGTTGTGATCGAAAGGTGACTCTTTGCTACTACTACACACAAACGCCAGTTATCTGTGATCTATAGTTTTCGCTGAAAAGTGATACACCATGACACTTTTGTCTTTGGCAGAAGTATGAAATTGCCACAGGTCGACCACTTTCAACCCCCATATCTCCCACACCCCCATAGCTACCGACATCTAACAACCATAGTGCACGACAGGAAAGACGATTCTACTACCACACACAAATACCAAAGGTCTATGTTATGTAGTTGTGGCAGGAAAGAGAAGTATACGGAGATACGAATTTTTGGTCGAAATATGAAAACGCCCTGCACTGACCAACTTTAATCATTATATCTCCCACATCCCCACAGCTTTCGGCATTCGGCCAACGTTGTGCACGACAGGAAACTCCATGCTACTTCCACCAACAAACATCAGTGATCTGTGCAAGGTAGTGGTGGCTGAAAAGTGTAATATAGGAAAAAACACGTCTATTTTTATATATATATAAGATTGCTGCTTCAGAAACTAGCAACAAACAATAATATGGTACTCTCGTTTGATGTATAGCAACAAACACTGGTCAAAGATTGTATAAACGCAACCAGGCCAAACCTTCGCTTCGGGCAACAAAACTACAGGAAACTTCGTTTACTAACCTTTCGACAATGAACAAAACAAATAATAATAATTTAGATAGTCTCCTGAGCAGTATTCGGAATGTGTGTGTCATAAAAATTTTAGTGGATTTCTGATAAATTAAAAACTAAACGAAGCACAGAATAATACGAATAACATGTCAGCTCTGCATATATAAAGCTGTAGCGGCCTGTGTACGTGAGTGTAATTGTATAACGCAAAAACTACAACAGATTTTGATGGAGTTTGCGCAGTTTGATAGCTTAGGGTCTATGACTACGTGATCGGGCGAGGGTATGGGTAGGAGCAGGGTATGGTAATCTGTTTATTATTAACCTGAAAAGATATAACCACAACCAGAGATTGTACACACCATACACACTCCATAAACAATACACAATCTAAAAATACGTAGCATTGTTGACGTTTGCCTTGTACTACTGTTCCCAGTTTGTGGTATTAGAGACTTCTTGTTACAAAAATTCTTTAGATTTTAGTTACGATTTTGTTTTTTTGGAATTCCGTGAGGTACCCGCCATTCGAAAGTTTGGGAGCTGACTAAATGTCTGCGGTATGTTTTCAGACCAAGTGATATAGAGCCGGAACAGAAAATGAAATTTTTACCACCATTTGTCACGAATATTTCTGCAATTTTGAAAGTAGTTCCTTTAGTAGATTCTCTGCTCTGTTTATCTTAGTAACGCAGCTTCAAGGCTCCGCGAAATTTTTACATTAATATTCTTTTGTTATGGAAGATTAGTTTTTTCTCAAGTAAACATTAATCTAAACTGTTTATTAATGAAGTTAGAAATATTATATCATTAATATTATTAAATTATGTCTTTTCATCAGTTAATTTCGAACCATAAGAGACTTATTTTAAATTCGCCCTAGGATCCGCGAAGGCGAAGCTTCAGTCATATGCTGGTGGCAAATCTTTTATTTTTAACCTCTGCTATAATTCCCTTACAAGTATACTGGCTATTTGTGGATTTTTAACCTCCAGATTTGCCTGCAACAGCATTTGAATAGTCATTCGTTTTAGCGACTAAGTTGAAAAAATTACTCCAAGGTTAACAAGGTCGATCACTACTGAGAAACTAAGAAAGAATTTTAACTCTCACGATAAATAAACGATACAAAGGCACATTAAGGCCGGGCGCACATTGACGAGCAGTTGACGCAGGCAGCTCAGCACAGTTTCTGTGTCTCAGTTTTGGGGCGGAACAGCGCGTATTGAGACGCAGAGCAGGGCAGCGCAGTACTGCGCCGCACGTGGCCTGCGCGACGTTGTGATCACGACACAGCAACTGCGCCACGCAGCTCACTCGTGCCGGTTTACAACGTAACACTTCTTGCGTTGTTTATAATCTTGCTTTACTTATAATCATTTTCAAATATGGAATAAGAAAAATTGATTAAACTGGTACGTAACTAATCTGCGATTCACAATATCAGTCATAATAAATACATAAAAATTAAATTTGAACAAGAAATTTGGACAATGAGCCCAACAACTGGCTCAGCATTTATTTATCATACAACTGTCTACTTACAATTTTCACGTTTATTTCTCTTTTTGAATTCATTTTTAATAAAACTTTGAAAAAAGATTGATATGTAGGCTATTATTACACTATTTGTTTTCTTATTTCTTATTATTTGTACTACATCATTCAATAGTGTCCCCGAGAGAATTTTTTTTTATTTTTTTTATTTTATATAAAAAAAACCGTGGCATACGACCGACTGAATTGAGCTCTTCTTCTTACTCTTCAAGGCAACCTCCGTTCCAACTCCTAACGAGAGAGGGAGGATTCTTGTGAAGACAATTTCCCGAATAATTTGTGGTACACTGCTTTAGTTTCAAGTGTTTCATATGTTCTGTTATGTAGGTTTCTTGCCTCGCATTCGGGAGGACGGCGGTTCGATCCCCGTCCGGGCATCCAGATTTGGGTTTTCCATGGTTTCCCAAATCACTCCAGGCAAATGCCGGGATGCTTCCTTCAAAAGGCCATGGCCGAATTCCTTCCCATTCCTTGCCCCCATCCTTGCCCCCCATCCTTTCCCGTCTCTAAAGACCTCGATGTTGAGAGACGTAAATACAATAAAAAAAAAAAAAAAAAAAATGTAGGTTTCTTAAAAATATAATATGAAATAAAAGAGAAAACCATTCTTATAAATGTCATGTACCATCAAAAGCTAAATAATTAAATAAATAACCACGGAAATACTGCGAGATTATCTTCAGTTCTAATAGGTATTTGAGAGTTGTCGAGAAAATAACAGGTTACATTATGGCGTGAATCTCCATAATCTTTTGAGAATTCTATCGACACTGCAAAATCCACGCGAGAGTTTCTTCTTTTCGTATACTCACTTTTGCATAGTTTTATCTAACTCAGCTGCTGTTAAAGTAAAAATAATTTTCCTAGCTCGGCATCCCAGTCTGATTCAGAAATCAAATATCGAGTTTTTGCATCGATATGTTTTTGGTTACGATTTTTTGTCGGTTTCCAGCACAACACAACAATGCTTTGTAAACTGCGCTCTAATATGCACGGGTAGCTGCTTGACACAGTTTTTGTTTCCGTGCTGCCCTGCCCTGCGATGCCCCTACTGCGCCACGCAGCTCAATGTGCGCCCCGGGTAACTCACTGTCAGCTTGCTGAAAAGTTTCTGGTGTCATTGTCGGTTGCGCATTATCTGTAAGCATTCTCACTAGAAGTAACTGGTCATTGGCGCAAGCGGTAACGTTTATCTATACATTTTCAAATAATAAACCAAACTTCTGCTTACGGTTAAATCGCCTGCCTTCTGGCACTGAACATGCAGAACCCTAAACTGGCATTCGAAATAAGGAATTGTCGTATTAAAGTGCTTGATGGGGATTCAAACATTTCTACAAAACTTGATCGTGTTGGTTGGTACCTTTAAAGGATGCTTGCATAGGTTCTTTATATGGCAGACAATTCCTCGTAATTACCCCCAAGAGATAAAGGTTATGGAGTGAAACAGTTCTTGCTTAGACAAAGTTTATATTATTGAATAGTATAAGTGCTGGTACCAGAAATAAAAGGCATCGATACTATCGTCTCCTTGAATTCAGATCGCAGATTGAAGTCAGTCACACACACTGATTGGAAATTCCGACATGGGCTTTTGAAGGGACATAGCGGAATTTCCAGAAAACACGGATAAATCAAATCAGATGGTTGGGCGGCGATTTGAATCTCCCACCTTCCGAATGCCAGTGCAACCGTCTCTGCATTAGTCTGTGGTGGTTTCGGGAAACAATGGAACACTGAAAAATGTAACAACTTCCGCCTAATTTTTGCGAAATTATAGAAAAAATTTGATATTTCTCGCAATTACTGCGAATATTGAAGGGTTTTTTTTTGTGATGGATTTGAACAAAGTACGCTTACAAACACTAGCGTGAACGATATCCGGGAAACTTCCTGTAATACATGTATCTCCACAACAGACAATTTAAATTTTATTTATTATTATTTTAGAACAATTAGACTGCTAAGAAGTATGTTTCCTGTTTTGAAATAGCAATTTGATATCAATTTTGGCTTTAGAAACACTAGTTCAGGCATTAATATGGTTATTTCGTTTTTATTTTTAAGATTTTTAATTTCTTGGAAGTCATAGGAATATTTGTAAAATGTAAGGAAATTTAATTTTGGCTGTTTGTTACATAAGCTTAATTCTAATCTAGCTGCCTTATGAGGTGAGTTAGTGGGAGAGATGTTTTAGTTTTTGGTTTAAATTGAGTTCTATTTGCTATGAAATGCTTCGCGACTATGTCAATTTTTGTTGAAACTTTTGCTATGTTTGGTGAAGTGGCTTACTCTGCTCAGAAGAGAGCTATTATACAACTAGTACAAGCAGCCTATTTTCATTACTTTGCTGGCAAGGTAGATTCTTTGGCCCCCAGATCCGAAAATTGCAGACAAAACTTCAAAAAGGTACTCAACGTCAACTAGAAAGGTACTTGTGAGTCTTTTGAAAAAGTTAAGGGATGTTTAGCTAAACAAAAGATCATAACACCATGTTCAAAATAAGAGATTGTAGAAAAATCAGTTACGGTGTAATATTTCTGAAGATTCAGTTTCTACACTCTCGTCTCGATTTCTTCGCCGACAGCTGCGGAAATGTGATTAATGAGGATAGGCTTCACCTGGACATCTCAGTGATGGAGAAGAGAAACCAGGGTGAATGTGACCCTGTCAGCGCCAACTATGTAGTGCCGGTAAACTGCCAAGCCAAGAAGAAACATTCCCAAACAAGAATAAATCACTACAACTGACAAATATAAAATATTTATTGAAAGATAGAAATCTGTATGAATGAAGTGTATTTTTTAACATTGCTAACATTTATTAACATACCTGATCTAAAAGCATTTCTACTCGATACGAGAAACGGCTCTTGTAGCGTTTAGCCAGCCGCTGCACTGCAAGTGATAGCTGTAGGCATTTACGGCGGCCATAACTTCCAAGCACCCCAGCGCATGCGCTTATTGCCGAAGAAATATGGCTTCCATCACTGGCCTCCACTAAATAACAGCAGGCACGTCGAACGAGCGTTCGTAAAACTGATCGATAGTAATGCCACAAATTACGAGCGTCAATGATGGTGAATGTTATTGGAATACCGACCAGCCTTCTATAAAGCAGCAAGCAGCTCTTCGAAATAACTTCAACGCTGAAAGTCAGAGTCATTTATGACGCTAACATCTTAGAGCTACAACTGAATTCTGAAAAATAATTAAATGAGCAATAGGGTGAGAGCTCGGTAAAAGCGCCTCCCTGTTGGCAGGTAGTACGATGACATAGGCACCTCATCTGACCCCTTATTATGGCAATGACAGCACTTTCAAACAACAACAAAATTTCATACATTAAGTTATCAAATTATTATTTTAAGAAAATAGAATGAAATCTATATTTTTATCCACTTTTATTGATATGCTATATAATATATTTTTGCCGATTTTTTTTTCCACTGAAAAAATACAACTTACAAATTTGCACCATCCGTACAGTGATTTCATTTTGTTCAAATTAAACTAACTTTACTCTTTTAATATTTCATCACTTATATACGTATGTAATGTGAAATTCATTGTAATCGTCTAATTCTTCTGTCGCTCCACAAATTTCTCAAACGCTTCTTGTTTATATAGAAGAGATGGTTGAAACAGTTTATATGGATGCCAGAATGATTACAGAAGTAATCTTCAAATGTGTTAATACAATGCTCTTACCTACCGTCCGAGTAAAGCGAAATTTGTAAATAAAACCTTTCCCGTTAAAAGCAATATATGCTATAACTAATGATACTCGACAAAAAATAAAACCACCCAACACTAGCTGCTTCAGATAACTTTCCTGTTTTTAGATTTGGGCGTCTCGGAACTAGAATGTTTTTGGAGAGCGAATTACCGACATGTATGCCTTTTTAATTATTTTTAAGAAAATAAATTATTTCCAACATGACTAAATATCTTTGAAGTCTTTCTCGATACAGACAATACTGGACGTCTTTAATCCCTATGCTTATTACAATCAGCACGTCTAATAAAACCGTACACTGGGTGCTAATAGTGTCTACCTGTGGTATACCTCTCTCTGGGATAAATATCTGTGAAATGAGAAACTTACCCCACAGCACAAGCCACCAACCTTTATTACTGATCGTCAAGTCTCTGCAAACATGTAAAGGTCTGCTTCCCACTACACCTAAATAATCAGTTCACAGTATGGGGTTTTATTCTTTGCTTCTTCCCATGAAACATATAACACGTAACGTAACGTTTTTATAGATCACTAAACTAACATTTGGAAGAATTATTGACCAGAACGACGCGTAATTTCACACAGCAAGTATGTACCAAAAAGTTTGTCAAAAGTTATTGAAAACTCGCAACTTTATCAGATTATGGAAAAATAAACACACATATGGAGAATCTAAATATTTTTGTCTCACTACTCCATGGTTAACTGTAAAGTGCAAAGTGTAAACACTCAGCAAAACTAAGAAATTCGGTACTCCCAGATACACACCTGATTGGGTGGGGGGGGGGGGATCAGATGATTCTCATAGCCTGGAACGCGGTCGTCTTTACCAACTGTGATAAATGGGGCCCTATGACTAAATTAAGAATATTTCACTGCTTTCAAGATCCACAAAATTCAAAATCTCTTCAATACCCTTTAAATTTGACTCCCCAACTTTAATTTACAAATTCTGTTCCTGCACCATGGTTAATTTCTAAATTACTACTAATAACTCTGAATTCTGTATCTTACACTAGTTTTCTTATGCTAATAAGCGCGGACAACTTACGCCATCTCCCCTTATTTATACTGAAAGTTTACTGCTCCTTGTGGGCGGTCTCATTAATTCTCCCTCCAAATTCTCCAAGATAAAAGTTAAATTCCCTTCGGCATCATTAGCTTCCGTATACCGTGCAAGGGACGGCAGATGGTTCCGGCTGCGATTCTGTCGAGGAATCCAAACAGCTTCGGATATCGATGCTATCTCAGCTAATTAAGCAAATTTGGACTGTTAGGTCATGTCCAGATAGGAAAGCAGTTTCCTCCACAAATGTTAGCAGCAGGAAAGCCTATAGATTGTGACAGTTGGTGGTGTTATGTAGCATATTAGATCAAATATCGGTGGTATATTAAAAAGAAATATTTTACACATTAGTATTAGAACAGTCAATTTATTAAAATTTCTCTCCTCTAAAGAATGTTTGAAATCGACAAATTCATTGCATTTATGAATCAAAGGAAGAACAGTTAATCGAACTATTTTGACTTTTGAGTGGAAGTAGTGCATCCTTTTTCTTAAATATTATAGACTACTTTTAGTTGTCTTCTTCTCGTGTCGATGACAGTATCAAATAAGAGGTAGTTTTGTCAGTAGCTGATTGGAGGTCGAATTGGGATACATTCATTCCGATTTGTGGACATGACAGCAGATGTACCATGGTTTCTCTCTCCCCGCACGAACATGTCTCTGGCTGTTTTCCTATGTATCCCCATGAAACAAGAATTTCTTTGGAACGGTCAACTCCAACTCAAAGCCTATTTCGTGACTTCCATGTGGGCCATGGTTGGTTCAGACCTAGGTGGTAAACTCGCTTTTGGAGTTATCCATTCGATATCATATTGTACTCTCTTCTCCCAGTTAATATTCTTTCATTACTTGGTGTTTAATTTAGTGGTTCTGAAGTCCGTAGGAAGCTTGATCGGGATTTCAGTCTCGATGGCGCTGGTGTATAGCCATGTAGGGGGTGTCGGGCCTCTAAGCCTTGCTCCGCTAGTGGCAACTTCCCGGTGTTTATGTCGAGGGGATCTGCACCTTCACCACAGGCGATGGTCTGAGACAACCGGTGATGAGCCGGCATGTTCTGTGGAGCGTAACGTCTACTGTCTTAGCACGAGTTGATTTTTTCCATACAGGACATGCATACTCTGCTGCGGAGTAGCATAATACTAAGACAGAAGCGGATGACGCTTGGGTTAGCTCCCCAGCGGCAAGTTGCCTTCTGGCCAAATCTTGCACCACGATGACAGAGTCTACAGCTTCTACAAAAGTTTTAGTTATACATATTTTCGTTAGAAACATATGCACGATGACTGGCAAAATAAACATTTTTATGGCCACTAAACCATAATTAATAGCTGCAGACGTAGTTTAAAGCGACAGTAGCCACGTCCTCGAACATTTTGCAGGGTATGATTACAGTTTCGCTTTAATGACACTAACAGTAAAATTACTGAATAAATTGTCGATTTCATTTAGTTTAGTACATGCAATTTATCTGAATCCAGAACCAAGCCAGCCTCAGCAGTTATAAGTCAACATTGGAAACAATTTGTCGTCATATTCCTCTTGGAATGCTGAAATAGATGCAAAATTGCCTCTGAAGTAATTTGGGGAAGTTACTGTCGGTCGAGTTTATGGCCCATTCTTAATTTAGTAGCAAGGAATTGTACAGGATGTAACTTCCACCTTGCAGCGCAAACTCCACCTGTCCGGTGTTTTTTCGGCAACTTTGTGACAATGAAGTTCACGTTGTAGGATTTTTTTTTTTTGCTGTCGTCAGTCTTACGACTGGCTTGATGCAACCCTCCATCCCTTCCTAACCTCTTCATTTCTACATACCCCTTACAATCCACGTCCTCAATTTTCTGCTTCATATATTCTAATCTCTGTCTTCCTCTACAGTTCTTACCTTCGACTGTTCCCTCCACTAACAAATTAACGAATCCAGCATGTCTCAAAATATGACCTACCAGCCTGTCTCTTCTTTCTGTAAGCTACTTCCACAAACTTCTTTTCTCGCCCATCATTTCCAAAACTCGTGCATTTCTTACTTTGTCAGCATTCTTCTGTAGCACCACATTTCAAATGCTTCTATTTTCTTTATATCCGGTATACCTAAAGTCCATGTTTCGCTACCATAAAGTGTTGTGCTCCACACAAAGAGTTTTAAAAAGTTCTTTCTAATTCCTAGATCAATATTTGAAACTAAAAGGTTTCTCTTTTTCATGAATGCCCTTTATGCTAGTGCTATTCTGCTTTTAACATCATTCCTGCTTCGGCCATCGGTTGTAATTTTGCTTCCCAAGTAACAGAACTCACTTCTATCGCATCCGATCCCATTTTTATATTTAATCTGCTAGTATTGGTATCATTTCTGTTACATTTCATCACTTTTGTCTTGCTTTGATTTATATTCTGTCCAAAATCTTCCACCAGTATTTTTTTCATGCCATTCAGTAACTTCTCAATATCCTCAGCCCTCTCTGCTAACAAGACAATTTCATCAGCAAATCGTAGCATACTGATTTTTTCTCCTTGAAAACTTATGCCACATGGAAATTTTTCTTTCACTTTCTTCATTGCTTCTTCTACATACAAGTTGATAATTAACGGAGATAGACTACAACCTTGTCTCATTCCCATTTTAGCTGATGCATGTCTCTCGTGATTGTCTACTTTTATTATAGCCACTTGATTCTTATATAGTTTATAAAGTATTCTTCTATCTCGAAACTTTAGACCCGACTTTTTTAAAATTTTGAACATCTTGTCCCACCTAACATTATCAAAATCTTTTTTCTAAATCAACAGCTGCCATAAAAGTATATGTTCTTTTTTGAGCCGCCCTTCAAGTATTAATCTTAAAGAGAGAATTGCTTCCCTTGTACCGCGATTTTTCATAAACCCAAACTGATCTTCACCTACTCTCTCTTTCTCTCTTCTACTACCCTTTCAATCCTTCTGTATATTATTCTGGTCAGTAGTTTTGAAGCATGTGATGTTAGACTAATGGCGCGATAATTCTCACATTTGTCGACTTGTGCTTTCTGCGGAAGTGTTAAGATGATATTTTTATTGAAATCAGTTGGAATTTCTCCTGTTTCATAACTTTTTGATATCAGCTTGAATAATCTTTCGATTCCTTCCTCTCCTAGGGATTTAAGAAGTTCTGCAGGGATCTCATCAATTCCAACTGCCTTATTTGCTTTCAAGTCATTCAGAGTTTTATTAAATTCAATCCTCAAAACAGGATGTCCTAAGTCATCAATGTCGTTTTCGATTATACTATTTTTCAAGTCATCCCCAACATACAGTTTCTCAATGTATTCTTTCCATCGGTTAGCTCTATTTTCTGAACTTAAAAGAAGTTTCCCATCGGCAGCTTTAATGTTCATACCTCTTTTATTCATTTCTCCAAAATTCTGTTTGATCTTTCTATTTGAAACATCTACTTTACCTACGACCATTTCCTTTTCTACTTCTTCACACGTTTCTTGTAGCCATGTTGAAGTTACACTTATGTCAAGCCAGATTATTAAAGTTGTCCGGTCATCATGCTAATACCAGTGCTTTCGTCACGGAATCTATGCTGGAGTGAATGTTACTGAATGAATGTTGATGCTTTCACGTGAACACTATTTTAGTAACTGAGGAGCCCAAGTTAAGAAATAAACAGATTCACCTAGTTTTCAAATTAGTTCCTGGAAAAAGAAATTGATTAAAACTTGTGTATGGATGCTATTCCTAACCATGGAAACAGAAATAAAGTTACTGAACTCTAGCAGAAATAGTATACGAGTTGCTTATCTGCATATGTTAAAAGATGGAGCTGGATGGAGATGGGAAGAAGAGAGGAGCCTGTTTGCAGGTGGCGGTGTTGCGGTATGCAGGGTCGATGCAGGACAACAGTGGTGGGGGGAGGAACACACTCCGAGCTTTCAGGCGTCTAGGTTTGTGCTGCAGCTACAGCCACAAAAGAGGAATATAGACTCAACTATTCATCACTGTTGGTCATTTTACATTTATATCAATGCTCTGAAGTTTGCAAAAGTGT
The DNA here is from genome assembly GCA_031002005.1 of Vandiemenella viatica. Classification (NCBI taxonomy): domain Eukaryota; kingdom Metazoa; phylum Arthropoda; class Insecta; order Orthoptera; family Morabidae; genus Vandiemenella; species Vandiemenella viatica. The sequence goes on from JARYHS010008075.1 coordinate 89,739,840, forward strand.
GGGTGACAGGGTGCTTTGAACCTGCATTTCAATCGCGAATAGCAGAATAGCACGACGGAAGAAAGAATTCATATAAGCATCCGTGTGGCACCTATATCCTCTCATTGCGACTAAAATAGCTTTGTGAAGTATTCCGTCGCACTTTATATATATATAAATAAAGGTGTTCCCATGTTCAAACGAAACCTAGGTCATGTCTGCCAGTCAGTTCCAGCCCAATCAGTGTATCAATCCTGTGACGCTTTCGTGTAAGGATTGTGGCAAGCAGTCACAAATGAACGGCTCTTCTCTGTACCGTCTCTATACTTTCAATCAATCCCTCGCGATAAGGAACTCAAACGGCACAACAATAGTCGAAATGTGTGCGCACGAGTTCTGCATATTATCTCCTCAATAAAACCGTCGCAGTTCTTCAAAATTTGACATATGGGTTGCAGCCCGCGACTGAAGTTGCAGGACCCATTTCATGTTGCTTTGTACAGTTATGAAAAATACCTCAAGGAATCAACCATGTCATTAACTGAAATAATAACTTTATACTCCTAAACATTTTAATGTTACTTATGCACATTGCCTTGCACCTTTCGCAAGTGTAAGTTACCACTGATCGCACCATGCCGGAATAACGTCCAGTTCGCGTCGAATTTTTAAGCTGTCGGTCGAATTCCTTATTGGATCATTTATTTCTATTGATATTTTATATCTATTTCTTATGTTTATTAAACCAAACAATAATTAATTTAAATTGTACGAGATGACCCATCTAGTCATCTTGTTACAACTATTATTAAAAATTGCGGTACTGAGTCAATCTCCGATAATTGTCAAACCAACTGGACAGTGAGAAGCTCCCTTCCAGACATCTAACCTTGTTCAAGTTGTAGCTTCGATAATTAGAAACTACACACGAGTGACCAACCATCCCCTATGCCTGGGCAGGACCTGTGAGTGACCTGGCCACATCAGGAGCAAACGAATATCCTCGTTAACATTACGGTATAAAAAGAAGTCTGATTACGCAACAAGACCTAGAACACTCCATTAAATTAGAATAAACAGAGCGCATGTGCCTTCGTCTCTCAATAATTTAGAATAAAAATGGGTTCTCTCACGCACTGTTTTACTGTAACAAGGCATTAAAGAATCTTTCATACCCAATTTAACACAAACAAGCAATTCTGAGAGTTTCCGAGTTCCTAGATGTCCAAAACTAGTCCTATGGTTAGGCTATGGCTTTACACAAGTGAACCTCTGGTACAGCTTGCTGAGCGATGTGAAGTCCGCTAGAACGCTTCCGTGATTGAAGTGTAGGTCCCCTGTACCCGGTAGGATTCCCGTGTTAGTTAAGGGTAGCCACAACAGAGGCACATGTCAAACCGGTGGCGGAACTCCAGGGCAATACGCCCTTTCTTTCTAGTGTCCTGCTTACTACTCAACTACACAGACGGAAAAAAAAATCCCAACACCAAGAAAAAATTATTGTAGAGTAATGAAATTTGGACAATGCATTTGTCAAGTTAACATGTTTAATTGATTAAATTTTCAAGATCACAGGTTAATTTAAGCTCAAGAAAATGCATTTCAAATGTGAAATACTGTTAAATTAATAGCCGGTGTAACCTCCAGAATTTTGAATGCAAGCCTGCAAACGTGAATGCATTGTGTCATACAGGTTTCGAATGTCACTTTGTGGTATGGAGTTCCATGCTTGTTGTACTTGTGCTGTCAATACTGGGACGGTCAGTGCTGGCTGTGGATGATGCTGGAGTTGTCGTCCAATGATATCCCATACGTGTTCAATTGGAGACAGATCTGGTGATCTCGCAGGCCAAGGTAACATGTCGACACTCTGTAGAGCACGTTGCGAGACAACAGCGGTATGAGGGCGAGCGTTATCCTGTTGAAAAACTCCCCCTTGAATGCTGTTCATGAATGGCAGCACTACAGGTTGAATTACCAGACTGACGTACAAATTTGCAGTCAGTGTGTTTGGTATAACCACAAGAGTGCTCCTGCTGTCATAGGAAATTGCTCCCCAGACCATGACTCCAGCCCTGTAGCGTGCATTCCACTGACTACAAGCCATCGCCGTTTGCGACTCCAGTGGTGTCAAGCCAGAGCTCATTGGAGGACGGAGTGGAGATCTGTTGTGTTTTCTGATGAAAGCAGGTTCTGCCTTGGTGCCAGTGATGGCCGAGTGTTGGTCAGAAGGAGGCCAGGGGAACGCCTGCAACCAAACTGTCTGCGGCCTAGACACACTGGACCTACACCTGGAGTCATGGTCTGGGGAGCAATTTCCTATGACAGCAGGAGCACTCTTGTGGTTATACCAAACACACTGACTGCAAATTTGTACGTCAGTCTGGTAATTCAACCTGTAATGCTGCCATTCATGAACAGCATTCAAGGGGGAGTTTTTCAACAGGATAACGCTCGCCCTCATACCGCTGTTGTCTCGCAACGTGCTCTACAGAGTGTCGACATGTTACCTTGGCCTGCGAGATCACCAGATCTGTCTCCAATTGAACACGTATGGGATATCATTGGACGACAACTCCAGCATCATCCACAGCCAGCACTGACCGTCCCAGTATTGACAGCACAAGTACAACAAGCATGGAACTCCATACCACAAAGTGACATTCGAAACCTGTATGACACAATGCATTCACGTTTGCAGGCTTGCATTCAAAATTCTGGAGGTTACACCGGCTATTAATTTAACAGTATTTCACATTTGAAATGCATTTTCTTGAGCTTAAATTAACCTGTGATCTTGAAAATTTAATCAATTAAACATGTTAACTTGACAAATGCATTGTCCAAATTTCATTACTCTACAATAATTTTTTCTTGGTGTTGGGATTTTTTTTTCCGTCTGTGTATTTGTACTTCATTTCGTCTGATTCCTGGGTAGGCAGGTATGGAAGGATGAAAAATTTTTCATCGTGGTTTAGGAGATCAACAACCAGGGAAAGAAAAGCGGGTGCCATTTTTCTTTCTGCGTAACGTCATTAAGCGGAGTATCTGGCGGTATTCACGAAACCTCAATTTCGCTCGTTATCATACGACCTACAGCGAATTAGTGTCGGCGATGTTATGGTTTTTTTTTTTTTTTTTTTTCCTGCAGCCGAATCGTTAATACAGCTCTGCAGATTCTTCAGTAAGTTAGCTTGAACATATAATTTCACAGTCATCGCCTTCGAAACTGGCGATTTTTCTGCTTTTAGAGGAATTTCAAAAGTATTGGACTTATCTGTTTCAAAAGACTTTAGTTTATCTTCAGCATCAGTTTGTTTATAATAGGAAAGTTAATGAAGTGCAATTCGTTCATTTTGGTCTATAACGGAAATTCGAGTTTTACAGTTTAGGTAACTAATACTTGATGTGATGGAACTATAACATTATATAAACTATTTTTAATCGATTTTTCTGACTAATGGAGCCAAATTATGCGAAACAAGCCGTTCTTACTTTCAAATATAAGATTCGCAAATATTCTTTCAGTGAAAACAATTTCTCGTTAGCCTACGAGAATAAAAGAAATTAATAATGTTAATTCATTTCTTTTTACTTAACCACAGTTGTCCGACGCATGATGAAATACATTGACGTTCAATGTCATCAGACATTTTTCTAATAAAATTAAAGCTATGTTTGGACTAACCAACGTCGCACCTTGCCAACATACAAACTGCAGCGGTATTAACTACATTACAATAGATATTTATAGTAACAGTTTCATGTAGTGTTGACGGCAGTTTAAAGACCGAAGCATTTATTGTTAGTAAATGCTATTTTTTTAGTGCCTGGAAATTTTGTTTCGATCCAGTAATAATCGTTTAGTGGGTTCATGTTTACCACCTCGAGAAACGTAACGATGGAATACTAAAGAACATGATTTTCACAGCCGCGGACTGATATGTTTCCTACTGTAAAATCAGGCACGTCTCTGAGGTGACCTGCCGGTTAATTTTCTTCTGAAGCTCATCCGACAGGCAGGAACTAATACCCTATAATCAAACATATCTCAACAGGCGATACCGTAGCGTTGGCGATGCGCATCTCTATTACTCGACGAGGAGCACACGCTGCTCTTCACAGCGTCGAAAGCACACGGAGAGGCTGTCGACACACGTACACACTTGTATGCCGCGACAGGAGTTTACACTTCGGTATTCTGAAGAACTGCTTCATCTTGCTTTAAGAACAGGTACTTTGTTCAAAGTACGTTACATATAAAAAAAACTAACCGGAAGAAACAATACATTTAAGATATTATAAACACGGTAGTATCTCTTACATTTAAGATATTATAAACACGGTAGTAACTTTTACGTTTTCGCGAAAATACGGCTAAACCGATCTTGATGAAATTTGACAATGAAATACTGTGCACTGTTAGGAAGGACATAGGATACTTTTTTCGGTGTATAACATTTTATCAAGAAATTTGGAAAATTAACTGAACGGTGACAGATGAATAGCATGTGTAAGTCTCTGTGGTGTTATATCGGTTGCTCAAGCTTTGTTTCTCTCGTAGCCAGTTTGTGCAACTTACAGCTTGCTACATCCAATTATAGCAACAAAATTCTAAGTGAACGTATGCAAAGTTGCGGGTAACAACTGTATTCAAATATTTTTGAACAAAATGGGTTTTGGGCACTGTTGGTGGCTTACAGAAAAGGAATAAACTTTCTTAAAAATTTTTGCGTGTCTTCGTTTGTTTAGATGAACGAGGTTCACGCAAAACCTATTTCTTCCATTTTTTTAATTTATGGCTTTACGCTTCGTCGACGTCGAAGTAATTAGTTGCGGGATAGGACTTTGAGCAAGGAACGGGAAGGAATTCGGTCATGGATTTTTGAAGGAAGCATCCTGGTATTCGTCTGGAGTGATTTGGAAACCATCGAAAACCCAAATCTGGATGCTCTGACGGGGATTCGAACCCGCGCCCTCCCGAATGCGAGGCCAGAGAGGAAAGCGCTCACCCACCACGCTCGGTGTGTTCCTGAATAATTTATGGCCTCTGGTTTCGGGGAGTAAATTGGATTTGTTTCGTTTTGATGTGAATTAGGAACACTGACAAATTTAAGATGACTGTCCAGAAACAAGTATTCATTTTTTGTTAAACGTTACTCCTGCAACAACTACTGGTCGGTTTATGACGGTGTTTCGAATGGTTTACAGCCCGTGGTGCCGGCAGTATGATGAGGCATATTTCATTTTGATGCGACTTCAGGTGTCCACGAATTAGTATCCATTTAAAGGTTACTTCTACCAGTCCAAATATTTGTCTCACAGTGAACGAGAAGCAGGCATTGTATTATTCGGCGTTGTGTTAATTAAGAATGGTTTAAGAGAGATCTGCCTGAACTGTGGGCAACCTCTAGCAATTAAACATGGACGCTATTTATATGTCTAGTTTTCATCAGCCTACGCCTCTGATACGTCATTGATGGTCCCGGTTTTATGTTAGCACAGTCAGAAAACTGAGTAAGTTTTCTCCTGCAGCCGTGGCAGGAGTCAGTACCTTGCAGGCTAATGTAAAATGTTGAAGTTCCGGCCTATGTACTTAGGCCTTCTTTGCTTTAGACGAAACTTCGGCAACATTTTACACTAGCAGCCGGCGCTACCTGGATAGTACACAAAATTTGTTTTATCTTAAAATGGCCACGCAATTTGTCATGTAAAGATCTTAACTATCAAACAGACTGGAGTAAGAGTGTGCGGCTACGGAATATCGAGTCTGCCAGCGTGTCGATTTAATAGACATTCCTCTACAAATAATTGTTCTAAAAGTCTTGGGGCATAACATGAATCAAATCGAACAAACACTAAAAAAAAATTTCCAGTGCGTTTATAACGGCCATAAAATTCCATCAATTAAAGCGAAGAAACGTATACCAATTTACAAAAACGAAATGAAATACTTGATTTCTGTATTCCAGCGGCGAGTAAATGAATTGGTACAGATTTGTTAAAGGATATCACCCGTAATAGAAAGTCATGAGAAAGTAATACTGAGAATACTTTAAAAAGAAAACTACAGGTGTCTGACGCCGTGCTGGTAACAGTCTCTTCAAGTGAGTCACTTCAGTGCCTGCCAGCGATACTGTGTTCGGCGGCAAAGGAATTCCAAAGGATATTTAGTCATATCTCGAGCCAGATTGTACCGAGTCGAGGGTCATGATTATGCTTTTGATCATTATATTCATCGAGTAGAGAGTGGTCTGGTTGGTCAGTAGTTCATGCCCTTGCTTTCAAAAGTTCGGTGTTCGGTCCCCGGCGAGGACCGAAATTTTTTTAAGAGTGGTGTTTGATCGTACGAGCTCTGCCGTGGTTCAGATTCCACACTAATCTTCAGGTAACAGAGGAAACGAACCAGCCGTCCTACCTCAGACATTTTAGTACGCCTCGGTCGGGAAGATCCCACCAAACTTCGGACTGTGGACTAAGTTTGTTTTTATTCATCCAGTACTTGGAATGTTAACTCGCCATTTTTAACAAAGCATTTATATCCTTTAGCTTATCACAATGCCAACAAAGTCAGTAAAAATTAAAGTTGCGAAGTATGATTGGTATCAAACAATAGCAAACAGGACTGATCCAATGTGTTCAGGACGTGATAAAGATAACTGTTATCCCCCCCCCCCAAACAAGAGAAGCTCATAATGACTAAACATAATTCATATATTCAGTACATACACTCTATTAGCGTTATCTCCTCTGTTCCTTACGCAAGTTATGTGAGGTTTGGTGAACATTAAACTTTAGATCGGTGATGTGTCCAGGAATTTCATAATTGCTGACCGGTATTGGCTGCTGGAAACAATGTTGTTGTCTGTTTAATTACATTACGGTAACTCGGCTAATTACGCCACACGATTGGATGTCTGTCGGCTGCTCCACTGGACCGAACAGACAATTAGTGCACTGCTCGGATTTGGATGATTTTGACAATTAAGTACACTCCAGCGAAACCTCATTAAAAAAAAATTCATTTACTAGTCGGATTCGGGGAGTGGCGTTTGATCTCAGATTTTTTTTACTTTTATATTTTTGAGACAATAGGCCTCTGCTTTATAAAGAAATCGATATCTATGCAATATAAAAATATTATCGTACTTGTGTAAATTCAATTCTCTCAAAACATCATCTGTACATAACACACAAACCTACAGCTCCGGTTGCTAAACATTCTAAAGTTTACCGCGTAGATTTCCGCTATAGTTGACAATGTTATCTTGGTTGTTCTTTGAAGACAGCCGCAGAATGATGGCTAAAGCGTCAGGTTTCAAGAAGCTGATGCGTTTTCACCCAGACAACCACGATAACATTTAAAGTTTACTAAGAATTTGGAAAACTGTTTCAAAAAATCGAGACATTCTATGCTCGTAGGAATTCTGGAACCACTGAGAATGCTGAGGAATTTGACATTATATTTCTTCTACTGTACTTTAAATATGAAGTAAACAAGGTATTTACGTCAGCGACGCCTGAAGTGTTTGAATTTGATACCTGTGTAGATGGAAGGTTTAGTGGGCCTAAGAGCTGAGACTAACCACGTGAGTGATCCCACATCTGCTCACAGAAGTGATGGCTAACCTACTAACCAGGTTTCCTACTATGTTCTCTGTGTATCACTCTATCAGCATTTATCAGATTTCATTAAAAATATAAGTATACATGGAATGAAGTACTACGACACTCTTAGAAAAATGAAGTTGTTTGTGGAGCTGCATCAAAGATCTTATATATATATAAAAATAGACGTGTTTTTTTCCTATATTTCACTTTTCAGCCACCACTACCTAGCACAGATCACTGATGTTTGTGGGTGGAAGTAGCATGGAGTTTCCTGTCGTGCACAACGTTGGCCGAATGCCGATAGCTGTGGGGATGTGGGAGATATAATGATTAAAGTTGGTCAGTGCAGGGCGTTTTCATATTTCGACCAAAAATTCGTATCTCCGTATACTTCTCTTTCCTGCCACAACTACATAACATAGACCTTTGGTGTTGTGGTGTGGTAGTAGAATCGTCTTCCTGTCCTGCACTATGGTGTTAGATGTCGGTAGCTATGGGGATGTGGGAGAATATGGGGGTTGAAAGTGGTAGACCTGTGGCAGTTTCATACTTCTGCCAAAGACAAAAGTGTCATGGTGTATCACTTTTCAGCGAAAACTATAGATCACAGATAACTGGCGTTTGTGTGTAGTAGTAGCACAGAGTCACCTTTCGATCACAACAGCGGCCGAATTTCAGAAACTGTGGTACTGTGGTAGATATGGTGGTTGTAAGTGGCCGACCAAGGAATATTTTCGTATTTCGACTGTCTCCGCATATGTCACTTTTCTGCCACAACTACATAGCATAGAGCATTGGTGTTTGTGTTTGGTAGTAGAATCGTATCTCATGTAGTGCACTATGGTTGTTAGATGTCGGTAGCTATGGGGTGTGGGAGAAATGGGGGTTGAAAGTGGTCGACCTGTGGCAATTTCATACTTCTGCCAAAGACAAAAGTGTCATGGTGTATCACTTTTCAGCGAAAACTATAGATCACAGATAACTGGCGTTTGTGTGTAGTAGTAGCACAGAGTCACCTTTCGATCACAACAGCGGCCGAATTTCAGAAACTTAGGTACTGTGGTAGATATGGTGGTTGTAAGTGGCCGACCAAGGATATTTTCGTATTTCGACTGTCTCCGCATATGTCACTTTTCTGCCACAACTACATAGCATAAGAGCATTGGTGTTTGTGTTTGGTAGTAGAATCGTAATCTCATGTAGTGCACTATGGTTGTTAGATGTCGGTAGCTATGGGGGTGTGGGAGATATGGGGGTTGAAAGTGGATCGACCTGTGGCAATTTCATACTTCTGCCAAAGACAAAAGTGTCATGGTGTATCACTTTCAGCGAAAACTATAGATCACAGATAACTGGCGTTTGTGTGTAGTAGTAGCACAGAGTCACCTTTCGATCACAACAGCGGCCGAATTTCAGAAACTGTAGGTTACTGTGGTAGATATGGTGGTTGTAAGTGGCCGACCAAGGATATTTTCGTATTTCGACTGTCTCCGCATATGTCACTTTTCTGCCACAACTACATAGCATAGAGCATTGGTGTTTGTGTTTGGTAGTAGAATCGTATCTCATGTAGTGCACTATGGTTGTTAGATGTCGGTAGCTATGGGGGTGTGGGAGATATGGGGGTTGAAAGTGGTCGACCTGTGGCAATTTCATACTTCTGCCAAAGACAAAAGTGTCATGGTGTATCACTTTTCAGCGAAAACTATCGATCACAGATCTCTGGCGTTTGTGTGTAGTAGTAACACAGAGTCACCTTTCGATCACAACAGCGGCCGAATTTCAGAAACTGTGGTTGTGTGGGAGATATGGTGGTTGTAAGTGGCCGACCAAGGATATTTTCGTATTTCGACGAAAGGCATGTGTCTCCGCAGATTTCACTTTTCTGCCACGACTACATAGCATAGAGCATTGGTGTTTATGTGTGGTAGTAGGAATCGTATCTGTTGTCGTGCACTATGGTTGTTAGATGTCTGTAGCTATGGGGGTGTGGAAGATATGGGGGATGAAAATGGTCGACCTGCGGTAATTTCTATTTCTGCCAAAGACGCATGTGTCATCGGTGTATCACTTTATGTGAAAACTATCAATCGCAGATCACTGGCGTTTGTGTGTGGTAGTAACACAGAGTCTCCCATCGATCACAACGTTGGCCGAAATTCGGTAACTGTGGGAGTGTGTGAGGTATGGTGTTTGAAATTGGTCGATCATGAATATTTTCGTATTTCATCCAAAAGACTTGAGTGTATCCGTAATTTTACTTTGCTGCCGGAACTACATAGCGCAGTAGACTGGTATTTGTGTGTGATAATAGTATCGAGTCTTCCATCGTGCACTATGGTGGTTAGATGTCTATAGCTGTCAATATGAATTCTTTACAATCACGAACGAAGTCGTGGGTACCAGCTAGTAAAAAAAATAAATTAAAAGAGGCAGTTTTAGGTTCCTAATGAGTTACCGTTATGTGATTGTCTACGGTCCAGGATAGCAAATTGTTTCAAACAAAATTATCATAAGCTGTCAAATTTTTTTTATTAAAGATGAATAACACGCCAATGCAATTGAATGTTTGTTTTATTCTTTGTGTCGTACGCGTTTCACTCTATTTCCAGGGCATCATCAGCGACATCTGTTTACTATTTTATTTTGTCCTCATGTCAGGTCTAGCTTCTGTTTTGTAGGATTCATTTTGGAATCTTCTGACGATATGAAGCACTACACAGCACCGACCAGATTACACATAATCACTTATTTACTGTCACTATTAATAAGGCAATGTTTTAATGGTGACAGTAAATAATAGCGATTATGTGTAATCTGGTCTGGGTGCTGTGTAGTGCTTCATATCGTCAGAAGATTCCAAAATGAATTCCTACAAAAACAGAAGCTAGACCTGACCATGAGGACAAAATAAAATAGTAACAGATGTCGCTGATGATGCCCTGGAAATAGAGTGAAACGCGTACGACACAAAGAATAAAACAAACATTCAATTGCATTGGCGTGTTATCATCTTTATATAAAAAAATTATTTACTCGAAATTGAGTAAATGGCCCACAATATCCAGTTGATCACAAGCTGCTATTACGTAATATAAAATGACAGGTGTAGCGTGGTTTAGATGGAATGAATGGATGAACAAATGGAGTGAATGTCCCAAAGATGTCTCCAGTGTTTAATTTTGAACGGCCTCGTTAAAAACATGAAAGTATCGAAAGCAATATGGCGTGTTACACGTGATCCACTGGTTACTGATAAATTCTCTGGCTCGCCTGCTGTTAGGTCTCTGTTCCCCTCTAGTGTCTTACCTGTTGACATAACTGCAGGTGACGTACTTTAACACCCTGGAACGACACCTACAGCCGACAAGCACATTTCAAACAGGAATGTAACACTGATACCGGAAGAGTGGTAAATCAGTACAGAATATAGAGCAAACGGCATAAATTCTCCCAAATCTGCCTTACGTCGTCTGCTACAAAATTGCGAAACTGTAAACTTAAATAGCATTCAGAGCACTGCAGTCAGATGTGTAGACCAACAACACACCTCAACAGACGCAGAGTCGGGCATCATCTCACTTCAAACATTCAGCTCATTACAAGTACCACGTACACGCTGCCGGTAATGCCAGTGTTAAAAGAACATGGGTAAAATCATAGCTTTAAAGAGATAAAACAGAAAATACAATGCCGTCGTATCTTTATCATGCGAAAGTTTATCGAAATATTTCATTGTAATTTGGATTGAAATTGCAAACTACACTAGCTCCTTTTCATGCTACAGCTAGAGCTCCTCCCGAGACCTTTACACTACTCTTGTGAGATACAAGTTTCATACACTGTTCCAGAACTCCAAAATCTATGTATACATAGTTCGAGTCTTCTCAATATGTTGTCGAATTTTTTGTTAACATTATTTCCTTTAAGCGAAGACACGTTGTAATGGTATTCTTTCAGTGTTAGACTTACGAAATACTGAAATCAATGTTTAATTGGTAGAGGAGAATTATCTGGTATTTTTAAATTCCATGTTAATTTTAAAGTAATTCGTTTGATCTATACTCAACGTAATAATTTTCAACAATTCAGTAACTGCATTGATCAATACATTGAGCGTACTGGACGTGTTTGAGCGCGCATTTCAAAACAATTGGCCTAGCCAAGGAGATGCTTTCAGAACACTAGCCCGTTGGGATAGCGTCGGTGCGCTAGTAATTGACCCAGAAACGACTGAGAAAAGCCGATTCCGACTAAACAGAAGTATTTAAAACGGGCAATTGCAGTTAGTTTATTTTCGTGAATTTAAGGAATATATAGCTGTCTGTGAAGGGGAAATGAAGAACGAAATCGACTTCAACTTATGAAGGATAAGCGAGAGAAAATGGATATTTGATCGTCGTATAGGGACTTGATATTATGTATACTAAGTATTTTACTACAAGACGAACAATAAGTGAGCCGCGGACAAGCAGTGTGAAAAAGCAGACAAAGTTAACAGTTCCTAATGAGTTTCTCTCATTAAAGGAAGAGACACCGTGAGAATAAATATAACTGGTTAATAAAGACGAAACTAACTTAAGCCCAGGCTACATATGAAACTGAAGTTTTACGCAAATATTTTTGATGAATGAAGTAAACAGATAGTGTCTCCATTGAACTAACTTAAAATTATTGTTCATAAAAGGAAACTTGTGGCATGTGTTTACATGCATTATCTGATAAAAGGAATGCAATTTGGTAGTTTGGTATAAACTGCATCTTTCAAAAGTAAGCGAGTGTGTTATATGATAAAATATGCCTGAAAAGTTATTCAAATATCCTAAATATTTTCAGAAATTTTCGTGAAGTAAATCTCCTCTTACAACTGTATAAACCAGAATCTGGAATTTACGTGAAAAACATTGTGAACGGAATATTTAAATATTCAGTCTAATATATTATAACCGCGAAGCTAATAAGCAAACAGTTCTCGTATATCGTATTTGTACTTGCAGGACAGCTGCCACGGGTCTCCCCTGTTCGACGACTACAACTACAGACTCCTCTACTCACTTTCCAAGTACTCCTATTAACTGGAGGTACAAGTGCAAAGTTTCAATTTACGTCAAATTTCACAAGCCGTACATATCGCAGTACACTAAAAACTTACTCAGAATAGAGAAAATTTGTGAAAATTGTTCAGGTATTTAAAGTAATAAAATACTGAATGGTTTAAATCAGAATGTTACACAACTTCGTCTGGTTTCAGATCAAACTGGAATCAACACTTTCATACTAGTTGGTAATTATTCAGAATATGATGGATATGCAGTAAACATGTAGCTGGCAGCAGAAGGGATCGCTCGTTATCTCTCATTATGCACGTTATCACCCCAACTACAACATGGAAACTGCTTCAACGATTTCAGCTTATCAGGATGTCCATCTTTTGTTTTATATTGATTTTAAGCTGATCCGAAAAGTAACGAGATCATCGTGCTATGGCAAATAAATGATTTAACCAGAGTGAAAAGTCGCAAAATAAACGAGAGGTATGCTCATTTTGAGCTGCGCGACTGATTGCAATTAACTTTTAAAAAATCCTGCAAAGTGAGGCACTCATTATGATGGGAGTGGTGCTGTTCTGTACCACTCGTGCCATAATTTCAATTTCTTTGCGTTAGAATAAAATGAGTCTCAAATTTGAATCAGAGCAGAAATAATGATTGTTATGTAGCAAACTTTTAAATGCCAATAAATGGCCTTGTAACTGCATAATTAGTTACTATACATTGCAGCTTCGCCTGACCCCTATTTCTAACACAGTAATATAACTTTACGCTCTTAATGCAATCTTGCCAGAAACTGGCAAATTAGGAAACATAAGTAAACGGACTTGATATTTTAAAAACTTTCGGAAATGTGCCTTCCAAAAAGGGAACTTGTTGGTGCACAATTGAATCGGAACGTCTTAAACTACCTGATCTCCCGAAGGAAAAGTAGCTTGAAAGAAAAAATTCAAATTTTCAACACGACACACATGATAATTAGTGGATCGATTGTGAAAATATCTTTTTACTTGGTCTCTAAAACAAAACAAAATCCAAGCAAGCACAACTAAGCGAAGCTCGTTTAAAACCACGGATTTCTGAAAAGGGGAGAGAGGTAACCATGTGAAGACCTCTGATACTAGCAATCTTTCATTTCGAAGTCTATGCAAGTGATAAAAGCATCTCCAGACGTTTGATTTTTAAAGGGTAAATTTATTAGATACAGTGAACACAAAAGTGACTATAAACATATGAAAAGGACACCTCGCACAACTGAAAGTCCTCTAGCCTCTTGTGTTGTGTTAAAAGAAGAAAACCAAATACAAATAATCTGACCGGGTTCACATGACTCGGTGCCTGCGGGTATACAGACTATAAACTAGTGATGCAGTTTCCAGCACTGTCTAGTCTCTCTATCCGTCCAAAACCTCATTTACAAATATCCTGTTCTATGTTTCAAATTATACTCATACTTCCTGTGGCAGCTTCGAATTCTGTTGGTTCGTGATTGCTTAGATGCCTTCGATCCTTTGGCGAGAAACGTTCGTTGATAGTCTGTCGAGGTTCAGAGGAGTTTCATCTATTCCGGACAAGACAGCCTTTCCGTACTTCGTTACGACGTGATATGCCAACTCTCCGTCAACCAAAAAAAGTTATAATGAAGTTTTCACGGGTGTATCGACGAATTGTGTTGTAGGAACACCATACTTCGAAGGCTGCCTCCGCCGTCTCCCTCACGTGTGAAATCTCGTGTTTTTATAAAGAAATCCAGAGATACAACCTATGAAAACTTCACTGCAAGAAAGTCTCCTTTCTTACTAAAAACTAATAGTTTCCACTTTTAAAACGTCGTTACGCCACATATGTAAAATTGAAATACTTGACAGTTTAAGTGTTGGTGAGTAGTTTCCTCTAATAACATTGAATCAACTGTAAGATCAATCAAGGAATCAGGAGATATAATAATGAATCCCACAAAAACAATTTTTGTAAAAAAAAAAAAGCCAAGTCTCGTGCTTGTGCAGTGACAAAAATTAATGAGATCTTGTTCTGAGCCAAGTCTACACTTTACAGAGTATATTCACTTCACTTTGTGAAATGGAATGCTTTCTCTCGGTGTTATCGAACGTTTATTTAGAATTAAAAAAAAAAAAAAAAAAAAAAAAAAAAAAAAAAAAAAAAAAAAAAAAAAAAAAACTGGTAACTTGGCCACTAAGCAAACCATGACCTAACACTGAATATTTTCCATTTTTTATTATTTATTTAAAAATTGGTTTAGATTAAAAAACAAAAATGTAAAACCTCGAAATGTACTTAAGACATGCTAAAAACTTTTAATATCATTTTGCCAATTAAAATATTGTTAACTATTAATTTTTATCATTTAGCATTAAAATTGATTTATTAATTTAATTTATTAACGTTTTAAGTAACTATGTTTTAAATATAAGCGTTAAAAAACTGTTTGCGCCGATCCCGCGGGATTGGCGCAAATCCCGCGCGGATCCCGCGGGATTGAAAACACTGCGGGATTGCAATCCTTAGGCGCTATCGTTAACTTCATCCTGTACCCCACGCTGTCCGTTTTTACTGTTGCTTCAGGAAGCCTAGATTGCAGAGTATATATAACGTAGCAAGATAATTCTGAGTGGAAGTTTTGAAGCAAGCATAATTCGAACTTGCAGAAGGTACCGACCTGCTACTGAAGATAAGGCGAACGCGATGTTTCAACACTACTTTTTTGTGTACGCGTATCTTCCGTAAATCTGGCTCGACGTGCAACTAGCGCCATCTGACCCTGCCACTAGACATCTGGTGTGTATCATGTAAATTCTCCCTTGCGCTACATACACGGGTACAACGCAGGAGACAAACGGAAGAGAAATTACCGCTCCACGGTCAACAAAAACCAAACACTAACTCGAGAGTAGGGTCCGACCGAAGGTTCGGCTTCGGCCACCTTCGGCCAAAAAAAGCACCTTCGGCCGCACATTCGGCTTCGGTCAAATTCAGCCGAATGTTTGGCCGAAGCCGAAGTTTTACATCCAACCCCTGAAAATGAACCAACTTTTACGAATATAATCAACGTAGCGCGCCAACAGACGATAGCAAAGATAAAGAACCATTTGGAAAACATCATAAAAATCAGTGGGAAGTATATTGTGAAGCCAGTGTTAAATACTAAAGCTTGATTAATTTTTAAAAAAATCAGGGATCTTGTATGCGCCCAAAGATTTTGCAAAAGAAGTTTAACAGTCTACTTCACGCGATTTCGTAGAAAAAAAGTAGCGCCACCATGGCCCTTTAATCATCCGATTTCTTGGCGGATTAATGTATTAGCCCTACGTATGGACCTGGTCATTGTAAACATGTTTCCGTACAACCTCGTTGAAGGAGAAGGACTTCGCAGACTTAATTTTAGTGATCCTCAAACTCGACCCTAGTACAGACAAAACGAGAAAAATATTTTAGAAAGTCTTTAATTGCAACAACTAATATTTCTAGCCATTTGTCAACAGTATCTTTAATTATATCAATCATTGACATCTTAAACTCAAAACTTGCTCAGAAGGATGAAGGCTGATCATATAATACTGCTCAAAAGCCGCTTGTGTGGGTCTGTTAACAGGAGATCTACTTTCGCAAGAAAAACCTTACGGTTGTTGATTGCCGCTCTAATCGATCCACGGTTTAAAATTAAATATTTGACTAGTGACGAAATTTTAAATACGAAGACTGATATTTTGTCATTTCTACGTCAAAACTGTGCACTGACAATAACAAATAAAACGGGTCATTTGGAGCGATTAAATCTTATTTTATTAGTGCCGATGTACTTTTTGTTTTGGTTATATTTAGTACATTTTTAATTAATCTGTATACGTGAAAGTACTTTAAAAATATTGGTATTGATTCGGTTTTAACTGAAAATTTAATATGAGATACTAATTTAGAAATCAGAATATCATATTTTAAAAGCTAGAATAATTTATGCTAGGTAAGAAGGTTGAAATTTATTTTTATTGTTAAAAAACTATGACATTACTAAACATAAGCTAACATGTATTTGATTTACCGAAGCTAAAACTCCAAAACTTATTAATTTAATCCACGGGACAAATTATTCTGATTTGATTCGGGCTATTACTGTTAAATTTCATAGTTTCTTTTTATTATTCTTAAATAAAAATAACTGCATTTAATTTTGCTAAATTGCATTGCTCAGAACCTGGTTTGGTACTATTTTACTGTTTTATTTTATTCGAATAAATAAATATTAAAAACTTTGTTTATAATTATTGTAAAGGTGCAATTTATATAAAAAAAATACCACATATAAAACAAAATAACAGTTCATTTTTTGCATGTCATATATACTTCATGTTAGTTTTCTAAGATATATAATTATTTTTGAACCTTCGGCTTCGTCCGAAGGTTATCCCAAGGGCCGAACATTCGGCTTCGGCCGAAAAATGACCTTCGGTCGGACACTACTCGAGAGAGACTTTTTCCGTATATCTTTATACGTCGAGCACTGCACATTTCACGTCCTTACTAATAGAAAAACCGAATACTAACATTAAAACACCGCGTGGGCTTCATTGAAAAAGTTTAGCCCTGCCCCAAAGGCAATATAAGTTTCCCTCCACAGTGAAAATATAACGTTTGAGAGAAAATAAAATTTTCAGCAAATAATGTCGCTTGCCTCATATCAAACGTTTCGTTTTTAGAACAAGTAATAATTAATAAATTCATAAATTCCAGAGCTACGCCGAACAAAAAAAGAACGCTCCAGGCAATTACATTGCTTTTATTAATTTACGACGGCAATATGGATTATATTCGTGAATTTATATTCACAGCAATTAGATTCTTGTCGCGTACGTTGAAAGTAGCCAGCACACAAATAACCTGAAAACAGAAAATCATTCATCTTCCATTCACATTAATTCAAATCGTTTTCGATAAATAGCGGAAAGAGCATTTGACTTTGAATCTTGTAGCCATCTAGTATCTACTCCGATCGAAATAATTTTCTTACGAGCGTAATTACTGAAGTAGTAAATAGGTTCATAACCTAGTTTATAAATCGACAAGACCCTTAGCAACGATATTCTAATGATACAGAAAACACGGATGCATAACAGTTCGCAAGAGATGTCAGGATCAAGAAACTTCATAATATTTGATCTCTGTCTAAATGGTTTCCCTTGTTAAGATTATCTGTATTTTTTATTTATTATGGTTGTTGGGAACGTAAAGAATAATACCAATCCCCTAAACACACTATTGCAAGTAAAGCGTATTGTCTTAACTTCCCTAAATACAAGCCGAGCACACACAGGTTCTCGACAGAGGATTGCAGGTAGCGAGAAACTGTCTTTACGTGGTCTATACATCTGGCCCTGGGTGCACGGCAGTACCCTTTCCTCCAAAGGATTTGGTCAATTTTGTACTTTTATGATTGGTATGGAAGACGCCACATGTCTTCAGATTTCTAATCATCAAGCTCATGATAAGCACTAAAAATTATTTGATTCATGATCTTAGTTCGAAAGTTACTCATGTGTTAAATTCTGATATCATTAATTTCGGACTATCATCGATACTTCCTGTAGTCATAGAAAGCTGAAATTTTGTACGCAGATTGAGTTGTCTTGCAATTTGGCGGTATAATAGTAACTAGTTAATTTTCGGATATTTACTCCTTACCTACCCCAAACGTGAAGTCCCTTTCTACTACATAATCTTTATACACCACAAATTTTATTTATAGATAGAACTGACCAAGTTTAACTAATGTGTTAAATTATACTTAAATCCTCTCCTCACATTATAAGCCAGTGAAACTCAAAATTTTGAACAGACTACGACAATCCACAGTCATAATTTCACAGAACTTTCGGTGATTCTACGACTATAAATAGGTAATTGCGTACAAAAAAAGGTTTCACTCCAAAATCATAAGAACAGGCCAAAGTGGTTAATTTCCGTGTATATAACGATGGCAGCCCCAAAGATAAAATATTTTGGAGCGTGTTTACACGTTAATAGCTTCGCTCTGGAAGACTCCATATGCCTCAAATTTCTTCTATGCATAGAGATCAGCAAGCTAAATTTAACACATTAAATTTTACTTTGTTTCTATGTTTATACATAACTTTGTCAGCAAACAACCAGAGGACTTGCCTAGTTTTACAAGAATTTGTTTTACGTTATATAGTATTACTGAAAGTTCAAGTTAGATCGCTGTCAGCATAAAGCCTTTGGGTCATACGAGTGATTCTTATGGACCAATTCCTTTAGGGATGTATGTGATATGCTTAGGGAGCTGCACCAAACATTATCATTCGCAATTAATCTCAATTACTTCGACTCCGAGAAATACTTTAAAGTAGATATTAGCCAGATTTGTATTTTTAAAGGTTGACAGTGCAATCTGACATGTTCTGACTACAGTTACCAGTCACTAATTTCATCCTGCGGCCATCTTATCTTTTATAACCCTTCACAACTGACGCACTGCCACAAAATAGAAAGCGGGTTAATTACTGGCCCATACCCAATCAAACAAAAAGGTACAGTAACTGGAAGAAACAGGTATTAGATATAAGTCATAATTCCTTACAAAAAGAAAATGTATGCGGTCCAAGTTCAAAGGTTTTTATAATCTGTTGCAAACAAACTATCAAAACAAAAACAAAAAAAATGTAAGAACCACAGACTGATATAATTGCAAGTCACATAGGTATCGAATCCAGTAATTTTGTGCAACCTATTATGCATAAACTGTCGCTTGTAATTCTGCAATCAATGCAGACTCGAATGTATCTTTGACAAGCTGTTAACCCATCAGATAAGTGATATCAATTTTAAAGATAAAGAAATATAAACATTCTGAATGAATCCACAATGAAGAAAAAATTTTCGTTCGCTAGCAAATAATTAAATCAAATTCCCTTTGAATATCTTGTATTTAAAACAAATTCAATAAGAATTTACACGCTAATGAGAATGGAGAAAATTAGAACCGCACCAATCGGTTGGAAAGCTAACTGACGTCGCTTGCTCTGCTAGAAGCACTGGTAACGATAAAATCTTTATCGCTATGTTATTAATTTTAATTTTATATGATGAATGTTCGCTCCAAGACAGATGATAGAACGCTCAATACAAAGTTGTACCAGGACCATATGAAGAGACGAGCTGTTCAAAGTAAGGCAGCACCAGAACCACAGGTCTATAGTTTATATACATCGAGGTCAATGAAGCGGGGAAAGGGTTGAGGGCAAGGAATACACGAAGAAATTTGTTGCGGCATTCCCATGTTGCGATTTCCGGAAGTCATGGAAAGCGGAAATCTGGATAACCGGACCGCGAATCAAATCCGAAGCCTTCCGGAATACAAACCTAAACGTTAACCATTCACCAAGTTCTGCACAGAGTTTCAAAACCCGTTCCACCCATATAGGATTTTGTTAGCAGTTTTGTTTTCTCCGGGAATACTTCAAAATATTTGTCTGGAAAGTTTTCTAGCACCTTTTCCGGCTGCCATCGATGAACAATGAAGATGTTAAACCAAGTCAAAAGTAAAGTGTAAATTTCTTCAGAGATTTTTGCTAGTGAAACCTGAGGTGCCTCATACAAGAGTGGCTTAAATATGTCGAGCTATTGCGCAACACTGAGTTAGCGGCTTTGCAGACAGAGATAACAGGTACTCCACTTCGCAGTTATCTCACTGGAACGGATAGCACCCCAAATTCAGTGACGTGCCATTCTAGGACTGTGCCTGTATGGTGTATCGAATTGTCGATTATTACACTGTTTACCGAGAGAGTATTCAATATCATGCCTCTAGCAAAGCGATAGTTGGTTGCAAGACTTCTCATTTGTGTATTTGGAGCGGGACAGTGCCTTTAGATTCATCGGTGATCTTATACAAGCTTCCTCTGGACTTCCCTGAGCAGGACTCTGAATCCGCAGCAGAAGCTTTACAAGAATCTGAGTACTAAAACAACGATAATCTTCACAGAGGATTACGATAACTGTTACAACACTTTTCCGTGATCGATATTGTTTCAGATTTTACTCTCTCCATTTTTTTTAAGTGTATTCTTTTGTAATATTTCTGAATCTGAAAACAGGACGCGTCAATTAAACATCAACTTTATCGAACACAATTTAAACGGTATCAACAGTTTTAATATTAAGTACACTATTACGAAGCATCCTGAATCATAATAGCCACTTACAGAAATAAAACTAAAAACGAAAGGGTAGCTAAGAACTACAACCGCAAATTAAAAAATTTGCATTAGTTTACTCCACAACTTGTGTCACGTAGTGTTGGAACTGAGCTTGTTATTTTTCTGTTTTGTTTCGACAGAATCGCTGTTGCAGCTCCATTCACAAAACAGAAGATGTTGACTTACGGTCCTAGGAGAGACTTCTTACCGCGTCTCATGCTCGAGTCACTGTAATGACGAATCTTACATGTAGTTACATTGTATTTTCATTCTGTTATTTGAGTTTGTTTAGTACTTTCGTCGTTCAGATGTAACTACAAAAATATCGTCAAATGTTCGAGAAACCTATGTACGCTGTTACTACGTGAACCTAAGTAGACGTTACCAGAGTTCCGTGTTTAGGCGTTATTTTTTGTGATTACATAATCCCGCTCGTACTTAGATGAGCGGCTGCGGTGAATCGTTTCACGTCCGTCTGGCGCGTCGCCACCAAATATTGCCAACAAATTCGAATTTGGGGAACCTGGTTTGCGGGAGAGGGGGTAACCGCAGCCAATTACAGGAGACCGCTGCGCTGGACAGTGCACACCTACCTGCCTGCAGGCTGTCCACTCACACGGACCATGTTCAACTGTCTAAAGCGGATTGGGGTCAAGAAGCGGGAAGAAATTCGGCCATGGTCTATTGAGGGAACCATCCTGACAGCCACCTGCAGGGATTTCGTGAAACCACGGAAAATAAATCCGGATAGCCGCACTGGAATTTGAACAATGTTGAATTATAGTCGCTTGTTTTCAAAACAAGAGACCTCCAAACAGGTAAATTAGGTTCTCCGGTTGAAATCGCTACGATACTGAAGTCTCCTACGTACTCTAGTGTACTCCAGAACCATCCATGGTTTATAATAGATCTTTTAAAATTACAGTTCTCGATTAAAACAATGTGCGGTAACTTGAAACCGTGGCCAGACCGAAAACTAGTAACGGACGTATCTCACTGGATATGAGAAAAGCAGTGTGGCAGCTACACGCTGGCCCAAGTCCCGCCTCTGGCATGAGTGATCGTCCTTTGTTGACCTCGCTACAGTGTTCGATAACAAACAAATCATAACGCAGTAGTTAAACTAATATAAAAGAAATTGCAGTTAGCTATTGGTCACAGAAACCGAAAAAAAGTGAAAAGCAACGTCCGAGAGTCTTTATGCAACTTTAGCTAAAGGAAGAAACGCTAAGTATTAGCTAATAAAAATTCTCATCAACATAATGCAGAAGCTTCTACGACAGCAGAAAACTGAATTATTTTAAGGATCATTTTGTCCATATTTCACCAACACTATTTTCCTTCCCCCTCCCCAAATAGTTTAAAATGAAGGTCCTTCGCTCTAGTATTTGAGTTAAGCTTGAAAAGAGGCCTTGATTTTAAGATTTTCACTCTGGCATGAATAGGGATAAACTCTTTCTCGGTCTTGTATTTGGTTAATAAAAAATCTCTAAAAATTATTTTATGAATGAAAACGTTTCGGCGATCAAAGACTGTGTCCATTATCAAGTGGCTTGATAGTGGCGATGGACTGATTGATGGAACGTCTTGTTTTATAGACTATGTACATAATAAAAAGAACTAGAATTTTGAAACATACATACTAAATACATAGGCCTACATGCATAAATGTTGAGAAACTTTGGTTTAATTTAAAAGAAATCATATGGTTGTTCCTAAGAAGTTTATTAACGTTAGTAAGAACTTTCCGCGGTTTATTCTGGAAGTGAAACGTTTGCTCAGGAGGCAAAGCTTTTAAATGCCACGGCGAAAAAATCGGGGGAGTCGTCAAATCTCTCTAAGTTACTCCAGTTCCGAGCGGAAGTGCGTAAGGCAAAGCATGATGCGTTTAAAGAATTCCAAGTTAGGAATTTATCCAAAGATCTTATTACTGATACAAAAAAGTTCTGGTCGTATATCACAGTAACAAGAGGCTCTCTTAAAGTTATGCCGTCACTGATTAAAGAAAATGGGTAATTATCAGAAACTAGCATAGAGAAACTAGAAATTTTGAATAATATATTTTAAAAAATCTTTCACAACAGAAAACAGAGGAGATTACAATAATTAACAATCATACCAACAAAATTATGAAAGATCTAGTTCTTATCTTGTGTGAACGTAAAAACCAATAAGGCCTTCAAAATTATAGGCCGATCTCGTTAACTTCAATATTTTGCAGGATTGAAGAATACATCAACTATTCAAATGTCATGAAGTTTTTCGATGATGGAGAGCATTTAAATGAAAATCAACATGCATGCACTTTTAATTCAAGACTTGTGCCGTATTATAGATGAGCAATCCCAGGTTCACTTAGTTCCATTAGATTTTAAAAAAGCTTTCGACACTGTCACACTAGATTAGTTAGGAAACTACGAGGTTATGGCATATCTAGACAAATATGCGACTGTTTCTGAAGGATAGAACAGTTTGTGGTTCTCGACGGTGAGAGTTCATCACTTACCGAAGTGAGGTCCGGGGTTTCCCAGGAAAGTGTGATAGGGCCTCTGTTGTTTCTCAAATACATTGATTATTTATGTGACGTAGTAAGGGGGAAGAATAGACTATTTGCCGATGATGCTATTATTTATCGTGAAATCACAACCCAGGACGATTGCGCTTTGTTACAAGACGATATGAAAATAATTGCTTGGTTAAAGACTAACGTTTAACTCAAACTGCCAAAAAATGTCAAGTCAAGCTTATAACTAAAAAGGTGACACCATTTAGCTCTGATTATACTATTAATGGCACTATCCTTAGAACGGTAGATTGCGCTAAATACTTAGGGATAACCGTTTAACTGTCGTGGAATGATCATATCTAAAAGATAATGGGGAAAACTAATCGATTTCTAGGCCATAATTTAAAACGGTGCACACCGGAAGTTAAATCAATTACATACTCGTACAAGTCACTAGAGCGTCCTCACTTAGAATATTGTTGTTCTGTATGGGGTCCCTATCAAAAGGGGTTAATTAATGTAGGCTTTGGAGAAGGTCCAAAGAAGAGCCGCCCGATTCGTGAGATTATATATATATATATATATATATATATATATATATATATATATATTAGTTGGAGAGAAAACGTTAGTGCGATGTTGAAGTTACGGTGGGAAGACCTGGAACAGAAGCTAATTGAAAAATTCACTACTGACTTGTTTCGGAATATCAGCAAACAAATATTACTACCAGCAACATTCATATCTAGGAATGACCATGCATTTAAGATAAGAAGTCTTGGCCAGAACAGATTTCTGTACTCATTCTTTCCACGAGTGATTAGGGAATGGAATAGGAAGGATTTACAGGGAGAGTAAACTTAAAATCTGACAGTAGTAGATCTCGATAAATCATTTCGGCCATTCTGATCTGGGTTTCCCATGGTTTTCCCAGATCGCTCCAGGCGAATGCCGGGATAATTCCTAAAAATTGCCCATGGGCGCCTCCTGCCATATCCCGATACCCCTTCCGATGCACAAATGGTTACACATTAGGATTGGTGCAATTCACCCCCCGCCACCCACTTTTAGTGAATCGTGGAGTAATAATAATAATAATAATAATAATAATAATAATAATAATAATGATGATGATGATGATAATAATAATGATAATCATGGAACCAATGTATTGTACCGAAAGAATTTTCAGTGAGATAAATTTTGAACCATTTATCTAACGGCGCTCATAAGCAATTCTGTGCTGTATACAACAATTATGAAGGAATTGTGTTTATTGTTTTAGTTTATGGAATCCTTATATGATGTAAAACGAAGAGCAGGTGTGTAATAATTTCGTTGAATGTTTTACCAAGTGTTATTATATAGGCAAATCTAATATTATAATAAGCAACTGTCATCTATGACGTCTGTAACGCCATGATGTCACTATGACGTCGCCATATGAAGTCACGCTTTTCATCTTTTTTTCCAATTTACGATCAGATATGTTGTTCTAGGTTCAGTTCAATATAGCTAAGCATCAGTCAAATTGTCAGAACACTGAAAGAAAGTACATATTCCGTTTAAATCGACAATTATTAATTGTTTTTTCTTAATTAAAATTCGTTTGAAGATTTTTCATATACACTCTGGACAGCGATATTGTTACATTAAGCTAACATTACATCATTTTCAAGATAATGAACGATATTTGACTAAAATTGTAATTAGTCGGCGAAGAAAAAAAAAATGCTAAAATGCTGCATTCAACGCGTCATTTTTGACGGGTTTACAAGATATTCATATCCGATGGAGATATTTTAAGTCACTGTTATACTGGAAAGGAATGCTTTGCCGAATCACTGAAAATAAAGGTATGTCCTGCGTTTAAATTGATATATTAATTATTAGTAGCTTTTATTAGTGATGTAACAATATCGGATACATGTAAATATTTTCAGTACCGTGGGTCAAATTTAGGTCGAAATACAATGAATGTATTCGTACGCGGGTAATAGCATCTATAAGTTTTGAACAGAAATATTAGAAGTTGTAGCTATGTCAAAATGCAGACAGGACCAGACAACAGACATTTTTTTTACAGACTAAATCATGATGAATTTTTTTTATAAATAATTTAAGCTGCTTTAATAATCTCAGAGTCACTGAAGTTACCGTATTTTTATACAGATGGAAGTAGTTCCGTATTTATCGTGCTGAATTAGACGTGGACCAGGAATAAAATCAATAACACACGCAATAGCATAAGGTTTTAGGATTCCTAAGAAATTTTTAATTTAATCGGTTACCTAATTCTGACAATCATGAAAGAACTCCCATCTGTGTCACTGTGTAAACTACAACCGAAATAAGTACAAATTTCAAAAAAGGTTATGAGCATTGCATAACGACAATTCTATTTATTTAGGCAACCGCAGAGAAATGAATTGTCAGAACACCAAACCAGTTACAGCGGAGGGCATAAGAATTTTTTTTAAGTAAATTAAATTGAATTTGGTTGATAATTGAATACAGCGACCAGTCACAGTTTACGGTGTTGCTTTATTTTATTTTACCATTACTGGTTTCAAGCATACATTGCTCATCATCAGATGGTTTTAACAATACAGATGCGAATTGCAGGCGTGTTTTTGTGTCCTAGAATAACAAAAATATGATGATTGACGAAAGAATTTAAATCTGGAGTGATGATAGTAAAACTTGGTATATAACTTACATTAGGTGTCTGCTTATATCCGAAGACTTGTATGGAACAGTTGAAGAGGCACATTTTTGTGTAACACTATGCACTATCACCATTATATTGCACAAATATATGTGGAATAGACACGCTGCACACATGCTACTGTATTTACAAACAAACGTGACAGACGTTACAAAGAAGTATTTACAAAGAGGTTTATACAAAGAGGTTTATACAGACAGTAATGTGTAATTGGTAAAAAATTAGATATGATAACAAAATTGAACTTAATTGTATAACTATATTGGTAAAAACGGAATAATGGATAACAATAAAAATTACAAATAGTTGTTGTATTTAATTTGCATATAGTAATATGTATATGGGCATATGGGAGACATGTATTATTTAATATGTTATTTATTAGCGAATAGGTCTATAAAATTGAACAGGAATGCTTTATTAGAAAGATCTTTTTGTTCATTTAAAAGGTGGTAAGGCAATAGCTTATCGTGAATGTATATTTCAAGTTCCTCTAGGATATCAATTTTCTTCCCTTTGTCTGCAATATGAATGATCTGTAGGTTTTCTTCTATAGTGGGTGGGGAATGTTTTTAATTTAATATGTGGGCAGCAAAAGTGGACTTATCTGTGTTGCATAGTCTAATGGCATCAAGGTGTTCTTTAAAACGTATAGAAAAGTTTCTACCTGTTTGACCCAAAACCGGTAATGGTAAAATAAAATAAAGCAACACCATAAACTGTGACTGGTCACTGTATTCAATTATCAACCAAATTTGATATCACAGTCGCTGATTCCACAAGTCCACCATGGACAAAATATTAATAAATTAAATTGTTTTCATGAGTGATCTGTTACTTAAATCATTACTTCGTTTTAACAAAGTAGTTCCACACTGATCGCAATCTACACAGCATAGACTACAGTTAAAACTTACATTACACGTAAGTTATTAAGATTTATTTTTAATTTCCGTTGCTTTTACTGATGCCATATTTTCAGCCACATGTAACTCATAGCACTGACGTAGTATCGATATGAATCACGAATATCAAAGAAGGAAGGTGTCAGAACTCGAAGATTTTTGATCAAGTTTATATCCCCATGTATTAATATGCGTGTGATTTAAGTATTGTTTTTCTGGCAGCAATTTTAGCGTAGTTTGTGGTTAGGTTGAAATGCTACCTGGACCAGGATGACAAGTTTTTGGTACAGCGGAAGAAACGAGGAATTACATTTAACTTTATATTGTAACACTTCTAATTAGTTAACCAACTGCCAATAAATGAATTGCCAGAACACTGAAAGAAAGTCTGTATTTCGTTTAAATCGGCATATTGCTACTTTTAACTGAAATCATTAGTTGATATGAATGAAATTAGTTCCAAATTAAACGCTATCTATGCGCCCTACACCACAATTGAAACTAATATTACATGGCTTAAGGTAAGTAGTTAAGATTTAAGCTGTGGCAGCCGTTAGGGGACGTCCGTTAATGACGTGAGGTTTTTCCGTAATTCCGGACCTCCCCATCCTTTTTCTGGTGAGACTTCGTGAGATCTGGTCGGACGCCCCCCCCCCCCCCTCGACCCAAAAAATAAGATTTGAGATTTTGACGAGACCCCCCCCCCAATTAATCGGCCTCTTAACTGCTCATGCTTCCAAGGGCGGGCGGTTATACCCGCCTAAGGTTTTTAGACCATTTCCCCCCCCCCCCTAAAAGTCGACTTTGGCATCATTTGTAAACTTTTTTTTTTTTTTACCTCTACCATTAAAGAATTTGAAAACCTCGCGTGAGATTTCCGTTGACCCTCCCCCCCTCCCCTTGGTGAGGTTTCGCGAGATTACGCAGGACACCCCGCCGCCCTATTTCACCTCACGTAAGTAGTGGACGCCCCCTTAAGACATTGACTGCATCACAAAAAATAAAGTCATAAGAACCTGTGAAAATTTTGAATCAAGTTTATGCACGATATTAACATGCGATACAGGGAAGTATTAGTTAACGTGTGATTGCAAATTTGATTTTCTAGAAGCAATATTAGCGGAGTTTGTGGTTAGGCTGAAATGCAACCTGGACTAAGCTGACAACTTTTGCTACAGCACAAGCTACGAGGAATTACATTTAGCTTTATTTATAACAATTCTATTTAGCTATGCAATTGAAAAAAATATGAATTGCCATCACACTCCATTTAATCAGTCATTTTTTTACGGGTTTTGGGGTTAGTTATGTATAAAATGTAGTAATCAAATATTACATTTGCGGTGTCGAAGCAACGACCGTTTCCTTGTAACTATAATCAATGTACATAAATCATTCGAAAGAAAAAGTTTTAGTATGAACCAAAGCTTTAGCAGACTTCGGTCTTTGGCGCCGAGGTTATCGAGAAACCATTTAAATTTCGTTCCTCACTTACGCCCGACCTCTGGACGGGGTTTGGCAGGCAGCGAACGACTCCACAAACACAAATTTTTATGTTTATGTGAATAGCCAATGACAAGTGTGTTGAGTAATTCCTTTCCGTATTCAAGAAGCTAACGTTGGCCTGAAGAGCGTTAGTCTACGCAAAACATCAAGCTCAGATAATCCGATTAGTCAGTACCCAACAAGCAGCCAAAGAGGAAATGAGATCTTGCAGGAATTAATACTTAGATGGAGGTGGAAATTACTGCTCATCAGAAGGTAAAATTCCCAGCGGTGCTTCCTGATCAGCACGAAAAATTCATGACTGCTCCTGTATGGTGAGTGGTAAACTCGCTTATCCGATAGTCTAGAGAACCTGGGTTCGAATCCCCATCCGGCCATGCAGGTCTCAGTTTCAAATTGTTTCTCGAAGTCACACCAGGCGAATACCGGGATTTTTCCTCCAAAAAGGCAGTTCCTTTTCTCCATTCTCTCCCGGCTTTATTAACTTGGTGTCGTTGAGCCGCAAAGGCCTAAGTAAACAATACATGAACATTACGCTCTTTACTCCGCTTCCTCCAGTTTCGTTAGGATCTTAAAGCTGTAAGATTAGGTCACCCGACTCCATTAGAGTATAGCGCAGCGGTTGCGTTGTTCCAGGTTTGATGGATTTCCCTCTACGCGAGACCGGGCTGGGCGCCTAGCCACTACAATTTGTTACGAGCGCTCGCTTAGCTTCACAGACCAAATGGCCGTCTGCTCTCACTGTACATCAATAACACACCGCAACTAGGTTAATGCAAAAACAGAGGTACCGCTAGTGTAGCCAGCGCGTAGCACACGTCACCTGTTCCAGACGCAGAGGGCGTGGGTTGTCGCTACAGAGAGGCAGATATGAATACAAGTGTTGACGTAACACATACACAAACTTGTACCTGGAAGCACTTCCGAAATGACGAATGACATTTATTTCATTTTACTTATAAATTAATAAAATGTCCTTATTTCCTTCTTAAAATGTAAATGCTGTACTACAATGACGCGTGCTGTTAGGCAGGAGATGTGCTAAAAATCACAGGAGGAATGTTCTGACAAACCTCAATCAAACATACCGGCAGTGGCGTAACTAGGGTGGGGCAGCTAGGGCACGTGCCCTGGGCGCCGCTGGAAGGGGGGCGCAAAATTGGCAAATTATTAAACTTAAAAATCAAAATACACCAACAATATAATTCTTATTCAAATATTCTCGCGCGTGGCTGGTGAGATTTCGTGAAAGAGTGACACGCAGTTAGTAAACAGCAAATCGTGTAAGTTTTTAATAACCGGTACACGATCGGAAGGTGCGTTACGTGCTCTGTCAAGATGTCCTTGAATGGGCCAATAGTAGCAGCCTCCGCCCCGCGCCTAATCTGGCAAGTTTTGTTCTAAGGATATAAAACAAGCCATACTTTCTCCATTGGCTAATTGCTGATATGATTAGCTTGATGCAGTTGTAGATTTTATTTGCATTGCCGTTGTCGCGAGCGATCGTCAAGCTACTAGATATAATAAGTTAAATTACCGTCAACGACAGTGCTTTGAACAAATATATTTGATATTTTTGCGGTAAGTACCAACACTCATTAATTTACTGAAATTCTATTTTCCACAGGAGGTACTATGCGCGATATTAACATTCGTAAGTGACATGATCTAGAATCGAACTGTGTTTATTTACAGTGAAATTCATTTGAATACCGTAATAATTAATAACGTAAGTACATAACACGCGGAAACCTAAAGATAGTTAGTAGGTATGGTAAAACACATTTTATGTGGCTTACCGACCGATGCAGGTACCTGCGCAGGGGCGCGTTCAGAGGCTTTGAGTGTGGTTGGTTAGTATTTTCAAGACGATTTTTTATCAGCTTAGTAAATACATAGTTATATACAAGTTAAGGTAGTTAACTATGAAACTAACTTCGAGGCAAATCTGTCAACTCAATTTTCACCCACTTCTAAATTAGGCTGAAAATTTAGAATCTTTAATGGGTCTGGTGACAGTACAGTATTATGAACTTGGATACGGAAACCTTCGAAACCTGATGTGGAATTCTAGTGGTTCGGGTAAACTATTGGAGTCAGAAAAAAAAAGTTGTTAAGAATCCTGGACAACTGCTAAAAAAGCGAAAGAAAAAAAAATATATACAGCCCTAACCCAAGATTTATGTAGTTTACTGTCGTGCAAAGTGGCACACAACAAAACTCCCTTTCTTTTATGTGAAAAACAACCTATAATTATTTGTTTATTTATTCCAGATTATTTTCAAAACCCTCATTCACTTCGCAATCATACTAACACAATATGAAATAATTGTTTTCAAAGAAACAAGAGAGTGGGGATGAGGGACGGAAAAAACGAAACTTGCAGGAGGAAGTAGCACAAAAATCCAGTAAGTACTTCGAGAAGTCCGCTACTGGATGATCGACATGTTCTAAGGAATTGCCTACATCAACATGTACAATTAAATCCAAGGTATCCAACACTAATTTAGCACAAGACGAGGAGTTTGACGAGCCTAAGAAGTGAGGCTCCCAGTTCTAATGCTACTGAAGAATTTGAACAAACATTAGTAATTTAGTGGGAGGAAAACTTGGTGGGGGTGATACGGTGGATGATGTAGAAAACCAAATTAATGTCATACCAGAAGTAAAAAAACATCATGATATTGGAATTCTACACTTTGATAAGATTACTGGGAAATCATTTCTGACAGATGGCCTAAAAACAGAAATAATTAAAATGGATTGTCTTTGTAAGGTTTGCTGGCAGGGGCCCTCCCCAAAGCTTGGAGGCCTCGGTGTACGGCACCGCCTAGCCCCCCGGTAGCTACGCCACTAGGTGGAGAAGTGACTCGCTCATGGCTAGTCTATTCCAAGTCTAAAAAAAATCTGCTTTTTGAATCTGTTGTCTTATCTTTTCAAATAAGATAATGTATCTTCATTAGAGCACGAAGATAAAATTGCCCACTGGAAGGCACGTGAATGGCTCATTGCCCATTAATATGCGAAGAATCATGTTGAGTGTTTCACCCAATGAAAAGAAACGGAAAGAAATTTTGTAGCAAATAGAGGGATTATTGACACTGAACTTTAGACCTAGATAGAGGCAGAATAACAAAAGTGGAGTAACGTATTAAAGAGAATCCTTCACTCCATCAAATTTCTTCCCACTTAAAATCTCGCATTACGAGGCTACAGAGAGTCACTGAGTACATGCAATAGATCCATATCCCATAATGTTGGTAATTTTCTTGGATTAAAAAAGCTTCTGGACATATTTGACCCCGTCATGAATATCTTACTCAAGTTAAAAATCATCCTAGAACCCCATATTACTTTTCACCTCATGTTCAAAATGAGTTCATTCATCTGATGTGGACCACTGTTCGGCAAAGTTTATAGTGAAACATTCACAAATCGAAATACTATGATCTCATATTTGACTCTAATCCTGACCATGCACATTGTGAGCAGATGTCACAAGTACTGATATACCTAGAAGTTAATTTTCAGAAGAAATCAGTTCGCGTTAGGGAGACTTTTCTCTGTTTCATCCAGATGAGTCGAAAGTACGCTGGAAGCTTAGTGAGTGAAATCCTTAAAGTAGCTAGAGAAAGACGGTATGGCTATACAGGATTGTCGTTCACAATGTTATGACAACGCTGCTGTGATGGCTGGTCACCAAACTGGTGCTCACGAAATAATAATCTGGCGATATTTATGTATTGCGGTAAACTCAATTTGGTTGATGTACTGTACATACAGCCAAGTAGGATGCTATAACTTTTTCTGGACTACTGAAACTATTTATACATTCTTTTCTCGTTCCACTCTGAGCTGGTAAAAACTCAGGAACTCCATGCCGTGGTTGTAAAGACAGAGTTTGGAACAAGATGGAGTACAAAGATTGAACCAGTAAAGCCAATTATAAAATATCTTGAAGGTTAAAAAGTGGATCCAGGATCCTAGCATGAATTTTCATGACGCTGCCTTGGACATAAAGCCTTCCTAGACCAATTTACTAATGAAGAAGAGAGGTTAGTTAATGACACACTCCAGAAAGTTTTCAATCTTTGCCAGGAATGAGATGCAGTGATTGAAAGATATCAAAGGTGAAAAAACGCATAGCTAGATAGTATGCGAAGAACACTGGTGACTGCTAAGGAAGATTTAGAATGAGTTATGAAGGGATCACTGGATCTTAGTGTGAAATGAGAGAAAGGTTCAGTCGTCTACATGAAACCGACTCCAGATTTATATGCCTCCTAGATATTAAAAACTGTTTTACGATTGCGACCATTTAAAGAAGAAGTTTAAAGAATTTTGAGATTTCTATGGCTGTGATGCAAACGGAGAACAGTTATATGAAGAAATATGGAATGTTTGAATGCTAGTATTCACAAGAAAAAACGTAAACATAAAAAATCTGAAGAGCTTCTTGAATTCATTGTTCAGTACGTAGAGTCGTAGATGAGAACGTCTATCAGAATCTGCGCATTTCAGTTCAGATTATGGCTACGATTGCATAGCCATCGCAAGTTGCGGTTGATCAGTAAGCTAAAACTAAATACTGTCGTATCTGAGGGCTACAGTGGGTCAAGAAAGGTTATGCGACATACCTTTGCTCAGTGTTGAGCGGAAAAACACCGAAGAATCAGATTTCAAAAATGTTATTAATTTATTCGCGTTCGAGGATGCAAGGAAGGTGCAGTTTTAAGTTTAATACTATTAAACAATTGTTTTTTTTTCTAAGATTTATGATTGTTTTATTTAGTGAATCTCCTTAGTTTATATTTAAATAATTTGCGAAAGGGCGCAATTTCAATGTTTGCCCTAGGCGCCATTTTCGATTGGTACGCCGCTGCATACCGGTTCCAAATATGTTTAGCAATACTGGTCTTGTAGCTGTTAACGGGACAATAATTAGATATATCTCCATTCCATTCCTAACTGGGATACAAAATAATATTCTGATAACCTTATACTATCGGCAGCTGCATGTATATCCTGCAGTGAGCTGTTTCCTCGGGTTCTATTTGTAATAACCTCACACAAAAAATAAAGAACAGATTTTAATAAATTTTACATATTTTGAAAGCTTATTATCTTGTTTAAAATCTACGATATGTCTTAGACTACGTGACCTGGCGCCGGAACAGGAAATGACAGTCTGGTATCAACCTCACTAGATACGCACTAAAGATTCCTAACACAATCAATAGCTTTCATACTACAAAGATTAACAGTAAAATAATCCAAACATTCGTAAAACCAATATGGAAGGTTTATTTATTATAACTACTATTAGTTATGAGGCATAAAATTACTTTTCCTAAAATTCATTTCGGTTTTCCGCGGTAGCGGACTTATGTTTGGATCTCTGGATTCTGTAAATGCTGTCAGACTTGTTGCTATTAGTATTATACATACGAAGATTATTATAGTACCAAGTTCTTACAACAATGTACAGGATGTATTGCCTCAGTATTACACATTTAATGAATAGAATGCAATTTACCCAAAGCAACGTATAATTACGTGATTCTGGCACAGATACGGGCACCATCTCACGAAATTATATTTTATTTATGTCTATCAAACTTGAAACTTGAGCGGATTTTTAACAAAGAATTCTGGTCCAGGCTGCATTTGAACCTAACAAATTGCTGCTCGATATCCAAAACTCGACCGCACGCGCATTCGTCGGTAGTTATGTCTACACTTGTGCCTCTTCCCTTTCAACTTGCCTTTTCCTCTTGCCTGTTGCCGAGAAAAACGTGCATAGCAATAAGCTAATATTATAACGCTTTAACAAGTTGCTGATTGAGTTAATTACTTGTTCATTGTGAAAGGCTCTTGATGTTACACCACGTATGCCAAAATTGAATCTATGTTTGACATTTAAAAAAATGTTGCATTTTTCGCAGCTGTTATGATGTAACATACAATTGACATCGATTAAGATAGAAAGCATTCTACTTCCTGGAACTTTTAAATAGATGACAGGCTGCTACTGTACAAATGACTTTAGTTTATTCAGAATATTCGCTAACACTTACACATAGACACTTAAATGCAGCTGACTGCTTATTAAAACAAGTGTTGTTTACTGTTACTGAATAATATGATACTTAGCGGTGTTTAAATCTGTATATTGATATACCAAGTACATGATGAAGCTTGAGCCTTCCCCCCATTCATTAAACGAGATTAAATATTGTCTACGTGAATAATGTATACTGCACGCTGAATATAACGGGCCCTGCGCCAAATGTGTGTACAAGAATCTCGGCAAAACAATCCTACCTTGAAAAAAATTCTTCACAACAATCAATGAAAAATATTAATTAAAATGAGCTTGAATTGATTTTAAATGATGCGAAAAATTACTAAATATTGATTATAAGTACGGTCACTAAATGAATGACCAAAAAACCTGCGAAATAACGTCACAAGTGCTGCGATACTGTGTAAGCTTACAGGAATATTGTAAAATTACTAAAATAGATTCACTGAAATTAATTGGTTAAGGTAGGCCGAAAAGAATGACAGAAGGAAACAAGATTGAATAGCCAGGTACCGACTTCTGATTTAGAGGTTCCCGCGACTGAAGTCCCATATCCAGTAACCTCTTCTGTTTCTTACATTTCCCTCGGCGTAATTATATCGGATATGAGAGGGATACTATTATGCGCGAACCATGATGAATCGTAATTCCCATCACCTACATAACCGCTGTTCTTGAAGAGGACTTTCCGCTGCTCTTTAGAGAAGTATAATCTAAGATTCTTGATTTCCTTTTTTCATTGCAGCTACATTCAAGGATCTTTAGGGCATCTGTCCCCTTGTTTCTTTGTTGATATAGTCTTTATATTTTGGCGTTCCATAACATTGGGAACGAACGGTAATCTTCGAAAAATGAGTTTCCTCGTTGGAGAGCGACATATTGCAAACGGAGACGCACGAGAACCCACTTCAATTGGAAACGCTTGCAGTACGCCGTGCCTCCTGGTTGGTTGAACGAACTGAGGATCTGGGGCATGCCCTGACGCATGCCTCTGACGACCAAACGAACACGGAGCGTGGGGTGCGGGGCAGCATCGCCATACCCTAGCACTACACCCATACATTACCTAACATCACATATTTACCCAGTTTCTCTGAAAATGTAAAATATCGGTAGGGCAATGAAATAACAAGTAAAATCGACGGTTTGGGTAAAGTATTACAAAGTGTATCCTAACATGTAATAGCAAACACTGCGATTATGTTCACCTGTTTCAAGCTCTTATTTGTGAGAGAGCAATAAAAAAAACCATCGAACCAAACTTGATCTGCTGTGCACTTACTAATATCCAAACAAGAAATCTTGTAAAAATAAATGCAAGCTCATTTTTCCCACCTATTAATTTCTTTATTGTTACTTCTTTATTGTAATTGTTTACTTTAAAAAAATTACTTTCTAAAATTTAAAATTTGTAACTTCGTAAACAAAAAATAAGTAAACTTATATTAGATTGCTTTTTTTTTTTTTACTTTAATAAAAAATTATTTTGGGATGTGCGTGGGAACTTTTCTTTTGACCGAAGTGAACCTCTGTGCTAGAGCACCATGTTCCGATGGTTCTCTCTTGGAGTGCCAGCGGTTTGACTGGCCTGCGTGCTCCACATTTCGTTAAATTCCACAATTGGTTCATAATATAATTGTTTACTTACATACTTGCAATTGTCTGAACAAGAAACTTATTTATAAAAAATAAGTAACCACGAAAGAATAATTTTTTAAACAAAAAATATCTGAAGCCACTTCGAAACGTGTGCTGTCAAGCAGAAATGGCTAACTATTCTGTAGCATCCTCATACACAACTAAAATACCTAAGCAGGACGATTGAGGTCAGAGTCCGCAGTGGTCATTAACCACCAAACAACATTTTATATGGGACAATTAAGGCCGAAAATTTTCAGGCCACAATCTTAAACTAATTACTTTGCATTAAACGAATAAAACAAATGCATCTGAAAATTAGAAACGAGCCATCTAAATAAAAATCTTAAAATATGAGATTTTATTTATGAATTTGAATATCTTCCTGCCGTATATAACTAGTCATAAGAGGGACATGATAGTTAGAAACCTCTAAATGAAAAAAAAAAAATATTTAAGCTATTACAAAGAATATTGTCCTTCAGTTTTACTGCCTTGCGATAAATACTTTGGAATTATTTTATAGCTCTGAATTTTTAAATCTTATTTGATTAATTGAAATATATTATTACAAGTACATTTTATAATTAATGGACATTGTGTCAAGCACATACTGGTGGCACTCTACGCGTCTTCCAAATTTTTCTTACCTGCGGCAAAATTTAATTTGTGAGGATATTCTGATCGAGTGATTATATTATTCGTTGGATTCTGTACACAGCCCGCACTACAGCGCCTTACAGTCATAATGACAACATTAAAGAAGTTTAAAGTGATTTAGTGTCGCGTCGTTCCAGAAATCCCTTCCATTATCCAAATTAAGTTGTAATAAAGTTCGTGCACTTTTATATCGCGTCTCGCTAACAGAACAGGCTGCAATTATTCGTCAAGGTCTTCGTCGTGACTTCCGTGAGAGGTCTAGCAGCTGCAGAACTGGAAAAAATTAGTACTATGCAATTAGTAATCAATAGCGACATTGAGAAAATAAATCCTCTCATGTAATAATGGAAATAAAGACGAAGTTGAAAATCGATACTGGAGAACAGTCCTTCCAGTTTCAGCTCTATCTATTTTTAATACATAAAAATCATCCTCTATTCATTCTACCCGGTAATAAAAACGTTTATTGCCTATAGTAAGTATGTCGTTAAAAGACTCCACCAGTAAAACACCATGAAGATATCAGGGTCGTGTGAAGGAAATTAGGGCGGCTTGCCACACGGCACAGATCAAGTAAAATTACCTACAGGGGCACGAAAAATTCCAGATTGTGCAGCGACACTAAATTAATCATAGCTATGGTGAGCAAGAGCGAAAACTATCATACTTTGGTACATTGAATTTCATTTTCAAAAGAACTTTTGATTTAAGGAAAATAAAACATATTTAAGTTATAATTGTTTGGACTAGGATAATGTAAATGCACGATTATATTACCCATCTGTTTTTTGATAATTAACGCTGATAGCCAGAAATTTAACGCCTTATGTGTGAGCTTAAATTCAATTAGTTATGATTTCTTTTTAGAATTTTATATAATGCGGCTGAGTTGAATATCTTCCAAATGTCTCTTTAAAAAAAATAACTATTGACTATGTTATTCAATAACTCATATGATCTATGCCTTTTGTCAACAATGGCTTACTGACGTTATGTCATTATTCTTCTTTGATAAATAATAATAAAAATAATAATAATGTTCCTCTTTTTCGGGCAACAGAGAAAAGTGAGGAATGGGTGGGGTTCCTCATTCCCTTCAAAGATTTCCGAGTCGGTCAGTGCTATAGAAAAAGGAAAAACAGTCATAGTTGTTACCAAGCCTTGGGCTACAGGATGTATTAAAACTAAGCGGCAATAAATCTCCTCTAGGATGATTGACAATTTTGAAGACGGTACTACTCAACTGGACACGTAGGAGTTGATCATGAAAGCGTGGTATCAAAAATATGACTACTTTTGGACCGCAACGGCCGATAAACTGTATAAACTCGTAAGCTATACGTATG
This sequence comes from Vandiemenella viatica, assembly GCA_031002005.1. Lineage (NCBI taxonomy): Eukaryota > Metazoa > Arthropoda > Insecta > Orthoptera > Morabidae > Vandiemenella > Vandiemenella viatica. The sequence goes on from JARYHS010008075.1 coordinate 89,778,083, forward strand.
CTTTCTGCACATACTTAACCGCGTGATAGAAAGGTCGAGACATTTGCGTATTCATTACACTAATTTCCATTAATGGATTATTAAAAAGATATTGAAACGTGAGTTTTGAACACCCGGTTTACTTCTTTTCAAAGCAGAACAAAATAGAACATATGCCAAATTTTTTCATTAAATCAGGAGTACAAAAACTGGAGTTTTGTTCATTCCCAGTTTTCCTTTCTTCATGGGACTCGCTAAAATACTTTAGTCACAAAACACGTGCAACCAGAAAAGCAATCATGCTTACATGCAAGGAAGCAATACTCTAAATTTGCTCATTATATGGCAAAAACAATTATAGCTAAGAATACCGTATTTACAAAAACTACAAGGATTTAACAGGCGTGAACTTCTGTTATTCAAACGTCAAGAAATTCTAGCATACTATACGATACGATTCAATATTTTGATTTTTTCTGACGCAAAGTTATGTATAAAATGTTAAGAGATCGCATTAAAGAAGAAACTATCTAGGATTAATGTTAGAAAGTCGCTAGGAATTGGAATAAGTAGTACTGCGGAATAATGGTTTTATTTTCACCTTGCAGTTTCTATCTAGTCTTCGGTTTATGAAGCCTTCGTGTTTAGAGCAGTTACTACATTCAAAGGAAATGGATTATCATAATCCGTGGGAGCCGAAACAGAAAAAAAACATTACATGAATAAAAATACAAGGAAGAACCTATTTTATTTTTTTCTCCCGTTAACGTTTGGATTGCCGCGTTTAAATGTTTATTGAAGAACCATTTATAACACAATAGAGTATAAAAATTAGTATATTTCTGATCTAAAGAAATTTCAGGCAAGTTTTTTTTCCTTAGATTAAGAGCGAAGCTTTGCTGAAAGTTTTTTGTCAGATTTGCATTTAAATAAGTTAGTAGAGCAACTGACCTTTGATGTTGAGTCGCTGTGATATTGAAAGGAAGAAAGAGCCAAGTGTGGTAAACTTTGATTCAGTTTGCATTACTTTTATTTTTCGTAGTTTTTCTGCAGAATGAACTCCAAACGTTGTCGATAATAACGACTGATAAAATGTAAATTTAAAGGTTTTTTAATCCTACAGATTATGTAGGCAGAGCGTTAATACTTAAAAATAATCTGGTAATTCGAACACCTGATAATTTAAGTCTATGCTAACTTAGGAAGGAAACGAGAAATTAAAAGTTTGAGGCAAAAAAGAGTTCCAAACACTGCACAAATCCTATACTCGTCGAGCACTCGCTCCATCAACTGCTCCACATAAAACATTCTATAACTTCACAACTGCAAGTTATCTACAGGTTTGTGGAATATTTGGTGCCCCCATTGCTTTTCATGTTATCACTAATCAGTGACAAACTAGCAGCAAATAAGCTACAGATCTTCCGCCGAAGTGAACCATTAACAAGACGAAGATAGACAAAGACTAATCTTATAGTCTCAGCTGAGAGCCAACCCGATTAGTCATACAAACAGCTCCTTTCTGGTGACCCCTACTCGTGTATGCAAGGACGAACGGAATAGAGTACACTGCAAATAACACCGAAACTAGTATCTGGATATGAACTCGGTGAGTAAAATCTTATCTTTAATTTAAAAAAAACCTAAAAAATATGTTTAAATTTTTATTGACAATAATTAACTTGTAATAATTAACATATTCGAATGAAGTTCCACTCGGAATTGTAATTACGAGTCTTCGATATGATCATTAATATTGTTACAAAAAATACTATTTTACACATTTTATATAACATTTAATTCAGTGCACCTTCCTCAATTTTTCCAAAGTCATATCTTCAGATACGTTTTTCCATATACAATAATAATACTTGAATTTCCCAACAATTAGTGGAATAGCGGAATGAAGATACTGTGCTTAGTAACAGATCATGGTATTTTGTTTTCATGAAAGGCTTGTGGCGTAAACTTTTCCACTTCGGGCATTACGCCTCGTTGACGTCGACATCATTAGAGCTGGGAGGGGGGAGAGTCAAGGAAGTGGAGAGAATTCGGCAATGGAATTCGCATGGAATGATTTCAGCAATTCATGTAAAAGGTAAGTGTGGATGGTCGGACAAGTACTTGAACCCGCAAAACATTCGTTATCTAGTTAAAAATTACCAGTATTACAATACCAGTTTATCACAATGTTGATCAGTCATAAGTGCTTCAAACATCCATAAGTAACGTGTGATTTTGTAATAATGTACAACCTACTATACGGACTGGTTATTTAATAATAAATTAGTTTCGACCGTTCCATTTTTGCAACTGAAATGGGGAAAAAATGTGTGCATACGGCGCTTTCCTTTTTTTACACCAACAAGTTTATACGAACCCAAAAGTATATCTGAATTCCACAAACTTTGACGATATTCACTGTGGAGAATGCTGTCATAGCGAGAGTGCTCGCGTTTTACCACACACACAAAGACAAACACTAAACGTCTCCAAGTGAGCACACAGAAACATATCTTTACTATGCTGTTGTGTAGGCAAATGTATTCTAGGCGTCAGAGATGCAACATGCTGCCAAGGCAAATCGGCTATATACGGCAGTCTGGATTTGTTGCAGACCCGTTCGTTTGTTGGTGTTCGGTGTTTTAACAATCTTATCGATCCAGAAAATCATGTTTAAAATACATTTTTACAAAACGATCAATTTCATGTACAAAATTACATATAAAATTTAGTTTAATACCCGAGGTTGGTTGCTTTCTCGCAGAAGAGGTATACGTATTAACTGTTAGCCAATGTGACAGAGATAGGACGACCATTTTGTTTCTTCCGCAGTTTAATGTGGAGTCCAAAGTTCAAAAAGATCGCTACATGCAGAAAGCAGGCTTTGACAGAGGTTGAATTCAAGTTAAGTGTCTGTAGAAATTACGGGCAGTAACTGGTAGCGGACAAAGGATCTTCCGCTGTAAAAGTAAGAACTGTTGTACAAATGTTGAGTGACGTGTTTATTTTAGAGCGACTGCGCCCGTACATGCGGAGATACTGGGTGTGTGCACCAGACTGTACTCGCTGCACCCTCGCCCCCTCCCCCTGGTGACGTCACTCCGTTGGCGTACACCACTCGGCGGCGAATGCAGAAAAATCACGAAGTTTTTAAGGGCGCGTGCAGCGACACTCCTGCCTACAGCGCATTTCATCGAAACTTCTCAGTCACTCGCTGAACTAGCGACGCTAACAACAATTAACAAATACGCCGCTCAATAGTAGCGTTTTTACAATTCATTCTGTTCCGAAAGTATTAACTTAGGTGGCAAGAGCTATCCACGATTACCTGCAAATCATGGCAATATTACGCCACATGAAGTGTTAATCCATACCGGTATTTATGGTCTTAGATAAGCAGACTATAGTTCCTTCCATATTACGAAATGCACTGAAATTTACCTTCAGTGTTACGAACTGGTTTCTACCTTCTTTTCGAATGCGGCCGAGTCCTCCAGCATCGAGCGTGCTGTAATGTCTCGGCACCGTAATGAACACTCACTCAACAGTTGTGTAAACTCCCAAATTATATTTGCAGTTCTGCTGCGTGTGACTTTGTATGTGTTGCTTCCTCACCGCCTAATGAAAACTGAGTCCTGCAAATTACGTTACTCACGTTCCGAGCCATCAACAAGTCTTTCAGGTGTCCGAGTTGTCTGTTCTGCTAAGCATTCTCAAGCAGTAGTTATGCCGGATAAAACCCTCAACTGAAATTAGATACTGTCCAAAGTAGCAAGTAATTTTTAGGAAGAATACATTAACATTAAGCTCTCCAAAACATCCAACAGATCTTTTAAGACTAAAATATTTGCTAAAAAGTAGTATACTGTGCATCAAACTCGCCACTACACAACGATCCAGCGTTAAGGTCACAGCAAACAAGTAGATCAGTCCGTCGCCTTTTGGTTGTTGTATACATTCTCGAAACACGAGGATCGATACGACGCTGCAACATATCGGTGACTTCATTGAAGCTTACTCTATCGTGTAAAACTGATGGTCAAGTGAATAAACCTCTTTTTAGCGTCAATTCGGGAGGGAGGGAGGAGTAAAAACCAACTACAACTTACTGTCCCATAATAATAGTGGGAAACACATAGCTTTAAATTTCCACAGATAAAAAAAGTTGAATAAAACTGATAACTTTCCTACCCAAACAATTCTAGAAAGTAGATTGGATTGAAATGCAAGTTGCACTTAATTCGATTTTTATTTATAAATTTTACATTTTTGAAAAAGGATCCAACAAAATATATTTCATACAAACGCGAATGTTTGCGATGTTGTTATCTTCGTAGTTTGAATAACAATAATGCAAGTGTAGATGGCACGAGGGAGGCACATTGGTAATTAACGGGATCTCTACTCTTCTTATGAAAGAATCGCGACTTCTTTCAGGGCCTCTGCAGTGCAGTGTGTTTGGGTGTCGAGATTAGAAGGTGGTGTTGACACGGTGCGGGGTGAGCTTTGCATTACAAAAGCCTCCCCTGACAGCCAATATCGAGCGACAGCTGACGCCGCCTTCATTTCTCTCTCCTAAATAAATCACATGCCGCGCCGGTTGCTACACAGTCGCACTCACTCCAAGATTGTCACTGAAAAGCATAATACGGCTATTGGCTACTGCGTGGAACTAAGCGACGCCTTACGCAGTGTGGGCAGACAAATAATCAGGCGTACTTAACCATAAAATGCAGACAATTTACATAAAGCGGAGCTTGGTCACCTATCGCAATACTGTAACACCGTACTCTCTCTCTCTTCCAGTAAGCTGTCATAAGCCGATGCCCGGAACTGCACTAAACAGGAAATTCTCATACACAACCACGCAATGCTGTTTAAAATTGATCGTAAACTGACAAAAATCCTGGAAAGGACAAAATATAAAGTAATATATTTGCAGTTACTGAGATAGATCTGAATTCTAAGCTTGGTGCGTTTGAGTCTAAATCAGGTACACCAAATTATACTGTATTGGGTGCGTCGATATGCTTGTCAAGAAACGACAATCTAAGTACTTCTTTGAGAAAAAAAAATGTCGTGAGACTTTTTTAGTTGGTAGTACCCAGTACTAATTTAAAAATACTGTGCTGTTAAAACCAGGCTGGATTTAACTTATTTATAAATGCATTAATTCAGGATTCAATCTCTCGAAATGTAATTTACAACCTATTGATGGCTACAAAACATAAAATTTACATGGTGTTTGGTCAATAAATCACTAGTATTTTGATTGCTTCCCTTCGATGTATTTGTGCATAGAAAAAGTACGTAACATACAATTCGAGTGCAGACAATCGATGGTTGGCAGTAAAAAGGTACAGTGGAGTCAACCAACGAGAGTTCATCTCCACAGCACAAGGACCAACGTATATTAATTCTCCTGAGCGAATTTTTGACACAGTAAGCAACAGTTCTGCGGGAAATCATAAGGACGATCGAATAATCGTCAGTCCCACTGCATCGGAATCTCTGAACCTCTATTCCACGTATTGCATCAACTGCATAATCTATAAAACCAGAAACTTCAATGCAACTATTGGAATATTTGTCTTTTTCTGGACGCGTTTGGCCTCTCTTCAAGGTATCTTCAGCGATCCAATGTTTTCTGTAATAAGATTAAAATTTTTAAATTTTGCGCAGAAAGGTTTGTTTGAATGTGGTTGACGATTAGAATAGTTTGACTATTATATCTTCATCAGTCATGTCACGTGTTATGCTGAACTGTTTAATCAGACAATCTGAATAATCGCGAGTGCGTTACTTATGCGCATTGCTGCTTTTTTTTTCCAGCGATGTTTTGCCAAATGTGTGTTACACAGAGAGTTCGAAGTTTGAAATTTTCAATCAGAAAGAGTGTCTATTGCTTTGGTTTTGTTAAATGTGTATATGTGGTAAAGAGGAATGTATAATGATGTTAACTTATGATTTGATGCGTTTGTGGAGATTGTGTATTTAGTGCGGTTTTGTGAGAGTTTTGTGTTTATTGATGTGAACAGACTCTGGTGCGTTAATTTTTCATGTTCGTTGACTACATGTATTTGATAGTATTATTGAAAAGTCAGAATGTTGTGTTTGGTGGCGTTAACAAAGTATTTTAATATCTGTGTTTATGTTTGTAGTGGAATGGTAGTTGTCTAAAACACTTTCAGTAAATTTGATTACCATAATCCAGAGGCTCTTAAATGTTCTTCATATTCCGTCTGGAGGTACTTTCTTCTTTGACCGAAGTATACTGCTCACATTTCTGACATTTTATCAAGCAATTACAGAATAAATATTCTACGATCATTAGGTATTACAAAACCAGTATTACTTAACTTGCATTTTCGTTGTTTACGTCTCGTAGGGCGTCAAGGTCATTAGAAGTGGAAAAGAATTGGTGACAAAGGAATGGGGAGGAATGGCATTTTGAAGGAACCATTCCGGAGTTCACCTCTCGCGATTTGGGAAACCGAAATCAGGATAGTCGGAAGAGATTTCGATCCCCCGTCCCTCTGTCCCCACAGCATTAGAGGTACAGTTTAGCCTGAACGACCCGACTTTATGGTCAGACAATCAATTTCGCTCTACAAATATTTTACGACGATGAAGTTCCACCGACTTCTACCGTTTGTGAGGATGTTTCATGGAAAACGTTTCTATTGACAGCAAAACAGATCAATAGACAAATAGAAAAGGAAAAAAAGGATACCCCAATTCAATAATAATAAAATTCGCGTTCCCAACTAGTGTTACTGCTCGATAGCTATTCAATGTGAAACATTTTTATTGTATTGTATATTACACGAAATGAGCTCCAAAAGTCGTCAAAAGCGTGTGCCCTACATTCTACTTTCCAAAAACACGAGGAAATAGGCTGAAAAACTAAAAATAACGGCACTAGATGGCTTACAATGAAAATTTACGCATTTTATACATTTTTTAGCTTTTCATTTTATTACCCAAAAAAAATCCTTGTAATCTAAGCTTTGCATCGTTTCTAATGAAATTTCACAGGAACATGTTTTATCTATAGCAAAACATTATTAGAAAAATAAAAACAATAAAAAAACATGGGCTACTCACCCAGTGTAGTACCTTCTTTATTTTGTTGAGTGTGTACTAAGTTTGATAACCTACACCAAGAGAACACATCCGAATTCAACTGAACGTAATTGCATCAGCGTTTAAATACACCATTCAGGTGTCAAATTTCAAGTTACGTTTAAAGACATTGTCCAAGTGTGTTTCTGTTAAGTTTGTTTACACCCATATCGGAAATTTTTAACCAAAAAGAAATCCCGATTTTCTGTAACGAGTGTTTGACAAAGATTACAATATCTTAAGGATGAATTATGTAATTTCATTTAACAGTGAAAGTGTCAGCGACAGTTGGGTTTATAGATTAAGATTAGAAAAATATACGAGAAACTTCAACTGGAGACCACTCACATCGTCTATTCCTATCGCGCACACTGCATAGTTTTATGTGAAACGTTTGAAAAATCTTTTTACTGGTGCTGTGATTAGTGTTCACGACAATATATAAAATTCCGAAAACGTCAAATCGGAATAGACTCATGGAAAACGTTATTCACGAATTAGATCTAGAAGGTGGAAATAATGGAATAAATTTTTGTTTTTCAAATTATATGAAAGTGCTGCCGTAATGTGGGCCAGAAAATACAACTAATGTTAAACTGCAGATTTCTACACAGAAGTTATCAATCGCGTGTTAAACCAAAGCAACTTGCATGGATTCCTTGACGAAGAAAATATTTATTTGTCCTTCAGACAAGTCGAACATTTAATAATAACTTCGTAATTTAGGCTACTGAAATAACTATTTCAATATCAAACTGAATATACATACTGTGATATTATTTAACATATGCTGCTCTTAGAGTTGTAAAATATAGCCATCCTCTCAAATTCCATTCGAAAAGTGTCGTAATATAAGGTGGCGAGTGACTGGGAGAAGCCATATAGTGATGTGTAATCATAACGCTATCGTTCCTTCGAGTAAATTATTTAGTAATATGTTTCTATTACACCCATCAAGATAGTGTATAATGCACCAACTTCACGCAAAATAATAATAAAAAAACTGCTGTAACATTACACACTAAGCGAGGAGAGAACGCTATTTGTCATATGCGACTTCCACTTCCAGCAATGCTAATATTACGTGCAACAAAATGCATCAATGACCAACAACGACGAAAACCAAAACTTTATTATAAAAACAAAATTTCCAGTCCATTGAGCTACAAAAGGACGCTTCTATGTCCATATTAATCCAGGATACATTCCAACCTATCCACATGCGCCGCTAATGATTCTGCTTGAAACTGCATAACAACTTAAATCAAAATTTCTAGCGAATTATGCTTTAACAACAAGAACCCAACGGCATTTTGCATGTCAACTATAAAAACTAACCTTCAACCTAATGCTGAAACAAGGGTATGGCCGCATTTTCAACCGAAACATAAGCTACGTTGATATTGCCACAACCTACTTTGATAAATGCCGTAGAACATTACCATCTCCGACTTAACAACATACTGGTTATGCTTCTTGACAATGTAATACCTATTATCGTGTGTACGTAAATGAGGCAAGTAACGTTCGCTTACGGTTCCAAGTTGTTTTTTTTTTTTTTTTTCAGCGTTTAATTTTTTCCATATTTATTATGCTTTTGATAGCAACATATTCCCAAATAATTTCGTTCAAAGAACGTGTGTATGATCATTATACTTCGCTATAACGCTGCTCCCAGTCATTCGTGGTATAGTGTTACGGCACTTTTTGAGTGAAGTTTTTGAGGCATCTATATATTTTACAGCTCTAAGAGCAACATATATTAAACAGTGTCACCAAACGAACATGTGAAAGTTTTCAGACCAGAACGACAATTCCTTGAGTCCCAGTGATTGCACTAGAGCCATTTATGGTTTTTTGAAGACGCGTGTGCCATTATTATACTTCAGAAACGAGACAAGCGACGAGTCCAGTAAATACCAGTACTCAACAAAGGTCCTATAGATTCTAGCACACGCAGAAAAATTAGTTTGTACTAACACCGCAAACAGTAATTTCTTTAGAAGCAATTACCAACTCATGCAATGATATATATATATATATATACACATTAGATAACACAGGTCCGATTTGTTTTGTGTGGACTACAATATTTAACAAGTTGTGCAGTGCTTTTAAGACTATATCCCGGAGGCTCCCGACATAACTATATCTGCTCAAAACATTAGAAGTATTCCTTGCTTTGTACTAGACATCAGCTAAACTGGTTGAACTATAAGTGACTTCTGGGAGGGGGCGTGGCGTGAAGTTTCCAATTCGTCATAGTACTGGGTTCGCGTTTGCCAGGAGTGGGTGTTTCTTATTACAAGCTCCACAGTACTACATGTGACAAGCGAGGGGTGACAGTCAACACGAACTTGCATTAAATTATGTTCTGGGCGTTATTGCTCTGAAACCAAATAGCAATTTTGGTTTGGTGTAAGACAATCTAAGAGCCCAAAGTTTCAAAACACGAAATAAAAATCAGGCATTAATCTTTTAGCGTGTTTTTATTTTGAAAGATAACCGGCAAATGTATAAACCATCTAACTGCATCTTACTGTTGCTCTTGAAGGTAACTATTTTGTTTAGTAAGTGGACTATACGCTTGTGCAGTCACTGTTGACCTGCGGAGAGGGGGCGTGTCTTCTGTCCCTTGTGAATAGTGTCGCGGGGTGACAGGGGGTGCACTACTAAGCCGCCTAAGCCAAAGGCATTATTCACAAAATGAAGTGCCTAGAACTGTTACGAAGACTTGTGTAAAGTATTTACAAGAGAATGAAACAACGAGAGTTTTGTTTTGCCTGTACTTACGCCGCTATGCTCTTGGAGAGGGGCCAGCGCTCCATGGTGGCCTGGTACTTCATGTTCTCTATCTGCTTCTTGAGCGCGTCCTTGTCCATGGCTGCGAGCACACTGGCGTCCAGGGTGGCGGCTGTGTGGCCGGGGGCCTTCCGCGCCTGCGCAGAGACGGCGGCGTGCGCGCGCACGCGGCACCTGTGACGTCACTCGGGGCTGCTGCTGCTGCTGCAACAGTGCAACGCCCGCACCGCGCTCACAAATCTCTCCTTTCCCTCCGATTTGGGGACTGTTTTGTAAATATGTTTACCAGTCCACTAGACCAGTGGTTCCCAATTAGCTTTTTCGCGAGTACCACTTCAAGAAACAGATAAACTTAGCGTACCCCCTAGAGCTGAAGTGATAAACAAGTATAACCGATCATCCCTGTCAGGTGCTACGCACAACCCGAGCAGTAAAGGGATATAATTCACACGCACAGGGTTTATCTCAAAACACTATTTTGGTGATGGTAATGTTTGTGTAATTGTATTTTTGGAATTATCTTAGTGGTTACCCCTAGGGGTACGAGTACCACTAATTGGGAACCACATTTCTAGACGACAAAACTCAAAAAGCAGCAGTTGTGCAATCATAATGCAAAAACAAGAAAATATCGTTTTTGTGTGGAGGAAGTTTGAGCTCCATCCATCCTTTCTTATAATTCAGAAAGAGAGGGATCGAATTTAGGAATTACACTTTGTCTAATGCAACATTTTTCCTTCTCATATGGACAAGCGTTTTAAACGCTTAAGAACAACAATTTGCAGTCACAGAAACGATTTAATTCACGCTACGTTTTAAACTGTACACAGAGTAGGGTTGTGATACTTTTGTATTATTGCGTATGCCTTGTCGTTTATGTGCTAGTTTTCAAGTGGATAAGGAAAGAATGATTAAATGTTTTGCTTGCACTCCGGCGCTATGTATGGCTGAGACTTTGACTCTGAGGAAATAGAAGGAAAGGAGACAAAAGAATTTTGAGTTATGTCTGTGGCGGATAATGAGATGGATAGATAGAATAAAAAATTAGGAGGGTGTGATGAGAGTTGAGAGGAGAAAACTATCACAAATAGGAAGAAAAATTGCTTGGGGCATTTGATAAGACGTCTAAGTACAATTATGGATAATAGCTTTGTTATTGGTAATCTCCCACAGTTGTTACATAAACGTTTTAAATTAAAAACCGTCTATAAACATCTGTTTTATTAATTTTTCCAGACTCGTTCCACCTTTTGGTGTGCGGCATCGTCAATGAGAAGATCGTAGTAGTTACCACGTGTCAGTCCGGAAGCTCTTCTTTAGACTGGTATTCAATTCCAAAATTCAGCGTTTTAACTGTAATCTTTGTATGTTTTATCTATATATGTTTTTATTGCACCCAAGTAGTTTCAGTGTTTACTATATAAATCAGTCGTCAAATTACAACGAATCTAAAAAATTTATGTCTAGTTACATGAGCGACATTTACAAGAATTAAGCTATTCGACAGTTGAAGCGCGCCTGTAACTAAAACTTATTCGTAATCTGTGAGCGAAGAAGATCTAACCTGTTATAAAAGTCAGTTTCCTCATATCAGACCGCTAGCCCTAGTAATGGAAGAGGTACAGCTAGTTTTGTAAAAAAAAAAAAAAAAAAAAAAAAAAAAAAAAAAAAAAAAAAAAAAAAAAAAAAAGTTTTTTTTCTGGCTTGAAAAAAAAAACATGAAAAACTATCAAAAAAAAAAACATGTTTCTTTCCTGGGACACTTTTTTTTCATAACTACTAAATCTCAAATTTGTGAGGCATTTATCGTTTAATATGACTTTTTTTTTTTTAGAGTTTATACTAAGTACTTATCTTATTTTTTAACTCTACTATATTTTTCTGGTTCAGTAGAAAAAAAATTACGAAAATATTGGCAACGTTGACTGAAGTTTTCTTTTACGAACCGGGACTTCCCGAAGAGTCTCGGTAATGCGAGAAGGAATCCCCGTTCCTCGTTGTTTGGATTGATACTTGCTATTTGAATTAGTGCTGCCAACCCTGCGAATTAATTTGTAGACCTACGGATCTTTTCAAAAAATTAGGAATTTTAAATTTACCTACGGCTTTTTGCCTCTTTTTATTAGTTATTGTGCTTTACTTATATTCATATACTTGTTAAACTCTCAGCGTATAGTGATACTGAGTCATTAAATTGTCAGTAATTATGAATCGTTTCCTTGCAACCGTTGGCGTAAACCAAAGATTGAAAAAGAAATAAAGCTTCTATTTTGTATGATAATAGATTTAAATTCAAACTTAAAAGACCTTAATATAGAATTATCGACGCAGTCTTTATGCACAGTGTGTACTTTGCTCACAATTTAAAATTTCAATCTCAAAATCTTTTGCGTAGAATACAAGGACAACCAGTAAAAGAAATGTAATTATTTCTGAAGATTCTGATCTAACGGAGACAGAAGAAGAAACAGAAAATTCCGACACCGACCGAACTAGTGTTGGTGGTGCTGATACTAGTGAACGTGATACTGACAGAGGATGAATAAAATTATGTTACCTATATAGATACATTTATGAATCATTATGTAAGACATTATATGATTCAGTAAGATTTAAAACACACATGTAAATGTAAGTTCCGTAAATAAAACTATAATTTATCAGATATGCTGTTTCCCGAAAAAAAAACTAAATTTAGAAAAAAAACAAGGGTGCTAAGGTTTTTTTCATGGTTTTTTTTTCACAAAGTTGAAAAAAATACTATTTTTTCAGTTTGCAACACTAGGTACAGCCATAGGCTGTATACAAACAACTTGCTCGGCTGACCAAGTCAGCAGGTGAGTGACTGATCAGCCAGACCAGATCACATACCTACTATCGATATAAACCCATCCAGGCGATAGCAGCGTCACCTGACGAGGAATGATTGTTAGTCAGACAAACGCACTGTGCATGTAGTATCAGTGAGCGTGCTATCCGTGAGGCGCGCGATCTATCTGAGTTTGACCGAGGGCAGATTGTAATGGCCCGGAGGAAACTGCATGATTTGCCGGGTATTCGAGGAGTGCTGTGGTGAGTGTCCTCAACAAGTGGCGAAACCAAGGTGAAACCACGTCCAAACGCCGAGGGGTTGGGTGGCCACCCCTCATTACAGATGTCGGACGTCGTAGGCTGGGCAGACTGGTATAACAGGACAGGCGGCGAACTGTGGAGGAACTAGCATCAGACTTTAATGCTGGGTAGAGTACAAGTGTGTCTGAACACACAGTGCACCGAACACTCCTAACGATAGGCCTCCGCAGCCGACGACCCATGCATGTGCCGATGTTAATATGTACCATGATATCGGCAACTTAAGGCCCCTTTAGACGACCCGTTCCCGATGATCCTGTCCCGTTCCCGATTTCACTTTGCTCCCGTCGACAGAGTGTTGCATTTAGACGACCCGTCGGCCGGCCCGATCTGGTACTACCGTACTAGCGGCCTACCACCATGCGTATATCCGCCTTGCTCTGAAATTTATACGTTCTATTTAACAGCAATTAAATTAGTTGGTTACAAATTTTGTTAATGTTCTGATATATAAATCAAATATGTATGGGCCCATATTTAACAAAACCACAAAATCTTGGTGTAACTCTGACTGTTTGACATCGTGCGAAAAAGACTAGAAAAAAGAAAAAAGTATTTTGCCAAGCAATTATATCTACAAAGACATATAAACATATGTCTTTGTAGATATAATTGCTTGGCAAAATACTTTTTTCTTTTTCTAGTCTTTTCGCACGATGTCAAACAGTCAGAGTCACTTCGACTCTTAGATGTGTTGGATGGTGAGGACGTCAGTAATTTCCAGACACCTGAAATGCCTCATTTTTCGCGTCATTGTTATGGTGTTCCTGTGAAGTTAGGGTTGCCAACCATACTGTATCATAAAGTATCATATTTTATTTTAGGCTGTTATACTTTTTGCTGCAAATAAAGTATGCGAAAATACTTTATCTCGCATAAAGTATACAACACATGTAACTTAACGTTCGTCTGCTAGTTTCACAACCTCCTGCAAGAAAAAGAGCCTATCGCCAGCGATTTTTTGTTCGCTAGCATCTTTTGATCTTCGAAGTCGATGCAATAAAGCGGACCATTCATATTGTTGTACTTCAGTCGACTCGTGTCCGCTCGCCGTTATTTCTGAACGGAACCATAAAGTATGCGGAAACAATTTATTTTTGGTAAACTATACAATTCAATTAATTTCCAAAAGACATGTTAGTACTTATGATGAAACGAAATAAATGCAAGTTGGTGGGAAAGGAGAAATAGAACGTCCATAAGTTTAAAAATGAGTGTTTCTTTTTTTTTGTTATACTATATGCAGAATGTGGCTCCAGCTGTAACACTGAAATGAAACCAACAATTAATAGCCAGTCCAGAAAGCCCGAAAATACCTATGTATTTAAGGCAATAAATAACTAAATTTTAAATTTTTTTCCTTTATATACTTTTATTTTCCTCTTCAAAAGACAAATATACTTTTAAAAAATAAGTTTGCAACTCTATGTGAGGCGTCCCATAAAAATTTGTGATTCTTTACACCTCCAGCAACTCTATCAATACTTACTTTTCTTTATTATCGGATGAATCCATCTCAAAATAATAGAAAACGGGTAACCAGACAGTGTGGACACAACCGGGCAAGGCTTTACACTGTCAGTTTTCAGGGCAGACCATGCTTCACAACAGCAGTGGCATTTTTCAACTAGATAACGCGCCATGTCACAAGGCCAGGAGTGTGATGGAGTGGTTCGAAGAACACAGTGGCGAGTTGCAATTGATGTGCTGGTTCCCCAACTCGCCAGATCTGAATCCCGATAGAACACATCTGGAATGTGATTGAACGTGGCGTCAGAACTCATCGCCCCCCCCCGGAATTTACGGAAATTGATGGCATGTGTGTGCAGATGTGGTGCCAACTCCCTCCAGCGACCTATCAAGGACTCTCGGTTCCATGCTAAGACGGGTCGCCGTTATTATCCGTGCCAAAGGCGGACATACAGGCTATTAGGTAGGTTGGTGATAATGTTCTGGCTGAGCAGTCTACGTCGTGATAGTTTTCGTCGATAGAAAGAACACCAATCACAAAATCTTGTTCGTTGACAGCATTGCCGTCTATAGCCAAGGCCAAGAATTTTTCAAGGAGCGTTTGTTTAGGTTACAAAATTCACTGTACTTGGTTCCACGTTGTTTCAAAATAATTTTACTGAATGCAACAAAACTGAAAGCAAGTGGCAGTATTGATTCACTTACATGGTACACTATTACGTTCACGTGATACCAATTTACTGAAAAACAATCTGAAGATTATTTTGATTAGTTTGAAGAAGCACCGAATCCGCATTGAGCACAATTCGTCTGTCGTTAGCTTCTTGACTAGATTGATTCAATTTAGTACATTCCTCTCGGATACTATTTATTAATTTCATGTTTAATATTCAAGATTTTTTAGATAAAATGTCAATGTACAAACTAGATATACTTCTACTATTTTTTTTTTCAAATTAGTTGTAGTATGAAAGGGTGTATCTTTTGAGTATGTTTTTCTTTGAAGAAATCTTAAGCCTGTACATTGAAATGAAAGATGAGATTATTTGGCAAATCTGGAGCAAATGTTGATGAGTGTTTGAGAACCAGATTTGTTAGTTTGACTGTTGGAGGTGCCTTAACATTCTAGGGCAAATGTGAGTTCGCAGCAACGACATGTATGGAAATAACATTTTCACTGCGAGAGCATGGATTCTTCCTACGAGCGGCATTGGCATTGTTTAATGTGTCAGGCGCGCGCCAGAATTGACTGCCGGATACAATACATCAACAACACCCTCACAATAGTAATGCGTCGAAAACATACTCTGGTATCCCGTCCTGACATTGCGGCAGGCGACATGGAAATCGACATAGTATAGACGGCGCTGGCATCAGCGCAACCAGCGCCACCGCAGCACAGTTTCCGCCACGGCCAATCAGAGCCGACCCGGCTCGGATATAAATAAGCCAGCGCAGCTCCATTCATCCAGTTCGGTGTTCGCTGCGCTTCCGGTCGCGTCTCCGTTAACTGTGCTTCGTCTCTTGGACTCTCTACAGTGTTTCGTCTCGGCTACGTCTACGGTACTCGCTCTTGGACTCAGTGAATCGCTTTCGGACTCGTGACTGTGCTTATCCTCGGTGACGTTCGGCCTGCTCTTTGGACTTGTTCGGGTTCTTCGTGACCATCTCCTGCGGACCGCCCCATCGCCGTTCAACTACGGCCGCCGTGCGGACATAGCAATTGGCGACGAGGAAAAAGGTTATCAGCTGGCATCATGGACACCGTGACTCGTATTCTGGAGCAACAACAACAGCAGACAGCGCTGCTACAGCAAACGCTCCAAGTAATACTCGAGAAACTGTTAGCACAGGAGGCCAAGTCAGTCCAGGCCTCGGAAAATTCACACATCCGGCCGCCAGCGTTTCCACCATTTAATGACGCTAAGGAAGACTGGGACACATATTTGCATCGGCTCAAACAGCATTTCTCGGCATTCCAGGTGACGGACGATGCCTTACAGCGCTCGCTGTTTCTGTCGTGGGCATCACCCGACACGTTCTTCCTCCTGAAGAAACTAGCCCCATTATCAGATCCGGTCGCCCTCACATTCAACGAAATGTGCACTCTGCTAACAAGCTACTACTCTCAAAGATACCACGTGGTGGCCTCCCGCCTTGAGTTCCATCAGTATCACAAACAACCGGGACAATCATACCGGTCATGGGTGACTGATCTCCAAGGTCTTAGCCGTAAATGCGACTTCACTTGCTCAAACGCAAAGTGCAGGGCTTCGTATGCAGACTCCCTGATCCGCGACGTCATAGTGCAGCTAGCTCCAGACCCAGAGGTGCGCACAGCGGCACTGAAGCTGGACAACCCATCACTCGAGGACATTCTACGCATCGCGCACTCGCATGAAATTGCGCAAGCAGCTAACGAGCGCCTCATGGCTCGCCCACAAGTAGCGGCGGTCAAAACATCACAACACAACTCCCGCGCACAAGGCAAACCCATGGCGCGCTCCAGACACCAACAAAGCAGGACGCCATCGCTGTCCGACGTATCTATGACGTCCGAACCCCGACCCCCACCCCGCCGACGATTCCAGAGGCCCCTGCCGTCTTGCCCACAGTGCTTCACTTCGCACTCACGGGCAGATTGCCCCGACCGTTGGGCACATTGCACACGCTGCGGTAAAGAGGGACACTTGCGGTCAGTCTGCAGAAACCGGGCACCTCGCCCCAACCCGACAGCCCGCATGCAGCAAGAAACGGTCAACACACTACAGACCGCAGCTCATACTGGCGACCCACTCTCACAGAAGCTATTCTTAACTCTGAGAGTCACCAACCAGGACATTCGTTTTCAAGTGGACACGGGGGCAACCGTCTCGCTGATAAATCAAGCCACCTACGCTCAACTAGGCTCACCACCGTTGTCTCCACCTTCACGGCGTTTGGTATCGTACGGGAATAGAGACATTCCCCTGCGGGGTCAGGTCTGCATCACGGCTGCCTACAAACAAGTCACCAGACCAATCACCTTTTTTGTGGTGGATCAGCCCTCGGCTACTAATATTTTTGGGTTAGACGCATTCAACAGATTCGGATTCTCAATCGTGGACGAAGTCCAGGTCATATCGGACTCGGTCCCATTCCAGGACCTGGATGACCTCTGTACTCAGTTCGCACCCATCTTTACGCCAGACTTAGGGTGCGCCTCAGATTTCGAGGCTCACATCACCCTCCGGCCCGGTGCAGTACCTCGCTTTTGTCGTGCCAGACCTATTCCGGTCACCTTACGTGCAGCAGTAAAACAGGAACTTGACCGGCTTCAGAAGATTGGAGTAATCGAACCTGTCAAATCCAGCGCGTGGGCTACACCACTGGTCATCATCCGGAAACCCAATGGCACCCTCCGGTTATGTGGAGATTTTAAGGCTACGATCAACGCCCAGTCTCAAGTCGAGACATATCCAATCCCACGACAAGAAGATCTTCTCACTAAACTTGCGGGCGGCGAATATTTCTCGAAGATTGACCTCGCAGATGCATACTTGCAGCTTCCACTAGATGAAGAATCGCAAAACATCGTCGTCATCAACACACCGTTTGGACTCTACAAGTACAAGCGCCTCCCGTTTGGCATCGCTTCTGCACCGGCAATATTCCAAAGATACTTGGAGCAGCTATTGCGACACATCCCGGCATGCGCAAACTACCTGGACGATATCATTGTCACAGGAACCACTCGCCAGGAGCACCTACAAAACCTGCGCACGCTATTTGCAGCATTACAAGAGGCAGGGCTGAGGTGTCGCCTCGAGAAGTGTCGGTTTTTTCAAGAGGAAGTAGAATATCTCGGCCATTGGCTCAACAAAGAGGGAATTAGACCATCAGACCGCAACGTGGCCGCCATAGATTCCCTACCCCGCCCAAAGAATCTGCCGGAACTACAAGCCTTCCTCGGCAAAATAAATTACTACTCAAAGTTTCTGCCACAAGCGGCACACATCTCACAACCCCTCAACCAGCTCCGGAAAAAGGGCGTTGCCTACAACTGGACCCCATCTTGTCAACGGGCCTTCGACCGGCTAAAGCGCATGCTAAGGTCTGCTCCTTGTCTGACGCCGTTTTCTCCTACGCGGCCCCTAGTCGTGGCAGCTGACGCCTCAGCGTATGGAATCGGGGCGGTACTCGCACATAGGAATGAAGACGGCTCTGAACAACCGATAGCGTTTGCTTCTAAGACATTGACGCCAGCACAACGCAATTACTCCCAGATCGAGAAAGAGGCATTGGCAATAGTCTTCGCTATCAAGAAATTCCATGTATATCTATTTGGAACCAAGTTCTCCCTCATCACCGACCACAAACCGTTGGTGGCAATATTTGGACCTCGCTCAAGCCTCCCAGAGCGAACGGCCCAACGCCTCCAACGATGGGCGATGTTTCTGAGTGCTTATAATTATACAATCCAATATAAGCCAACAGCACAACACTCCAATGCCGACGCCCTATCACACCTGCCTGCCGGCCCTGATCCGGAATTCGACCAACAGGAAGTACTGTGTTTTCATATCGACACAGAGAGGAAGCAGACAGTGGACGGGTTCCCCATTACAGCAGCCCGAATCGCCTCCGCCACCCAGCGGGATCCAATCTTGCGCCAGGTCCTGCGCTATATCATTCACGGGTGGCCAACATACCTCACACGCAGAATGGACAACGAGTTGAAGACATGGCGCCACATATCTGACAGACTCTCGGTCACAGACGGCGTCATCCTTTGGACGCAGAAAACGACACACATCGTGTAGTCATCCCAGCGGAATTGCGCTCACAAATTCTAAAGCTCCTGCATCGAGGACATTGGGGCATGTCCCGTATGAAAAATCTCGCAAGAAGACATGCTTATTGGCCAGGAATCAATCGAGACATCGAGAAGATGGTACGCAGCTGCACAGCCTGCGCCCAACATCAGGCAGCGCCACCGCAAGCTTTCGCCCCCTGGCCCACACCCCGCCAACCATGGGACCGTATTCATCTGGATTTTGCAGGGCCATTTTTGGGAACTATGTGGCTACTTATAATTGATGCCTATTCAAAGTACCCGTACGTTGTTCGCATGGCATCCACAACGACGGAAGCCACACTAAATGCATTAAGCCAGGTTTTGGCCATCGAGGGGTTACCACGCACCCTCGTCTCAGACAATGGGCCCCAATTCACAGCATCACATTCGAAGAATTCTGCGTGGCTAACGGCATCAAACATATCAACATACTTGCCGAATTTCTTCTTTAATGTAGTCTCTTCTTCTTTCTTTCGAACGCCACGCCCGAGGGTTACCACTTATCCACCACGCTCGGTTTCAGCTGCTTGTCAATCATTGCTTATGACATCCACAACGTATTGTTATTTATTTGTGTAGGAAACATAGAAACGCAGTTACAAACAAATACAAACTCCTATTGCTGTTTAAAAAGTCTGGGTCAGATCCGCCCAGGTGGTTTCCTTTTCAAGGGTGAAACAGATAAGAATGTGAGCATTATTGATTGTTCGTGGCAGCAAAGACAAAATTAATCTACTTTGTACTCTCACCTGTGCACTTTCCCAGATGGGCCTTTTATGGTCATTTCTGTTCGTAATTGTTTGCTAGGTCTAATACCTAATGCTATATCTCCTGATAGAAGCGTTCCCGGTCCTAATACACAGAGCGATGTTAAAGAATCTACTTCTTGATTTGAAATAAGATTGAATAAGCCCCTGACCAGAAATAAATTGGGAATGGTCCCTCATGTGTTTGGTCGCTTTGTGGTTGATTGTTGAAGGATTGAACAATTCATGAACAGGTTTCGTTTGCTCGTGACGATAGGTCTAGACTATCGATGAGCTGATGCTTTCCACATTGGGGCAGCGTACTCAGGTAAAGTGAGACCTGTTGTTTACAAGACATGTGGATGTGCTGCACATTAACACAGATCAGCTTCCAAATAAGGTTATTTTTCGCTATTAACTTGAAATGCTGTTTGAAAGTTGTGCTCCGTCTAATGTCTCGCCTAGATAGCATGATTGGTCGTTCCCGCAGATGTTGAAAAGTTTAGCGCTGGTAGGACTTCCTGCGGCAGTCCGTGTTCCTTTGTTTGCGCGCACCTGCTCTTTTACCACTGACTAACGGCGCTTGGCAAAGTATCATTTGCACACATCACAACGTCGACCTGTGATTAACCATGTCATATACAAAAGACAGGTCAGCATAAATTGTGCAGTTTTCCAGATGTTTCACTTAGGCTTCTTCAGTGTGTTGGATTCCGCTTCCATGCTTTGATGGTTGAAAACAATCAGAGCATCCGATGCTTCTATAATTTCAGGCACTAAACAAGAAATATTTTCGGTCATGTTCACAGCAAATCACTGCCACATTGCAATCACCGTACACTTTGATGTGAGTAACATATTGCTTTCACCAGTAATACCAACACGAAATATAATTATAGATTCCGTCGATAAGGAAACTTGGGTTCTAAGAATGTGGGAATCATTGGAAATGAGGCATTCGGTTGTAAGATCAGATAAGAGCTGTGTTTGTTTCTCGTGACCTGTGGCAGCGATTAACAAGGTTTTCAAACCAAAACTGCTACAGCAGACTATATGTTAAACTGCTTCACTTTACATCCATCGAGAAAACCATATATTTATGCAATAGGCCCTATTCCACTTCAGTGCTATTCATTATTCTCGGTTAATTCAGTGTATGCAATGTTAACCACTCACTTGCCTTCGGGATCTCGTCTAGATTATAGATTCCCAAACCCCTTCCACACTGTTCACAACTATATATAACTATAAAATGAAACGGCTCACCTGCTTCAGATCGAAAAGTTTCTCTGTCTATGATATTACTTGGTTTGTGAAGTTTATACTCCTTAAATACGCAGCAGAATAAAACACCTCATTCGAGTACCAGGGTATTTACATTTCAAAGGACGCATCAACATTAGCCGTTAGTTTAAAATTCTTTATTCTACTTCAGTCAAGTAATTCGCACGTGTTTTCGTTGCATGCTCATAAGCATTATGCTACAGGGAGTAAATCCGAATAGGAATGACTCAGCGAAGGAACGTATACATTCTTTCTAGTAACTCCTGAGTAGGCGATTAATAGCAACAGCGAGAGAAACGCTGTTGTCATGTAAACCATGACGTATTATTTTGAAACAACACACGTGAATACTATAGCAGTAAATACTAGGTTTAAATTGACATATAAGTGTAAAAGCTTGACACGAAATAACCACATTACACGCTTTTCGGTAACGGTAAACTATCGCGTGAATCATTGTGTACAAGAAGAGCTATCATCGCTGCTATTATTGAATGGTGTTGTTGTAAACTTACAAAGAATATTTTCATTTTGCCGAGACATGTCACTGTAAAAATTATGTTTCTACTACTGTTCTGGAATATCTGAATTGCCTTAATACAGATACTTATAACATACATTCAATTATCAAAATTTAAGAAGTCCGGATATTAAAGACCAAATAGGAACAGCTTTGATAAATTAAAAATCTCATATTATGGATTATGAGGTAACCAACAAGTTGAAAAAGGAGTAACCTTGTTAAACGTCTAGTGTGGGACAAGAGTGGGCTCACAAAGGTAAAAAATAATCAGTCCTATCACACTCCCGTAATAACGTAAACATGAAGCATGGTCGAGAAGGAATGCAGTGAGATGCATGTTGCAGAGCTTACAATTCTGAGAATTATAATTAGAGAAACAGGAAGATTAAGGATTGAGAAGCTAAGGAAGAGACGGAGAGAGAATCAGGAAGACAGCCTCCGTGCTTCTAAAAAGAATGCAGTGTCACAATCAGGGTGAGCAGAAGTAATCAGTCGCTTTTCTCTCACTATTTCCTAGCTTGTTCATTTCTTTTTTTTATCTTAATTATTACGGTCAGTGAGAAATTTTGGTAAAATTTTTTAAAAATTTTCAGATATTTTATAACTGCTCAAAATAAGAAAAATAACACATTTGTAATCCTTAAATATTCGCGGTTTTCAGTTAAACGAAATAAAATGTTATATGCTTCCTTATTTACCTTTCATTAATTTCTTGGTACCATAGACCAAATACAGTGTGTAATTTCTATTTTTCTTCAGCTTTTCATTGGTTTTAAACGATAAATTTTGTTCTGGATCTCCGGGTGGAGTTGTGTCGATTTTACTAATGTTAAAGTTTCTGCCATCTTCTAGTATCTCTATTCACAGTTTTAGCTCTCTGAAAGAAGAAACATAAATATGGCTGAAACGTCATGTTAAAAAAATCGACGCAGTTCTCTCCGGAGAACCAAGAAAAACACTGACGACGAGCGCGGAAATCAACGCAATCATTCGATAACATATTACATCTGCAGAAGAATATTGAGGCTGAAAACTGCATGTGTCGAGAATCGTGTAGCAAGAGGGCTCAGTACCGTACCCTGGTTTGGAGCCGTGTTGTTGGTACGCCTGACTGTGAGAGCTGGGTGCTCGCCTGGGCTGATGCCTCTGTACACACTGCAGCTCGTAAAACTTTCGAGTGATACTCGTGTAAATGCTCTCAAAGCAAACCAAATAATCTCACTGCATTGTTCCCAACGTAAACGGCGCACCGTTGAAACGTAAGAATGCAGAATTCCCCTCAATTCTCCACCGAAATCGATCTCTTCTTATCAATTTGATCGCAGCGATTTATTGTCCGCTAACATTACGTTGCGATCATGCATTCTCGACCAGCGTAAGATTTATTTGTACTGTTTTTAAACGACATTATCAGGTGTTCATTTATAATAAATTTTGATTACATGAGACAACATAAGAACATGAAAGTGAGTCTGCAGTATCGCCTTTTCATTAAACATCCAAAAAGTCGGGACTGGATAATACGATTAAATAAAATGGAAGATATTATTCAAACCACAAACTGCACGTACTGGTAGGTGATTTGACCAAGACGGCTTTCTGACGGCTTAAAATATAATTATGTAGATTGGTTTTCGGTGTTATGGATCACAAGGGCAAACGATTTCATCTTCATACAAATGTTGTGGTTTGCATAGTTCCTAGATCTACATCTGTACTTTGAAATTCACAATACTCTCCGTGGCGTTAGTTGTTTTTTTACCAAAGCTATTCACTGTTCAAGTCATTCCCCAGGTAAAATGCAGCACGATTTTGAAACTGGTATTGGATGTGGCCGGCAGGAGGTATAACGTCTGTCTCAAAGTATGGATCAATTCGAACCTATCAATACAACGGACGAGAAAAACAAAACAGAAGTACTGTGTTTACCTATTCTAGAGAGGCAAAATTCTAAAGGGGTCTAATAATACTTTATTGCAAATAATAACAGCATATACTTCTTCTTGTGTAGTATGATAGTAAAATGAAAAAATAATTCAGAACTGCAGTCGCAACGTTTCACGGGCTGGCAAGGCGAGACACGGTGTTTGAGATGCGCTGTGTGCTGCCTGCACAGGGTCACTGCCTGCCATTTAAAGGACGAAGGAAGTCTATTACGGCCGCACGACGCGACTGAACGGACGTACGAACTACGCCTCGCGCGGCACAACAGCGCACTGGTCGTAATTTCGCAACACGCTCTTTCCGCATTTAAGGCCACATGCAGCTCCAAACGGACCTAAGCGATTCTTTAAACTATCCAAGGTTTACTAATCCCGGAAGAAGTTCATGTAGTACGAAAGAGAACCAAATTAAATTCACGAAGTTTTAGCAAATTATTGTGTTTGAAAAGACTTCAAATTTGATGTCAGCCAATTTGTTATAGCAAAAGTCATCTAGGTAGTGCATATCTGTTCCGGTGGATGTCGAATACTGATGCCTTGTCTACAAATTGGGATTAAATAGTCACGTCAGTGTAACCTAGTCGATTACATGGCGTGGTGGGTGAGTGCATTCGGGAGGCCACTGGTTCAAATTCCAGTCCGGCACTCCAGCCTTCGGTTCCCACAGTTCTCCGAAATAATCCCAGGCAAATATCGGGACGGTTCCTCTCCCGCCTCTAGTGACAAAAACGAGTAATAGCTAAACGAAACAATGAATAGATACGAGGTCCTTGTTGGTTCTCAGATATAGAATTGGAGACCGCGTTGGTCTCAGCCGCGCTACGTACAGCTCAGCTCTCCACGGCCCCAGTGTGTACCGGATTGTTAAGCAGATAAGAATTTAACCAGTTTTCTTTCGAAAGCAGCTACGATTCCTACTAAATTTTAGTATTGTTTGGTGAAAATAGTTCCAATGCCTGTCTAATAATGAATTAAGTGAAGCGTCGATTAAAAAATATAAATTCCCACTTAATACAACATTTTTAAAGTTTCCGTAAAAACTTGTCTTTATTATGGTGGAAAGTTGATGCGCTATTTTGAAGTTGAATAGAATTGAAACTGGTTCGGTTAATAACAAATAAATAATGATAAATAAGAGTCCGTTGATTATCAACAGAAAGTCATTATCTTCAGTTTATACTGGATACTTTGACATAAATTACATAAAGCTATAATCTTGAAGAACCTCGTCTCTCTGTTTCCATAGTCAACCATTAGGATATCGCATCGTTTAAATAATCCGGGCTAGTATTAGAAAAAAAAAAGAAACTTTTCTCCAATAATTTGACCAGCGATTATCAGAACTAGAAGTCCCACCAATATAATTCGAAAGTTCTTTCTTCCGTGAATCAACCTCATTTTAGTATTCTTGGAATGTTAGCCGTGGCGAATAGACATTTAAATTAATAATAATTTGTCTGACTGCACAAATCCGCTGCAGTGGTCACTAAGGCTGGTCGTCCACTGCAAGCGATTAACAACTCAAGCAACTATAAAGGGAGCGTGCATAAACCACGTAGCTCCATTTTGCCCTCCTGTGAACCACCCCTCCCCCCCACGTAGCCCTACGTAGTTTTTGCCTCTACCCTCCCCCCCCTCCCACGTAGCACGTAGCTTTTTCCCTTTTGATTCCAGAAGACATTTTGTGCTGTTTTCTCTTGTCAGACTATTGTAAATAGATAATTAACTGTGGGAAATAAGTATTCACATGCTGTTGTGGGTTCTGTTCCTCATTTTAACTGTGAAAAATGTTATGAAAGGTAAGCTACGTGGCCTGACTCGGAACCCCCCCCCTCCCCCCACGTAGCCCAGCGTAGCCTTCCAGCAACCCCCCCCCCCCCCCCCTGGAGCGAGCCACGTAGTTTGTGCACGGTCCCAAACGACTTTGAATGGGGTGACAAGGACCGACTGGGGCCGTCCACTGTAGCCGACTAAGTCATGCGACTGTGATTGTTGCAGCAGTTCTCGACCGCGTCTCTCGCTGGCAACAGTTGTGCTAGTGATTTCGTGCGAATATTTTAAGAGTTTCAAAATTATATGAAATGGATGCAGAGATCACTTATTTTTTGAATGTCCCTGCCTGACGACGCATCGTAGACATGGTTCGTGCTGGATTAATTCAATGTTAGAAAAACTGAATTTATTAGGAGAATTCCACCTACAAATCCTCGTCCAGCCATCCGGTTCACTCCAGGCGAATACCGAGATGGTTCATTCAATGGGACATCCGGAGTCCTTCCCGTTCCTTACCCCCAGACCCTTCCCGCCTCTAATGACCTCGACGTTGACGAGGCGAAAATCCAGAAACTAATAATGATAATAATTTAGTTTTATAGGTCTATTTAAAAATAATAATAATTTCTTAAACTTTTTTAACTAAACTATAATAGAAACAAAACTGTTTACATTCGTTACCAAATACTCGACAAACACCGTTTTTTTTTGGCACATTTGAAAGTTTTACAAATATTTTTTACTGTGATAGGAGTGAACAGCGTCGTCGGGTTCAGATAATCTATTGTTCTGGGCGTCAGAGATGGAACTGGAGTGTTTCATTGAGCGGACCTGGGCGATGAATACGGAAAAGATGGGTTTGGAGATGTCCTTATCGGTGAAAACTTGCTCAGTTTATTACAAACTGCCAGTTACCTATGAAGAGGAAAGTTCTTTTAGAAGTAGTAAAACACTGAAAAAACTCAGTATTACTATCTCCCTAAGCGGCCCTGCTAATAATTGTAATTTTGCCCTCTCGATTTAAAGAAAATGTTTGTCAGAAATGCTATGATCAATTTGTTTGGGCTTAGTCAGGGTAGGGTGGAATCCAATTGTTGTTGGTTGAACGGATGGGTTGGAGCGTTGCACATTTATTGCACTGGTGCTCAAAGTTTCAAAACACCGAGATGGGAGGAGGCCAATATTGGCCTCCTACCTATCATTCGGGAGGACCGGGGTTAAACTCGGTTCGGCCATCCTGTCTGAGGTTTTCCGTGGTTTCCCTCAGACACATAGGCGAATGCTGGGATGGTTCCCTACAAGGCCACGGCCGACCTTCCATCCCCCTTCCCTCCCCGTAGTAGTAGATTGGCTGAAAAGAGTCCCCTATGACTCTCCAGCAGCCCGCCTCCCAGCCTTCTGCTGGGAGGAATGAATGTTAAAAAAAAAAAAAAAAAAAAAAAAAAAAAAAAAAAAAGTTTCAAAGAAGGTGAATTGACGCCATGTCCCAAACTAACTTCCTTGTCTTTCCAGTTATCTTGTCCAGAAGCCCCTTTGGAGATTTGTTTCTTTTTAGTTCCCTCGGTTTAGTAATATACCTGGTATTTGAATGATTAATATATTGAATCGAATTAATAATTGATTGCGATGGACCGTATGCTCCGGTGGAAATTTCCCTAGTCATCTAATTACCACTTTCTTAGTATTTTTTATGGTTTTATATCCTTTGAGTGTTTAAATTCCTCCCCCATCTACTTCTGTCATTTACGAATTTTAATTTTAAATTCCTTCAGCGTTTTTGACAAATTATTCATCACTTCACTAGATAATTTATTCCAGCCCCTGACGCTCGTATCCACAAAAAAAAATTAAAAAAAAAAAAAAAAAAAAAATGGAAATCGAGTGCGAAGTGCCAGCTTGTACTCAAGGTCATATTTTCCCTTCCATGCACTCTTCCTAATTCTTTACCAATATCCCTCCAAGCCCCATCATCAACATATGCCCTTTACATTCCTAGCACTCTCTTCACCCTCCTCCTTTCCTCCAATGACTCCCAACCCAGCTCCTTCATCACATCAATTACGGACTGGGTCTTGCGGTAATTAACACAAACAAATTTTGCTGCTCTCCTTTGCACTCTCTCCAACTCCTGTATTTGATACCAAAATCTTGCTCCCAAACTACACCACCATATTCAAACAACGGTCTGCTAATGTTTTGTAATCCAATTCCCTGTCTTCTTTGGTACATTCTTTCCTGACCCTCTTCAGCAAATGAAGGATTTTATAAACCTTTCCTACTACCTGTCAGTGTGTTCTGCCCAGCTGAGTTTATTATCAAACGTTATGGCAAGTTATTTACTCTTCAAGCTATCAACAAATAGTTTTGTACCATCTTATAATCATAAGGAATCTTTAGCTACTTATCTGTGTACCTAATATGTTTGCAGTCTTCTACGCTGTGATAGCATGGAAGAAACGTTAGTTAAACCACAAATATGCGAGTGCAGTTACATAATGATACAGCATCAGGAAATATGCGACTGAACTTCTTAAAATAAATTAAGACTGGATTGTGATAGATGCGAACGGAATGATTACATCAAGTTGTGAACTCTAATCTTGTCGGAAATACTTTCTAAAGAATACAAATATTCATTCAAGAAATATAAATTTTATAGATATTTCCTATCAGGTGTGCTTGATGTAATAATGCAGCTGTTGAGTATACTTTATATATGTAATTTAAATGTAACTGTAGAGCAATCGCAAATATCGCAATCTTAAAAAGTATAATTAAAATATACAGGTTATAAATTTTAAAGTACCTATGATAGTAAACTTGTCAACATTACCTACCATCTTTACTATCCATTTATTCTGCAACTTTTTCCCCACAGTTTTCGCTAAATATCACGTGTCTCTCATATATCACAACGGTATTTCTCATTTACGGCACTGATTAATTTCTCACTACCCATATTGATGAGTAAAACGAACAAAAACGGAGATATACACGAAAAATAACGTGGAGCGTAGAATACGTAACAGCTGCTACAAGCGATTAATCCAACTCCAGTAGGACCAGTCGCTCGTCGCCTGCCGTCGGCTACAATCGCTGTTCAGTAACGTACCGTGTGTTGGGATCAGTCGCATCAATACGCGCGACTACGCGAGACCTGTTAGTCGCTCAAATACACTTTCAGAGGACGACTCTGCGCTATTGTAGCTACAGAGTACTGACATCATTTCCAGCCAAAGTCATCAGCGGATACGACTTTTCGCCGGATCCCGTAGTTGGTCCTAAATAGCATTACTTGTTTACAGAACAATAAATAATATAGCTAGTGAAATCTGTTTCACTCGGTGATCTCTTTTATAAGCGGAATGTTCGAAATTAGAAGCGCAAAGCGCTGCATTAAGCCGATCCTGCAGCTGACTGTTAGCAAACAAACTAAATTCTAGTGGTGTCGGTTAAGAGGAGTTGACATAAACCCCCGCGGAGGCAATTAGAACTGTTTGTCGAGCGATCGCTTACACCGGCGATAAACAATAGCTCTGTCAGCTGCTGGTGCTCTGGTAGTGTGGAAGCCTCCATCTGGCAGAACGCAACAAACCCTTGAAGGGCTCGACCTCTCACTCTGCCGCTATGCCTTATCCTCTTCTGTTGTCGGCTTTCTCAATGAGTCTAGGATGTAGTGCATTAATATACATGTACAGATTCAAATTCAGTCATTGAAACGAGAAGAGTTGGATATTTTTCAATGTGTTTAGTTGAGTGTCTAGACACGGAATACAGTCTTACATACACGGTCTCATAGCAAGAATAAATACGATGTGTCATGTACCATCATCATATTTAAAATAACTGTCTCTAATCCATTTGCTACCGTTTCTTCAACCCATATTTATTTTCCGCCTTTAAGGATATTTATTTATTTATTTGACCTTAGGTCTTGAATAGATCATACATCAGCCTGGTAGAGTTACAAGTTTAAAACAAGTGTTTTACAAGAAAAAGTTACTGATATGTTGATGCAATAAATATGAACGTCAGCATCCTTTATGAAGTATTTAATGATGCCGTAGACTTTGTTGTTATTTATAGCGAGTAGAACTGTAACACTAGCTGGTGCACAGGAGACTTGATGAAAGTTGCTTGCTGTTGGTGAAAATTACAGCAGTTGAAAAATAAATGATCGAGGTCCTATAGTGCTGTCCATTACATGTGCAGTAGGGTGTGTTTACCGCCTGGAGGCGATAAAGGTGACTACGGAAGGCGCCGTGGCTGAATCTCATACGGATGATAGATGTGATGTGTCGTCGTTGAGAGTTCCATCTTGAATACCAAGATCTTCGTGGAGGGTACGTCTGTACTAGAGCGTACTGTCGGCCTCTGTGTTGTTTCGATTCATTCCAGCTCCTCGTCCATTGGTGGTATGCATTGCTGACCAGTGTTGCCTGATAATCAGTGGTGTTGCTGGGTGGAGTTAAGCTTCGGCCTGAGCTGCATGCCTCCTAGGCTAACACATCGACGTGCTCATTATGTCTAATTCCCGATTGGTAGATGTGCTGGAAAGTGCAGGTGTCGAAGAGACAGCCCACTCCCGTCGAAGGTTTTTTCGACCCATCGGTGTATATATGAACTGAAACTGGCCATCTAACAGATAAATATTCCTGACAAAGGTGTTGAACTGGTTGGCCGGGTCGTGGCTACACTGGTATACAACTTCCTGCCAAAGGGATCATACATTGTTGATAAAGTATGTCATACATGGTTGTCGTTTCCTGTTGAAGGTCAGAGAGGAGTGTTGACAGATACTCAATACATTTTAGACACCGTCCTTTTTCTTCCCCTAACTGTTGGAGATTTGCGAGATGCCGGAGAATTTGTGAATTATGGCATGTGTAAGCGTAAATAAAAATTTATTTAGGGGGAGTTAGGAACGAACACTCAATGGCATTTTTGTTGGTTCTAAAAGAAACGGATTCGTAGGTGTGGATTTCATAGGTCCTAGGAAAATACGAATAATCGGATATTGAATGCGATCCAATTTATTTAAGCGGCGTTTACTGCCGCTGAAATAGAATGCACTTCCATAATCCAGTTTTGATCTGAGTAGGGTGCGATAAAGTATTAACAAAGCATTACCAAACTCGAGTCAGCGTGCGTAGGATATTAAGACCTAGTTCCAATTCTGGGAGGAGTTGATGTATATGCGCTGACCAGGTGAGACAAGAATCATATACCAGTACAAGGAATTTGACGTGAGATTTAACTAGCACTTTGAGGAGTCCCAAAATGAATTTGTAGATAAGGGGAGGGGTGAAGATTTTCCTTTTCGTAAATATCACTGCTGAGGAAATACTTACCACGACGTCCAGGCCAATGGCTTATATGAAAATGCCGGTACCGTGTCGCTGAGGTGAAGATGCAGACGTCATCGGCGTTCTAAATAATGTTCACGGCAGTAGGCGGAATGCTCTCCAAGTCACGGATGTAAATTGTGTGCAGGAGAGGAATGAGCACTGCATCTTGACAAAGATCTTGATCGGTGCGTCGAGGTCCAAGAAGGACGCTTTAGTACCAGAAATATAGCATTCTTGAGTGCAGAAGTTAATAGAAACGAGGCACAAAGTGTTGAGGAAGACCTAATGCAACGAGTTTGTCCATCAGAATCAGTCATTATCAGAAGCCGCAGATAAGCCCCCAAAAAATGCAGTGAGGTATTATATTTCCAGACAGGATGCTTGAATCGCCGCCACTAACGTGGCATGGTTGTTGCAGGTACCTCGGCCCATGCGGAATCTGTTTTGTGAGCTTGGTAACAAGGACCGTGATTCCAATCACCATTCCAGACTATGTTTAATCATTCTTTCCACCGTCTTGCGAATGCATGTGGAAAGGCGATAGCACTATAAGGTGCGGGGTCTCCTGGTTCCTTTCCGGGCTTCAGAAGAGGAACTATTATTTGCGTCGTCCGGACTTCAGGAATGCACTTCATAGACCATAGCTCGTTGGCGATGCTGAGGAGGAGTTTGAGGGCTTCGTCTGGGAGATGGTATACCATAGGGCAGCGGACGTCATCTATTCCCGGTGATTTATTGATAGAGTTCTTGAGTGCCTCTTGGAGTTCATTGAAGATGGAAGGTGTGTACAGGAAATGGTTGGTGTCTTCTTCAGTGAATTTGTATGGAGGAAGTCTTGGAACAGGTGGAGCGATTCTATCGTCAAAAGTCCTCCAGCGAAGTGGTATCGTCGGAGCATTCGCGGACGTAGTTTCTGTTGCGTAGGACTTTTATACGTTGCTATACATCCTTCATCTTGCTCTCCCTATTCAAGGTGAAACAGAATTCTTTCCTACTCTGATTCTTAGTCATCTTGAGAAACCGCTTAGTGAGAGCAGACGCTTGTTGATATCGAAGATACTTGTCCTGGGTTGGGTGTTAAAGAATTCCTGGAGAACCGCACGTCGGAGATCGACGTGCCGAGAACAACATAAGTGCCACCAAATAGTTGGAATATTCTTCTTTTGGACGGAGGTCTTTCTCAGAGGGATGGACATAAGGGATTCCCGTTCCAGGGCTCTATAAAGAGATTATAATCATCCAGAGCTGAACTGCAGTGTGTAAAGCATTGTGTCTGCAGATAGTGACCAATTAGCAACGTTAATGTTTCACTTGCTTGACGGGATGGGACGTGGGTCATTTGATGGAAGATGATCAATTCTTGTACGTATTACCGAGCGTGGTGGTGTAACGGCTAGCGTTCTGGCCTCGCATTCGGGAGGACGGTGGTTGAATCCACGTCCGGGCATCCAGATTTGGGTTTTCCATGGTTTCCCAAATCACTCCAGGCAAATGCCGGGATGCTTCCTTCAAAAGGCCATGGCCGAATTCCTTCCAATTCCTTGCCCCCCATCCTTTCCCGTCTCTAAAGACCTCGCTGTTAGAGAGACGTCTGACAGATAAAAAAAATTGTAAGTATTGGGTAGTGGTTGCCCCAGCGAGTCTTGGAAATGAGAAATGTTGGCTATGGATGGAGAAAACGATGTGAAGTCGACTGCCGTTAGATGCTGGTATGGATACGGAACTATTGTACGTGAGCCTTTATTAAGGATACATATGCCGTACATGTCACAGATCTCTAAGACATTATGTCCTTGTCTATTGGTGAAGGCACATCGTCCCGCAATACTGTGAGAATTAAGTTCTCCACATATCAGCAAAGGTGCGTTTAGGGAAGTTAAGATATTGTTCCACATCTCCTATGTTATGGTCTTGCGAGGCTTGCAGTAAACAGAAAGACACGTGAATTTGAATGCAGGAGCGTGGATTTTTGCAGCAGTGACTGTAACATTTAAGGCCTTTAAAGGAAATGTATGATGGACGAGAATCGCTGCTCAACCTTTCCCATCCAGTCGATCAGTTCGGATAGTGGCGTAGTTCTTGAAGAGCACAGTTAAAGTTTCCTTAAGCCACGTCTCAGAAATTGCTGCTATCTTGATATCTTTTTGATGGAGTTCATATTATAGGCTTTCTTTATCGGCGATAGACCATCTAGCATTCCACTACAGAATTCGAGAAGCCATTGAACTTATTTAATAGCGTGAAAACGGAAAACGAGTGGATATCCGATAGGGGATGATTGAGGCGAAGTAACAATGGACATGATGAGCTGGGATATTTCTTCACTAACGAAGTCAGAGCGTGGATGGGCATGTTATGTGGGCTTGGGAGGTATGAGTTATGAGTAATGGTAGAAATAGATAACTGCTGAGGAACGAACAACCTTTGGTGAACGGAGGGAAAAACTGGGCTAGGAGGGGATCCCACCTGTTGACGAGTAGGGTGCCCTCTGGGCTGAGAGGCAGCGCTCAGAAACATTGGTTGCTGTGGTGAAGGAGTAAGTTGGTACGCCTGCTGTACTGGATATTGTTGCTGAACTTGCAGTCTCGGGGTAGTTGCATGCTGGGTCGACTGTAGAGTGGTCGATCTTTGTGGTTGTCGTTACGATAAAGGAGGAAATTCCGTACCACTGCTTAACTGTGGTGGAACAGAAGCCAGTTATTTCTTGTTTTACTATACAGTCTCTAAGATATATCGGACAGTTCCTATGAGTGGCATAATGTTGGCCACCACAAAGAGCACAACGCAGATGACCTCCCTGTGAGGGCCAGCACAGCTGCTCTGCTTCACGTGGCCCGCATGGACTCTGACGATGTCCCAAGCGCAAACAAACACAGCGAGTTACAAGTATTGTCACATGGGAAACTAAACTCTGCAACCGAAAAGATACGAAGCAGACTAGAACAGCTATCACACGCTCTTGGTTCGTCTGCGACCTTTTGAATCCTTCAACACGCACAACTGGGAATGGGGATACTATTTTTTCTAAAAGTTTATTTATTTATTTTATTTATTTAAAGGTTTATTTAGCCTGGCAAGTTCTTCCTCAAGATAGTATAAACGTTTCTTATGATGCCCAGTTTGTAGATAAAGAATCTTGTACTATAGGCTTCTATATTTTTTATAAATTTGAAAACGTCTAGTTGCACTATTAGGTTGGCAGAGCCTACAGTACTGATTTCTATTTTGAAAAGATTTTTCCGAATAGGAGTGATGTTGACAACGTCACTTTTGAAGGCGGTATTGTACTGAAATATTAGTTTCCTGACCGTCATCGAAAGTAAACTACCGACGTTTCGGTCCAAGCTCTCCACAAAATCATAATATGGCCCACAATATGTACGCCTATATCTGTTGTCTAAGCTGCGATTAGTTAGAGCGTGTAAATAGGATTGCGCTGATCTGCTGCGAGTGCTGGAGGAACAGTAGTCTGTCTGTATTGATACTACCTCTGCCTGCCCTACTTCTAGTACCTGAACACAAAGGCTTTTAGCAGGCTGGTCCGACTCACTCGTAACTGTGGATATCTCTCTTTTGTCAGCTATGTCATTCAAAGCAGTACCTGTGGGTATATGTGGATCCTGTGGTGAAGTATTGCTTGATCCTTCTTTCATCTCTAGAAGTTGTTTCTGTTGCTGCTACTGTTGTTGCTGCTGCTGCTGTTGCTATTGTTGTTGTTGTTGTTGCAGCTTCTGGTGCTGTTGTTATTGCAGTTGTTGCAGATGAGGACGATACTGCTGCAGTTTTTCTCTAGCACATGGCATGTGTTGCTTCTCACTCGCAAAAAGTTAATGCTTGAGGCTGCGAAAACTTCTTTCAGAATATAATTCAGTGACTGTAACTGTGAGACAAGTTTATTTTAGTACAGCACGCCTCTAGTGCCGTCTTAATCGTCTGCCCCGTGTCCGGGGGATCAGCCAAAGATCGCGTGTGCTGCGAAATTAACTAACTGTACACTAAACTCATTATTTAGAAGGATTAAACAGTATATAAGACAAACTAAACACTCTCTGTAGAATTCGACAACTAACGAACGAACTAGACGCGCGAATGGTAAGTGGAATGAGCTTTTAGACAATGTCTGGTCTACTGCTACGTATGAAATGGCCTCTAAGGATATCGAGTCATCTCCTACTAATTATTACTCACATATTAGATATTATTATTACGGATGACTTAAAGACAGCTGGATGTGATATTGTACCTGATCTTGAAACATAATTTAAATTGAGTCTCGATACTTGCCGCTTACTACAGGAGGGGAAAAGAGCGATAGTAGTTCCGTTCCGTAAAGAAGGGTTGAAAAATAGTGTCCAAATTTACAGACCAATCGGTTTGGCACCAGTGGTAGGTAAATTAATGGAGAGTTGCTATGCAACCATATCAGAGGTAGACCCTACCTGTGAGGAACGTAAGTGGTTTTCAAGTCGACAACATTTTCTAGGCAAAAATATTCTTGCAAATCTCAGCTAGTAAGCTATATACAAGATATTTCGGATTAAATGGACAAGGAAGGCCAAATTTATCCACTAAAAACTTTTGACAGAGTGAGTCATAAACTGGTGCTAAATGAGGTAAAAACTTTTTGTGTGGATGAAAAAGTAATATGGTGGATAGAAGAATTCTTTAAAGGTAGAAAGCAAAAAGGTAGGAAATGCAATATCAAAAGAAGTGGAAGTGAAAAGGAAGTGGCACAGGGTTGCGTATTGGAATATTGGCACCATTGCTATTCTTTATTCTAATTAATGATTGTGTTGATGGTTTACTATCAGAAGTTAGGTTGTTTGCTGACGACATAATATTATATAATAGGAGCAAAATGGGAGAAGACTGAACAGCTGCATGGTGATCTGGACATCATATCAGCGCGTGAAGATAAATGCAAAGAAGAGTCAGCTTATTAGGTACACAGATAAAAAACTAACTAACTATGATAAGGAAGGGAAAGAATTGCTTGTTGAAGACTTGAAATGTAAAGACCTTGACATCACATTTGATAACAAACTCATCTGGGCAGGATAGTAGGAAACCCTTCTCTTGTTGGAGAGAGTGAAGTGGGTATATACCATAGAAGTAAGGGAATTTTATTATAAAACTTTGGTAAGACCTTTGCTTGAATATGGTAGTGTAGAATAGGACCCACATTTTAGGTATCAAATATACAAGTTGGAGTGGGTGCAAAGCTGGGGCTACTAGATTTGTCCCTGTAAATTATGGCAGAACACAGTCAGTAATTGACATGATAAGGACCTAAAATGGGATTCATTTGAAGACAGGTGTAGAGTGAAGAGAGTCATCGGAGGGTACGAGGCATATATCGGTGATGAAGCGTGGAAATATAATGGTTGAAGAGTTAGGAGAGGTGCGTGGAAATGAAAAGATGACCATGACGACATAGTGGTACTCAATTAATGGTATAAATGAGTGGTAAAAGTATCTGTTATAGGTCAGGCAGTCAGGGACTGGAATAAATTGCAGTAAAGCGTTGAACAACTTAACAAAAAACTTATAGAATTTAAATTAAAATTCTTAAAAGTTGTAAGAAGGTGGGTGGTTAAAATGCACTCAGAGAATTTAAGTTAAAAAAAAAATGGGTAATAGGGAAATTAGCACCGCAGCATCCGATCCGTCACAATTAAATTAAACACAATAAAGTTAGGTAACTTGTAGGAATCAGTTTTACAACAAACCTGACTAACAACAACAACACATCAGCTGAAATAATTTTATGAATAGCTATGATTTTTGTTCCAAACTAAACTCAATCTGGCTATGTTTGCAGTTTTATAAGTATGAATAGGTTGAAAATAAATTTCGTGTATCACAATGAACGAAGCGAGACTTCTCCAATGCCAAGATGTTTAAGATTCTGCACTGGTTACTTACACAGACTGAGTTTATGTGTTGTGAGTTCCCACTTCACCACCATAGCACTAGTAAAATGTTTAGTGTCTGGTGTGGCTAGTACGTTTTGTGTTAAAATGAGTAATGTTTGGTGTTAACAGTTGGCAGAAGTGTAAGGCGAGAGTTGTTGGCACTGGCAGGGGTGTATATAAGAGGGTAGTAAAGGCGCAGCTCAGGGGGCCCAAGCTCAGCTCAGAGGGGACCCCTAAAGCTAAAGGAGCCCCTGCCAGTAAATGTAGATGTAGAAACCTCACAGTACTTGGCAGAGCTAGAAAAAAGTCGCCTGAGGACCCAAAAATATTTTTTGCACTGGGGCACTTGTTAACGTAGCTACGCCACCGCAACAGTCATTTGAGCACGAGCTACTAATTGTTATGTCGAGTTAAATTTTTTTTAATGAGTTCGTCCTGCAATAACGTCAACAATTAGCATCTGATATTTCTAACTGCGGCTTTCCCAAATCCCTCCAGGCTAATGCCGGGATGCTGCATGCTTCCTTAAAAAGGCCATGGACGAATTCCTTCCCATTCCTTGCCCCCATCCTTTCCGTCTCTAAAGACCTCGCTGTTAAGAGACGTTAAGCAGTTAAAAAAAATCTAACAGCGGCAAGTATTTTAATTTTTTTAATTAAACTCCCACAGGGTTAATAAAAATAGCGTATATGTTTTTTATTAGTATGCCCAAGCCAGTGAAGAAACAGAGTTTACAAATACTGTTAGTTTGATAGGCGATAAATTTACGTAATTTGAGATGCGAAGTGGAATGGAAATTGTGCATACACGTACAAAGAGTTTCTGATACAAGCAGTCAGGGATGCTGGAGAAGGGAAACGTAGACCGGTCCGGAAATGGCTGAGCCGCAGGTTAAGAACCAAAATTGTTTTGGGATAAAGGAGTTTACGAGTATTTTACATGTAATAACTTTATTTATCTGCGCTACTTTCCTCGTAGTGAATATATTATAACAATAATTCAAAATAAGGTCTATAATTTCTATGTCAGCAAGAAGATATCGCTCTAATTTCTGTCGCAACGAATGAAATAACAGCGATGTCACTAACACTGTCACAGGCAACAATAATTCTTCCTCTTCACTTACAATAGGTGTCTCGTTAACCAGATTATTTCACTTGACTTTACAAGGAAAATTTCGAGTGGTTTGGCTTAAGTGTACGAGCTGACCAAGAAACAGCACCGCCTCTTGCTATGTTACTCACAGGGAACGTCTAACTAAGTTATAAGGTATTTACAAGCGTCATTTCAAAAGTGATCAGTGATGTTATAACTACATATATTGACAAACAAGTGCTATTTGTTCCAATATCCCGTGGATTTTGTCTTCCGAAAACAATGGTGCAGTCTTGATTGCATTATTATGATTAAAAGTATCGTCATTTCCATTTTACTAGCGGAGTTTTCTTTCACAACCCCTTACCAAGTACTACTACATGTTAACTGAGTTGGTTACCTGTACGTTATATCTTCTGCAAGCAACGAGAAGCGACATATATCTTCTATCGAGACCGGGATTCGTCACTTCAAATTAATACATTTGCTCTTTTCTGTCATTCCTGAAAGTTTGTATCATCATCAAGAGAAGACTGAACATCACACTGTCTGCGCAGGACAAGTTTAGTGCTCCAGTTCAGTAGATTTTTCAGAATGCACACACCCAGATATCTCTCGTCACTTCGCATCTCATGGCTTCATGCTTTTCTCACAGAGGCCAATATCGTTTAATAGATCTGGTTAACATTCATTTTCAGCGCAGACTTGCAAATTTAACTATGTTAGTGGTGGAAGTGAAACGAGATTTTCGACGTCATATTATTTGTGAGCAGAGTGAGGCGAAGGCGGCGCAGTGAGTATCTGGAGCGCTCTCGACTCACGTCGGAGGGAGGGGAGCCGAACAGCCGGGCGAAAAAAAAAAAAGAGTTGATCCGCGCCCGGGCGGCGGATATGAAAGGGGCGCACCAGGGCTCGAGAAATGAAACCCTACAGAGGGGATCACCAGTACACTAATCCACCTGCTACGTGCCCGCATACCACACAGGATACATTTTAACAACTTTCGAAAATGAAACGGATCTTTAAAGCTGCTGCTGCGCGTTAAATTTGTAACTATAATATGGCAGAAAATCTCATACGTATATAAGAGTTTAATTCGCAGCGGATACTTATGATCATACGTGATTTAAGTTTAGACTCAGCGTCACTGAATTACAGTTATGTTATTCGATCCGTATGTCTCAGGGATGCACTGTAAAATTAGAAAACGCAGCCGAGGGAATCTAACGTTTTAACCCACGCAGAATTAACTGAAATCGTTCATATTTTCGCTTCGGGGAAAATTCTCTGGCAAGACAGGCAAGCAAGAATCCACGCACAATACATGCAGCGAATACGGAAAAATCGTGGCTAGGTCTAGGGAGGGGCGGGGTTGTCTGAAGAGCTACGATGGGCTAAGAGGTGGGGGGGGGGGGGGGAGGGGGGAAGGTTCCGAGCCAAGCCACGTAGCTTTTTATTCATATTATTTACCTCAGTTAAAGTAAAGTACAAGGTACAGAACAGCACGTGAATAATTATTTCCGCCATTTAGTTAGCTCCGTATGTAATTTACGACAAGAGAAAACAATACAAAACGTCTTCTGAAATCAGCTACGTGCCACGCTGGAAAGGGGGGGAGGTAGTGGCAAAAACCACGTCGAGCTACGTGGGGGAAGGGGGAGAGGGGGAGGACAAAATGGAGCTACGTAGTTTATGGACGCTCCCTAACTATAGATTTACATCTAACGAATAATAAGGAGGATCGAAATACTTTGTTTTTGGCCAGCCACTTTAATTGTTCTGTGACAACAACGGTTTGAGTTGTGCCATATTATGAAACCGTTTCCACTTCATTGACAGGCATAGAACAGCGTTTGATTGTAAGAGAACTGCTTCATCACTGTCTATTAGTTGATGGTTGGATGTTATTGTCAGACTAGATTCCAGCTGATAGACAGACGCACTGTGATTCCCCCCCCCCCCTATCTACCGAGCACTGTCCTATCCAAATCGCACGCACCCTCCAACCGCAGTGCGGAACATACACATTAAGTACGGTACAGCGACATCAAAATACATAAGGATGCAATTAAATTCCCAGAATTTGCCTAAAGGATTGTAATGAAATAGTCGTTTCTATACCAATTCGTATAGGTTAAGAGGTTATGTGTGAGCTGGCATTCTTTCCATCGAAATGTGCGGATATTTTTGGATCTGGCAATAACTGATTTAACCAGTAGAACTAATTGCATCGCTCTTGACATGCATGACGTGAAATTTTGAAATTGAAAGAAATATCTACTGAGTAAGGTTATTGTTTATAGTTGCTTTCATTTTCACTTCAGACTGAAACTAAAGAATGTAGACTATTCTGCTGACACTTTCTTCGCCACTACCGGAGCTACGATCTGATGTCAGCTGGTTATTGCTTTCTCCTGGTAGCGGTTAACGCGTTCGTTTGGGTTACCTCGGTGTCTGCGGGTTGTTGCTGGGATCCACTTTCCTCTCCTCTAAGAGTTTTGTATGTCTGGAGAGGTATTAATGGACATTGTGTTGTTTCTGTTTACTTTCGACTTCATCCACAAACCTCTTCACAATAAACGGTAGATATTAGCGGTG
Source organism: Vandiemenella viatica (assembly GCA_031002005.1). Taxonomy (NCBI): domain Eukaryota; kingdom Metazoa; phylum Arthropoda; class Insecta; order Orthoptera; family Morabidae; genus Vandiemenella; species Vandiemenella viatica. Next base: position 89,818,656 of record JARYHS010008075.1, read on the forward strand.
TTAATAAACGAAATCGGTGGATGCCGGCGAGGTTTATTGACTGAAAACAACACACGAGCGAGAAGTTACACTGTGCGGAAGTTTCCAGGCGCGGGGAGATGATCTCAAAATGGACGCTTGCTCCTAACTGAACGGTCCCCTCGAGGCATAGTAAAGTCTTTGAATTTCGGACAGCATGATTGTATTTGAGATGTAGACTAAAGATTCGGAACTGAATGTCAAACTGTATCTCCAGATTTTGTTATCATCACATTTTCTGTAGAGCCCCTCTAGGCATAGTAAATTTATGCATTTTGTAAATATAAATTAACTACCATTAATTGTGTCTCAAAATCTAACAGAGAAAAGGCGGAGGAGAAATAGTTCCTCAGTGAAATCTGTGGGAGATAGTTCTTAGGAGGGAGCCATACTACAACATACTACTGCTTGACTTTGCACAAACACGCAATGGAAAAATGAATATGCCATCCATATTTTCGTCAGCGAACGAATTTCTAAATTCGATCTTAAGAGCGTTAACCTTATTGCGGCGTTTGTTGATCTCACATCCGTCGTGTGTTACTGCTGACATACTATTGTCCCTACAACTGACTTTTCTTATGTTCGACCAAAATATCTTTGAATTTTCAGTGAGGATTCTTGATGACAAATCGCAACGGCAATGTCTTTAACTTATGGATGTTTATTACCTTGTTGCCTTAATACGGTGGGCGGCAAATTATACAGCACCGTTGGACCCATTTTATGCACAGCCTGAATTGCTGAATAACTCGTTGTCCAAATTTATCCCATTGGGCACACTTTTTCCAGCCACGAATTAAAAGTGCAGCTGAAATGTCGAATTTTTTCTAGGTCAGCAGTCTGATACAGATAACCTTATTAATGCTGGTATTTCGTTCGACCCGCTTCTATATCACCGACACATTTATCAGTCAATTATTTTTACGAAATCTTCACGCGTAAGACGCAATCACAATTGCAAATGATGACGGCATACCCACAAAGATTTCATTGCAATCATACGCAAAAAAAGACTCCATTCTAAATTATTTTAATTTTTGAGCGTGTGAAATCTGTCTTTAAGACATCTGTTTCAAAGAAATAACTAATATGCATATAAGAAAATAATTATCGCTGTTTTGTATGGGGAAAGCAAACCAAAATACGCCTACAAAGCTATCTTTCGTGTTGTATAATACCGAATATAAAATAATGTGTGTCATAACGAGCATCGTTTACGTTGTGAATTGTAATTTTCCCTCTTGACGTTAAAAGAACTGTCTGCACCCAATTTCCATTGTCAGAAACTGACTCTTCCAACATCTCATTGATTCAGTTCGAATTGAAAATATAAGAGAAAGGGCTGAGGTATTTTGATCGACTACTTTTCCGAGAGAGCTGATAACTGGGTAGTTTGATGTTCACGTTCAGAATTACACAGGTGGAGCTCACGCATAACTACAACTATGCCTCGGTTGCTCAATCGACATGAACTTTTAAGCAATCATCAGGTACAACTCAATATTCAACACACATCTTCCCAGATAACTAAACATAGAAAGAGACTTCATAAAAAAATTAGTGCGAATTAACTTCTGTATTAAAATACTTTGCACTCGATGCTCGCCTCTTGATGTTAAACAAACATAAAGAGAGGTATACCTAATATTAAGCAACTTTCTTTTTTGAAAAACCATTCTAACACATTCTGGACTGCACTTTTGTTTTAAGCGCTGTAAATAAGCTCAGCAGAAAGAACAGTTTACCGTAAGATTTTAATGCAGTCTTCCATCCTATTCGCCAAACGCTGTGTTCCCGAGGTAATAAAAAATATAAGTATCAAAACCAATTCCAGTTTTGGAACAATCCATTTAAACTCTTAGAGGTCATGAGGTATTGAATTCGATAATCCTAATAAAGCTTTACTTTAAAATTTCCAAATTTGATTAACTTCCAATGTCTTTTACTGTAATTTAGTTCTTTACTGTCTCTGTTTGAAATATTTTTATTAATATTGTAATAACTGCTAAATACACAAAGTTTGCTAGCTAGTGGGCTGGCAGTTGGTTGCCCTCCCACGGTAGAATAAGTTTGGTAGAAAGTGAATTACCTTTTATATGAACAGAGTTCTTATCTACAGATATCTATAAGATAGCTTGAAAAATATGAAACTGACAAGTTTTTTCCTTTATAAAGGTCAAGTGAATAACTCTTTAAACTCGCAATCACATGAAACACACTCATTGGCCGTCAACATATCTCGCCAGTATACCAAAGGTATAACAAATGTTTTTCTTCTTCTTACGGCTCGTCATATAATTTTCAACTGAGATAAGAAGTGGTCTAACGGTGCAATAATTTTCTTCAGCTTACAAAAGAAGGACAAATTTTAGTTTACTACGGCTCGGTATTGTATCGGTCTTTCCGTATACATCCAAAATAATTCCTTTTAGCAAATGTCCTTCTTTATGATTCTTGTCATTTTCACGAATATAGTAAATCATTTATTGAGTGCGTCCGCAACATTGCGCAATGACAGTCTTCGTGTTTCCTGCTGCCTGGTAGACTTACCGACGGTGCGAGTCCTCGGGACCCGCGCCTGCAATCAGTCGGTGATGCTGCCTGATCGTCTGATGAGTATCACCGTTTGCTTGCCGCTAGGCGTTCGCGAGGCGCACAGAGGACGGTGTAGCTAGACGGTAACCTGCTGGCTAACTGACATAGCTGGAGGTGACCTAATTGCTATATAGGATTCCCGGCTTAGCGGAAGCCGCTCAAGCCCGCTGCCACGTGACTCGTCGTCCGCGGCGCTACTGGCTGCTTCCGAGTTGTCGTAAATATAGTTGTTTCCTCCGAGTTGTTCCTGGAGCCACAATTACGAGCGGAGCGACCGCCGCCTGGCACAGCTCAGAACAACGATCGGCTGAGCCTGGAGACCGCTCGATCCACACCTAGCAGCACACAGCTGTGGAAACAGTGGCTTACAGTCACGAGGACTACAGCCGCGTAAATATGATAACTTGCTAAAGAGAAACGAAATTAGTTTATCAAATTGTTTTACGACTTCTGAAGGAAAAACTAGATGAAAGCTGGTAATTAACAGCAGGCGATGAATTAGTTGCGAAAACACATAACGTCCGACAAATCCGCCCTGAAGAAGAAACTATTGTTGCTAGGTAAATAAAATTATTAATTCTTGATACGCATATAAAAATGAATTTTATTGGTTTCAATTATTAATGTAAATGGGAAGTTATTGAATGAAAGACCTATGACGTGATACAATATGTTTAAGTGTCAAATGGCAATGAGATAAAATGTACACAATTTATGAAAATACATTTATATATGAGCATTTATAAGCAATTAAAACGAAATAGCGGGCAGAAGTGGTAGTAAATTTGATTCGAAGTTGTCTCAGGAAAGAACGAAGAAACATAGTGAAATGATGAAGGAATATTGGATTGAAAGGAAGAAAAACGCCAACAAAGGATGAAGAATTGAAATTGGAAAGTGGTCCCAGAAGGCGTTATCAGAAAGAAGAAATAGCGGGATTCTTAAATTTATTTATGCCCCAAAATACGTGCACGTGATTGCCGTATTCAGTTTATATCGTCTCTTTAAAATAATAACTTATATGAACAACTAAACATCCAACAATACCAAATTTGAAATTATACGTATCCATTTATATGAGCGCCTTCTGGGTTATTAAATGAAGTTTTTGCGTTATACTTTGGTTGCATGAGAGTAATGAGAAACAAAGATACCTTAAGCGTGCTGACAGGTTATAAAGGACAGCTCGGGTGAGGATTATTTGTACATCATATTACCGCTCTTCCGCGCTACCGTATTGTCGTCCAGGACGGTAAGCCGCCTGGCTATGAGAAGTGATAATACGACCTCAGTTCGCATCTGTCTCCATTTTGTACGTTGTGTTTTGTTTTGTGAAGACATCACTCCGGCACGCGTCCCCCCGAGTGACCCCACGCTCGCTCGGACGCCACAAGACAGCCACGCCGGGATATTGCCTTCATTCTCCTTTACACAACGATGAGCATTGATTTTAATAAATGAATATTACAACCAGTGTAAACGTACTCGTGATAATTGTCCTTCTTAAGTAATTTAATCAAAACGTTTACTGAGGTTTAACTAGTTTCAATTGATGATTCACTGCGGGCTATGATAACCCAGATAAGAAGTTGGTGGTTTGCAAACCGCATTTACGGAGATGTTTTGAAGTAAAACGTTACATGGAATCCCCCAGCTAGCGCGTTGGGTGAGCAGTAACGCGCTCCCCTCGTATTCGGGAGGACGTGGGTTCGGATCTCGATTCGGTCATCCACATTTCGTTTTTCCATTGTTTCTCCAGATCACGTCAGGTGAATGTTTTGATAGTTACTTCCAGTTCCTTGCCCTCCCCATGTCCTTTCCCACCAATTATGATCTAGACGTTGACGAGGCGTAAAACCAAAAAATCAAAAAATTAAAATCCCCTAAGTAAAGATCTATCCTTTCTTTTGCAAAGATTGACGTAGATAGATTAACTTGAAAAGTAGCACGCCAAGTTCAAAAAATGAATCAATCCCACTTTAATTATGAACCGCACCATAAGTAACGAGGTGAGTTACAATTATTTAAATTCAAAAAACGTTGAGATTCCTGCCAACAATTATAACTGCGTCCAGACGACATAGTAGCCGATATTGCTAAATGACAGGTACACTAGTGTGACCTTGATGTACTCGGCTACTGTTCTCCAGATAGCTGCAGTCACAACAAGTTAGCGTGGACAATACACCAAATTGAGTCTACGAATATAAGTCACTATCAATCGGAATACTGATTTGTCTTAACGAGACAGAAGAAATTTCTCATTAATTTCTAAGTATAACATGCATTAAAATAATCAGGGAACATGGAGATCCTATGACAGTGTGCTACTAAACAATTACGGAACAATGAGTGAAGAGATCAAAAAGTTTGCGGCCTCTTGTAATTAATTTTTTTTAAATTTAATTTAATTGCAATTGAGCATAGGCTCCGGTGGCAATTTCCCTACACACCCATCTTCCCCCTATCCTGCACCCACCTACATTTGCCCTCTACAGATTTTATCTTTAAATTCCTTCAAAGTTTTCGGTAAATTATTCATCATTTCTCTTGGTAACTCATTCCAATCCCTGACACCCTTACCTAAAACAGAAAATCTTCCCACACCCTTGTGCCTGAAATCGAGTGCCAGCTTGTGGTCATGGTCATCTTTTCCCTTCCATGCACTACTTTTCATACCTATTGCAATATCTTTCCATGCCTCATCACCAGTATATGCCCTGTACACTCCCATGACCCTCCTCATCCTCCTCCTGTCTTGCAATGAATCCCATTCCAGCTCCTTTATCATATCCGTCACTGATTGCATTCTGCGATAATTTCCAGAAACTTGTAATTTCAGTATTTATTACATTAAGTTTGTGTGTGGCATTATGAAGTTACCGGAACTAGTTTCTTTAGTAGTTTCTTTAACTTGAAAGATTTTTCTTTACATATTTTGATCACTTTCATATTAACCTTCATGTGACTCAATACTCTTTTACCGGCGTCCCCCCCCCCCCCCTAGTGAAAACCTTGAATTCCTCATTTGAAATACTGGTTAGGGCTTTCAGCGATTTTTTTCATTTCTTTTTCTTTATCTGTGTGAACGAAAAACATCACACGGGACATAATTAATGGTATGACGTAGAAACACAATGTTGTTCTTCACCGAGAACTATCAGGCACATACGAGACGAAACATTGTCGTGTATACAAAAATATGTTTTAGACTTTGGTACAGGTACTCCACAATAGCATTTCTCTTTCAGAAACTTTCTGGGTAGTTTTTCGATGATCTTCTGTAATATTCCGCTGAACTTTAGAAATGATTTCTTGGTATCTGTTGATTGAAGGATGGCCACGTAATGGCAGATATTCAGTTGAAATGCAGCCATTTTTAGGACTAGAAGCTCGTTCGCAAAGATTTGGTTTACACAAATGTTCGTCGAGGCATGAAAATCATCGCAGCTTCATTTTTTTTCCTCCAGAAAATAACAGAACTTCACGCGCATTGTTTGTTCCTTGTGCTCAAGCACCACAAAAATCGCTGGTGTCATGTGTTTAGGCACGCACCCAACGTAACAGCGAAGACGAGCGACTCAAACGGCGACAGAAACCATAAGCGGAAGCATGAAATCAAGGACTGAGCGCTTTTTAATCTACTTGTTACTCTGCGTACTGTTATGTTCTTTGTATTCTTTGATTCTTACAATTTCTTTAATGCTGTGCTGTGCTGTGTTAAGTAATCCTGTTTCGATATGGATGTTTAAAATATTCAGTTATTTTTAATCTATAGTTTTATGGGTGTTTCTGTGTCGGGTTTCGTTTGCTTTTCTTAGGCGAGTTTTTTTAATGAAAGCGAAAATAATTTGCTTTTGTCTTTCTTTGAAGTTAGTAACTATTTCATTGATAAGAACTCTATTTATTATTTTCTATTACTGGTTCATATAACAGGCATAGAATATAACGAACAACATACACGTATTGGTAACTTCTCATTACTATTATTGTTTAGATTAAGATTTCGAAAAAAAAAACTGTCGTGGAAAAATAGGCAGGAACAGGTAACATTGATGAATATCATACACTGGAAACCCAAATATATTGAATATTCATCGAACTACTAAAACTGAAATTTTGAGTGATTGCAATACTTTATACTATAACTATTATTGTTGCTCCACGATTCACTGAAAGCGGATGGAGGAGGGTGCATAGAACCTACCCTGATGTGGAACCACTTGTGCATAGGAAGGGATAAGGGGATATGGCAGGAGGCGTCCATGGGCTATTCTGAGGAAGCATCGCGGCATTCGCCAGGAGCGATCTGGAGAAACCATGGAAAACCCAGATCAGGATGGCGGGAGCGGTTTATCAAGACCTACTACTATCGGATTCTAAGTTTTCTTTCTCCCTCAATAAATCCTTCATATTCCATTTCCTAATCGCTCGTGAAAAAAAATGAATAGGTTCTGGTCCAGATTTCTCTTATCCTATTTTCTCGGTCATTGCTGGATATGAATGTTGCTGGTAGTAAAATGTGTTTTCTGTCATCCTGAAATAGGCCAGTCGTGAATTTTTCAATTAGCTTCTGCAGATGGTAAAGACTTCGGTGTTATTATTATTATTATTTTATTATTATTACTCCGCGATTCACTAAAAGTGTGTGGCGGAGGGTGCATAGCACCTATCGAGAAGGGTTATGGTTTGGAAGGGTTATAAGGGATATGGCAGGAGGCGCCCATGGGCTATTGTGAGGAACCATCCCCGCATTCGCGTGGAGTGATCTGGGAAAACCATGGAAAACCCAGATCAGGATGGCTGGAGTGCTTTATCGAAAGCTACTCCTGTCGGATTTTAAGTTTACTCGCCCGGTAAATCCTTTCTATTCCATTCCCTAATCGCTCGTGGGAAAAATGAGTACAGAAATGAATCGGTTCTGGCCCTGATTTCTCTTATCTTATTTTCACGGTCATTTCGAGATATGAATGTTGCTGGTAGCAATATTTGCTGACTGTCATTCCGAAATACATCTGTCGTGAATTTTTCAATTAGCTTCCGTCGAGAGCAACGCCTTCGGTGTTCCAGGTCTTCCCAACCTAACTCCTTCAACATCGCACTTACGCTTTCCCTCCAACTATATATACCTGTCACGAATCGGGAGGCTCTTCTTTGGACCTTCTCTAAAGCCTCCATTAACCCCTTTTGATGGGGACCCCATACAGAACAACAATACTCTAAGTGAGGACGTACTAGTGACTTGTATACAATCGATTTAACTTCCTGAGTGCATTGATTTAAATTATGACCTAGAAATCGGAGTATACGATTTGCTTTCCCCATTACATTCTCAATATGCTCATTCCACGACAAATTATTACGAATTGTTACCCCTAGGTAATTAGCGGAATCTACCGTTCTAAGGACAGTGTCATTAATCGTATATTCATAGTTAAATGGTGTCACCTTTTACTCACGTGCATGACTTGGCACTTTTTAGCGTTTAACTCCAACTGCCAATCTTTACACCACGCAATTATTTTCGTAATATCGTCTTGTAACAAAGCGCAGTCGTCCAGGGTTTTGATTTCGCGATAAATTATAGCATCATCGGCAAATAATCTTTTCATTCCCCCTATTATGTCGCATAGATCATTGATGTATATGAGAAACAACAGAGGCCCTAACACGCTTCCCTGGGGAACTCCAGACCCCACTTCAGTAAGTGATGAACGCTCACCGTCGAGAACTACACACTGTGTTCTGCCCTTCAGGAAGTCTGCAACCCAGTCGCATATTTGTCTAGATATGCCGTAACCGCGAAGTTTCCTAAGTAACCTAGTGTGAGGCACAGTGTCGAAAGCTTTTTTAAAGTCTAATAGAACCAAATCAACCTGGGATTGTTCCAGGTCTTCCCAACCTAACTCTTTCAACATCGCACTTACGTTTTCCCTCCAGCTATATACGAGCGTATACCTGTCACGAATCGGACGTCTAATCTTCGACCATTCTCCAATGCCTCCATTAACCCCTTCTTAGACGGGCCAAACAGAACAACAGACCTAGAAATTGGAGCAAACGATTTGTTTTCCCAATTACCTTCTCAATATGTTCATTCCACAACAAATTGAACCCCTAAGTATTTAGCGGAATCTACCGTTCTAAGGAAAAGTGTCATTGATTGTATATTCAGAGCTACATGGTGTCACCTTTTAACTTATATGCATGACTTGGCATTTTTTAGGGTTTAACTCCAGCTGTCAGTCTTTGCACCACGCGATTAATTTCATAACATAGTCTTGTAGAAAATAGTAGTCATCCTCGGTTTTTATTTCACGATCAATAATAGCACCATTGGTAAATAGCCTTTTTTCTTCTTATTATGTCGCACAAATCATTGATGTATATGAGAAACAATGGAGCCCCTATTACAATCCCCTGTGAAACCCCGGACCTGACTTCGGTCAGTGATGAACGCTCATCTTCCAAAACTACACAATATGTCTACCCTTCAGAAAGTCTGCAACCCAGTCGCATATTTGTCTAGATAAGCTATAACTGGGAAGTATCGTAAATAATCTTGTATTAGAAACAGTGTTGAATTCTTTTTTAAAATGTAATAGAACTAAGGCAACCTCGGATTATTGATCTATTATACGACACAATTTGTGAATTAAAAGTGCAAGTCGTGTCTCGCAGCATCGGCCTTTTCTGAATCCATGTTGATTTGGGTTTAAAAGATCCCTTCATCCAAAAACTGCATGACATTTGAATAGATGTTATGTTCTAAAATCCTCGAAAAATATTGAAATTAACTAGATCGGTTTATAATTTTGAGGATGATTAACATTCGCACTTTTAAATACTGGACGTACGATGTTGCTCTTCCACTCAACTGGTATGTTTCCCTGTCCAAATACACTGAAGACCCAAAGAAACTGGTATAGTCATGCGTATGCAAACACATAGATATATAAACATTCAGAGTACTGCGCTGCTGTCGGCAACGCCTATATAAGACAACAGATGTCTGTGGCAGGTGTAATATCGATTACTGCTGCTACAATGGCAGGTTATCACGAATTAAGTGAGTTTGAAAGTGGTGTTATAGTCAGCGCAAGAGAGATGGGACACAACATCTCCGAGTTAGCGATGAGGTTGGGATTTTCCCGTACGACCATTTCACGAGTGCACCGTGAGCATCGGGAATCCGATGAAACATCAAATCTCCGACATCGCTGCGGCCGGGAAAAGATCCTGCAAGAACGGAACCAACGACGACTGAAGAGAATCGTTCAACGTGACAGAAGTGCAATCCTTCCGCAAATTGCTGCGGATTTTAATGCTAGGCGATCAACAAGTGTCAGCGTGCGATCCATTCAACGAAACATCATCGATATGGGCTTGTGGAGCCGAAGGACCACTCGAGTACCCTTGCTGAGTGCACGACACAAAGCTTTACACCTCGCCTGGGCCAGTCAACGCCGACATTGGACTGTTGATGCTTGGAAACATGTTGCCTGGTCTGACTAGTCTCGTTTCTAATTGTATCGATCGGATGGACATGTACGGGTATGGAGACAACCTCATGAATTCAGGGACCCTGCATGTCAGCAGGGGACTGTTCAAGTTGATGGAGGCTCTGTAATGGTGTGGAGCATGTGCAGTTGGAGTGACATGGGACTCCCGATACGTCTAGATTCGACTCTGACAGGTGAAACATACTTACGCATCCTGGCTGATCACCTGCATCCATTGGTGTCCATTGTGCATTCCGACGAACTTGGACAATTCCAGCAGGACAATGCGACACCTCACAAGTTCAGAATTGCTACAGAGTGGCTCCAGGAACATTCTTCTGAGTTTAAACACCTCCCCTGGCCACCAAACTCCTCAGGCACGAACATTATTGAGCATATCGGGGATGCCTTGCAACGTGCCGTTCAGAAGAAATCTCCACCCCCTCGTACCCTTAAGGATTTATGGACAGCCATGCAGGATGCATGGTGTCAATTCCCTCCAGCACTACTTCAGACATTAGTCGAGTCCATGCCACGTTGTGTTGCGGCACTTCTGCGTGCTCACGGGGGCCCTATACGATATTAGGCAGGTGTACTAGTTTCTTTGGCTCTTTAGTGTATAATTTCCTCAAATGAGGTGCAGTTTTCTTTGCGTACCTAAAGTATAATCTAGTAGGAATACCGTCTGGTCAGCGAGCCTTATTGGTTTTTACATTCCTAAGCAATTTTGCAATACCTCCGCTGTCAAGAACGAGATTTTTCTCTGTACTAGCACATATGAGGAGAGTAAACAACGAGATAAATTTTTATTTATCTGTTTTTCGTTATGCTCTATACGTTGACAAAGTTAAGGTCGTTAAAAGTCACATAGGTTTGAGGTTGATGTCGGGAATAAATTCGGTCATTGCCTTTTTGCAAGAACCATCCCGTTATTCGCCTGAAACGATTTTTGGAAACTATAGACAACAAAAATGTGTATGGTCGACCGAGACCCAGCGCGCTCGATTTTTTTTTATAATGCCACGATATGTGTGTAGAACGTGCCATGTGACAGGAGAGGCGTGAGAACAGCTGAGCCGTAGGAATAACGATCTAACCGCCCCGCCTGTGCAAGTGCCGTTTGCATTTTAATTAAACCCTCGACCACGGGGAGATGTAATGAAATTACATTGCGTGTGGGCTCCAGCCAACTGTTCAATACAATTCCTTCTGGCCTCCAGCCAGACACCGGGAATGTTTAAATGCATCAAACATCGATCTCTGCGTGCTCTTTTATATTGAATTATATAAACTCCTTTTTAATTACGAGCGAATTGTGAATTTACTATATCATCGTTGTCCTTACAAGTTTCTGGAAAGATACTTGTGCCAGTGAACTCTGAAATCGAAAGTGTAAAGCAAAACTCAAAAAAAATTAATTACTCGTAGAGAAGAAGGAAACGGAATTATAATCTGCCAATACACATACGTTCACTTTGTTTCTTTATTTTGCAGTTCCATATAAGGGAGTCATTCTGTAAATTCATTCGACATATGAGGTTTCATTTCAGACATATTAATATCTTCTTGAGCACGGTGATTCGTTGGTAGAAAAATTGTACTGGATTTTCTAGCTAACAGTTTGAATGCTTTAAAAATATTCTGACAGACACCGTTTGTTTCACAATGGATTGAAGTTTATTAATAAAAAATACCAGCGATAAACCTGTTATTGTATTCTTGGTCACTAAAGCATCCCGATTCTGACAAAGATTTTCTGTATTCATCAGGCGACAGTGGAATGCTTCCGTTTTCACCCTCAACACTTTACATAGTTCACAAACGTTTGGCACTGTACATCTCACCGCTTGTGATAACTTAAACGTCACGTCATGATATTACATCACGGTTGTTGTCGCTGTCACTTGTCGGCATATAGAATATCTAAAATACGGAGATAATCAAGTGGCATACTGTACTATATTCTATATCTTATTCTAACTGTAACAATTAGAATGAATGAAAAGCTAAGTAGCTTTGCTCTGAACGCCCCCTCTCCCCACGTAGCTTTCTAACTAACCCCTCCCCACCCTTGATCGAGCCACTTTCCTAACACCTCTCAAGCCGACATGGTGATTAAGCTTCAGATCAAGAAGAGCTGGAGAGTTTAAATGATCACAACATTGAATGATTATGAGAATAGCATCTTTTGTGTAGTACATTTTCTAATTGGGCTAGCGGATGATATTTTACGATATCTATTTGTTATTGGCTAGGAATGCTTTGTGTTCGAATTAATGAAATTAGAAAGACCTTAAAATTTGTTGATTTCCCTGCTCTCCGTTTAACGCAAACTGCGGCTTCCGCCATGACCCTGCGTTGGAAACCCAGAGAGGCTTATGCTATACGGCCAGATTTTGGAAGCTTCTTCGGCCTGGTTCGCGGCGGGCGCTGCTCCCCGTGGGCACCCTTAATGTGCCTTCCCTCACCACCGCTGCTAATGGCGGCCGATTCGGAAGGATCACTTCCGCCGCGGGGGGTAGTGAAGTGGTTGGATATGTGCAGTGTCATTCTCGAGGGAGTGATGAGTTTTTCTGGTATCCCCGATGACAGATTCTAGCGCTTAGGGGGCATCCATAAATTACGTGAGGTGTTTCTTCGGATTTCCGGGCCCCCTCCCCCTTCTGGTGAGACTTCGTGAGATCTGGCCCTCCCCCCCTCTGGTGAGATCTGGTTCGGGATACCCCCCCCCTCCTAGAAATCGCCCTCGTAAGTTTTTGAGACCTTTCCTTTTTAGGTCTCACCCTTCCAAAGCCGGTTACACACCCCCACTTTTCGACGATAAAACCCCCCTAAATTCGACTTTTGCGTCATTTGAAGACTTTTTTTTTTTTTTTTAGCTCTACAGTCCAACAAATATTTCCAAAATCTCACGTGAGATTTCCATTGACCCCCCTCCCCTTGGTGAGCCTTGGTGAGATTTTGCCGGATACCCCTCCCCCCTATTTCACGCCCCTTATAAAGCAGCAGCTAATGAGATGCAAGCCGATCCTACAAGGTCATGTCAGCCATATACGAGTATGTCTTTAAAAGAATATTATTTACTGTCCTTTTGTGTCCCTTACGATGAAGTTAGAAGGCTGTATTGAGCATCTCTGTGCGTTTAATGTGCCATTTTCTAAGAATCATCTGTTTTAATTTTTATTTGACGCAAATATCCACCAGCCCCTTTAAGGACGATGTGTTAATGGAAGAAATCCTAAGCGAACATTAATAAGGGATTTAAGCGGGACTGCAAGATATAATTGTCAAAATGCGCTGTACTCCTAATTCCTGTAAAAATTAGAGAGGAAATAAAAGTTTTTTTATTTGATTTGAAACATCGTAGACCTCAGATGCTAGTAACTAATGAAGATTTCCGTTTCGCACTTTCAAATATCTTCGTAGAGCCTTGCAGTCACGGAAACCGTGTCATTTTTACATGCACGAAATATCATTTTTATGGAAAAAATAATTGTTTGTCACTGCAAGATAAATCAATTAGTTTCGTGTTCGTTGAAAATGGCTACAAAGAAAATTCTTCACGAACTTATACATTTTGTATTGTTAACTTTTCAACAGTTGAAAATCTTCAACAATTTTACTTTTTTTTACGGCTTTACGCCTCGTCGACGTTGAGGTCATTAGAAGCGGGAAATAACTGGGGGCAAGGAACGGGAAGGAATTCGGCCATGGCCATTTGAAGGGAGCATCGTGGCATTCGTTTGGAGTGATCTGGGGGACTGATGGAATAACTTTACCTCCATACACTGTACCACTCCTCGTTGTATTTCTTGAAGCTCCAGAACTTGGTTTATCTGCAGTCCTTGCGATCCTTATATCCTTTTCTTATCACTGCAGACGGCTGACGTTGACTGCGTTTGATCTTCGCCGTCCAGTCCTCACGGCCCCACTATCACTCTCTCTGATCTTGTCAATAAACTGTTCCCTCAAAATTGTTATTTTTTTAAAACTGTATTTATATAGCCGGCCATTTTGCTTGCTGCAAGTGTTTTTATTTGTATTTGTAGCATTAATGATCGTACAATTCAGGATCGACAGTAAAATATAAACACAACACTCAATTAAACCCAAACACTCCTTGCGTCGACTATTCTACTGTGAAGCCAGTGGTTTTCTTTTCTGATTATAGATATTGCTACTGTCTACTATGGGTGGTCTGGTTAAGGGCCCTGCTTTCAAAACTTCAGGGTCTGGTCCCGGGTTCAAATCCCGGTGGAGCGAGGAATTTTTTAAGGTTTTATTTTTAATCATATGAGCTATGCCAAGACGTTCCGTGGTTCGGATTCCACGTTAAACTGTATCACCAGGTCGTAAGACCACACGAATTCAGTTTAACTTAAATTTTTCTCTTAACAATGCGCGTCATGCTTTATCTTTTCCGGGAATCGATAAATTCCTTAGCGATGTAACTAACCCCTCTACAGGGCTAAGACTCAGAGCAGAGAATACATACAGAAAGAACCCATAGAGAGTCTTGGAACAGCAAGATGTTTCCTCCAAACTAGTACGATAAGATACAAAGCTTTCCTTCTCCGTCCCAAGAAAAGATAACGTGATGATCTCAAATCTTAAAACAGTGAAAACCCAATCAAAATCGGTTAACAGTTGCGATAGTTTTTAGTCTGATTCTGATGTACTGCTCCAGCCTCAAGTAACGGACAGCCGTAAGAAAGTCCCATCACATTCCGTTCATTAATTTCTGCGTGATGACGAAACAGATTAATACAGTAAACTAAATGTTAATAAGAACGCCAATGCAACTGTTTTTGTATGGTTTAATGCCGTACGCGTTTCGCCTCTCATCGAGGCATAATCATCAACGAATCTGTGTTGAAGTTTCCGTATAGTTTGCTAACTTATTACATACTGTTTAACGTAATCCTAAAATGAAACATTTACTAATTTGTGTTATTAGGGTTCGTAACCAAACATCTCTAATTTTCACCTACAGTAAACAGTAACTAGTAAAGAATCAGTGAATTTTTTAATCTAGTATTACGTTAAAGACCCGGCCAGAGGCTGGAAACTGATGATGATGATGATGATGATGATTACGTTAAACGTTATGTAATAAATTTGTAAAATAAATGTAAATTTCAACACAGATTCATCGGTGATGATGCCTCGATGAGTGGCGAAACGCGTACGGCATTAAACCATACAAAAACAGTTGCATTGATTTTTTTAATGAACAATTACCAATAGTATATATGAAAGCTAAAGCTAATTTTTAGTGTTATCGTTTGTTGCTTTGTAGAACAATAATCTCGTTATGGAGACAGAGATTATCACTAACTAGCAGGGTCGACGTGAATGACGTTGCGCCTGCAGGCACGATACGAGCTGGCGGTGAGGCGTGAAATTACTAGACGGCCCGATGCCTGTATCAATACAAGGCTCATCAATACAGACGCACTCAGTCATTTTGTTCGTTAAATACAAATTTTCCGTAGGTAAAACTTTCAAAAGTGATTTCAAATAACTTGTTGCAAAATTTTGTAAACATTTAATAAAGAAAGTCAATGGTGCGTAAGTAAACACTTTGCAGCGATGCAGACTTCAGGCATCGTTTCCATATATCATATTTACACTATAGCATTAAAATAAACAAACAGAATATAAAGCAGAGTGAGAATGCGAATTACTTGCAACATTTAGTTTCGAAATGCAATAAGCGAAGAGAGATTACAATAGAAGGATATGATGAGAAATACAGAAATAGAAAATACTTAAGACTGTATACAACAGAAAACATTCTCAAGATGCTGACGAGAGTTGCATATTTTTGGTACCTGGAATGTTTCCTCATTTATTAAGAACGACATGCTTTCCCTAGGCAAATGTTGATAAAACTTCATCTGGATACAACTTCGTCGAGGGAGTTATTGTATATCCTGGAATTTTGTTCCCTACTAAACCCTGACAGTGACGAGTGAAATAACAAACGCTATTACGACCGTTATCAAAATTAGTCGTGTATATTGCGTAGCACACTTTGCAAATCCTTACATGATAAGGTGTACTGTTTTTTTTTTTAATCTAATAAACGCTTGGAGAGCCCACACCTCTGTAATGGAAAATCACATTCAGCAACAGCTCCTCAGGATCACTTAGAACGAAGTCGCGGTCGGTTTCATTTCGTCGCCATATTGTACCAGACAGCATTTAGCCCAACTTTAAATAATATCAGAAGCTTTCAATACATAACAACCCTTCTATTTACTGCTTAAGGTTTCACAGTAAAATACTATTTTAAGAACTTTTATTGGCAGATCTCATCACGGCGGTAAAAATAAAATAGACACGAAGAAACAATTTTTTTGATTAGCAAAGTTTATAATTTAGTTTTTATTAATTCATTTGGCACTAAACCTCATTATACATACAAACATCATCAAATAAGTTCACCGTCTAGCCAGAAAAAAAGAAAATCTTGTAACCATGCGAAAACAGAATACAATATATGACTCATACTCCACCCAACAAATCTTATATATATATATAAAAAAATAGACGTGTTTTTTCCTATATTTCACTTTTCAGCCACCACTACCCATCACAGATCACTGGTCTTTGTGTCTGGAGTTTCCTGTCATGCACAACGTTGGCCGAATGTCGATAGCTGTGGTGATGTGAGAGATATGATGGTTAAAAGTGGTCGACGCAGGGCATTTTCGTATTTCGACCAAAGACATGTGTCTCCGTATATGTCACTCTGCTGCCACAACTACATAGCATAGACCAATGGTGTTTGTGTGTGGTAGTGGTATCGTGTCTCCTATCGTGTACTATGGTGGTTAGATGTCGGTAGCTATGGGGGTGTGGGAGATATGGTGGTTGAAAGTGGTCGACCTGCGGCAATTTCATATTTCTACCTAAAACGAATGTGTCATGGTGTATCACTTTTCGGAAAAAACAATGTAGCGCAGATCACTGGTGTTTGTGTGTGGTAGTAGCACACAGTCACCTGTCGATCACAACGTTGGCCGAATTTCGGTAACTGTGAGAATGGGGGAGATATGTTGGTTGAAATTGGTCGATCAAGGATATTTACGTGTTTCGACCAAAGACATGTGTGTCCGTGTATTTTACTATGCTGCCTGAACTACATAGCGCAGATGACTGGCGTTTGCGTGTGGTAACAGCATCGAGTCTCCCATCATGCACTATGGTGGTTAGATGTCGGTAGCTGTCAATCCAAATTCTTTACAAACACGAACGAAGTCGTGGGTACCAGCTAGTTATAAATAATACGTAACTGTTTCTGATGAGATCTATAGAAAATGCAGTCGTCAAATTTAATTTGTGACGAATTACAGTATTCGATATGATTATTATGTTCAATGTATTTAAAAGCATATCCAATAACTTGTTCCTCATCAGCGAGGATCTGTGGAACAATAACAGAAAAGATAGCAGCAGAGATTGTTTTGCATTTTTCCTCACGTTGCTTTATCGTTGTCTGGAGTCTTCTCATTTCCTGAAGAGAAAATGAGAATATTGGAGAGAGAGAGAGTAGGGTACTACAGAACCTATATTTACAACAGAAAGAAAGAATAAAGATTGGAAACAAGATGCGGGCGAAAGCAGAATTGGGAGGGGCGTTGGGCAAAGTTGTTACCTTTCCCCATTATTGTTCAGTTTAAAACCTAGTAGAGATTATGGGCAAATGCTTAGACAGAAAAAGATAAATGTGTATTTGTGGCAAAAGAATAGAATTTATAAGATTTGCCGATGAAGTGGTCTTGCTTAGAAGAAAGCAAACGAACTCTAGATAAAATGCTAAATCAGTCTTGTGAAGAGTATGGAATGAAAATCAATACAGCAAAAACAAAGAGTATAGTGACTGGTAAAGAAAGGGAACTGATAAATGTTAAGATTTGAAAAACCAATATTAGGCAAGTAAGAGCCTTCTAATATCTCGCAAGTATAATCACTGAGGACTTGACAAGCCACCAAGAGGTGAAAACTCGTATTGCTCTAGCGAAAGGAGCGTTTGATAGAAAGAGGCGATTATTGATTGCGAAAGTAGATAAAGCACTGAGAAAAAGACTTGACACATGTTTCGCATGGAGCGTGGTACTTTGTGAGCCAGGGACGTGTACACTGAAACGAAAAGATCAAAACGGATATTAGCTTTTGACATGTAGATGTAGCGGAGAATGGAGTGGATAAGGTGGATGGAGTGATGAAGTGCCTGAAAGGATCGGTGAGAGGAGAAAACTACTGCAAGTCACAAAAGAAAGAAAGAAGAACTGGACGGGACACTTGTCTAGAGGGGCTTGGAAGGACTAGCGTGTGCCAGGAGCGCGAGAGAAAGAAGGCACAAGATCATAGATAACATCAAGGGAAGTGGGGAGGAGGGCAGAGGACAGGAGACCATGGAAACCTGCCTTAGGGCAGAACACTAATGATTTATTTATTTATTTATCGTGTCCAGTACATTAACAAGTTCAAACAAAAAAATAATATTAATTAATTAATGTCAATCTTATGGATTATAGTTCACAATTAAATGGAATGTTACCAGAATTCCGCAATCCTGATGGCCTTCTCATTTGCCCTAATAAAGTCGTCGATAGTGTAGGTTTCAGGTAGTTTCCTGCATACCAGAAGATGTTGTGGGTCCTGCAGCTCACCACATTCACACAGTTCGTTTTCAGTAGTGTAACCCCATTTCTTGATGTTGGATTTGCATCGGGACACTTCAGTTCTTAATCTATTTAATTCCTTCCATATGGCATATGACTCATTACACCCCGCGGCATTCCTGTAGTGCCCTTCAGGCAACGAATTTCGCCATAGTTCTACACGGCGAGCTCCAGGTGAAGATGTTATGGCTGTAGTTGACTGTATGAAGCTCTTTCTTGACCTTAGCCTTGTGGGTTGAGGTTAGTGTCAAAACAAATGGCCTGTTTCCTCTTCTCCATCTCTGCAGCTGTTTTCCTTCGAATATCTGGTTGTGCTATACGTATAATTTGGTATATTTTGTTGTCAGGAGTTCGTTTCAGGCAAGCTGTTACGAGACAATGCGACCAGTATCATTCAGTGCTATATCAACCTGCCTAACATGTGCAGAGTTTTGCCAAACTGATGCTGAGTATTCTGCTGCGGAGAAACTGAGTGTCAGGGCGGATGTACGAATCACATTTGGCTGTGCTCTCTAGGTGGTACTTGTAAGTTTTCGGCCGGCATATATTTTGAGTTTCAAATCCTCACAATGGGTTTTGAATGTAAGAGAGCGAACAAGCTTTACTCCCAAATATTTTGGAGTATCGCAATGTAATAGTTGTAGTCCCCTCCAGTTGATGATGATGATGATGAAGTCTTGTTCATAGTTACAACTCGACTTTCAAACCACTTTGTTACTGCTGTGTTTAGAGGATTAATTCTCTTTACCATACGCTTGCAATTTAATACACGTATAAAAAATAGCGGTAACTATATTTATGGATGAGCGCGATGTGAGGACCCGGGAATTGCGGCGACAAAGGCTGAGTGCCAGACGCTCTCAGATGTTGACTAATCCGGCGGCAGCGTTTGTAAATACACGTCCGCTTTGATCTGTCGCTCACAAGAGGCTGCCCGCGGAGGCGGAAATTTAGCTCACATTCATAAAGCCAATTTCGCGCGTTTACTACACACGTGAATTTTGAATGCTGTCGCTCAGCGGCTTCAATTGAGTGATTTTTTTTCCCTTCACTCCGGCGTGAACATGAACAGGATATTGAATGCAGCCAAACAATGTTAAAAGCTTCGTCGATAGAGGAAATTTTTTGACTGCCGAGGGGCAGTGGAGCGGCCAATGTCCTGCTCAGCCGCCTCGAGGGGAGGGGGAAGTAGTTTTAATTTTGTGCTATGTGTGTGTTTTGTTGTCCTGTCTGTGGTAAACAACAACTGAACTGTTGCCTGGTAAACACAATTGCGCAGGTAAAATGAAAAAACAAGGAACTGGCTGAATAGAACCACAAGCTGAATGCTATTTATTTTCTTTTGACAAAAAATTATTTTATTCATCCATCTTATTATAATTGCTGCGTTTAAAGAAAATTGTTCGTTTTACTTCGTAATAAGTGCCTTCTTTTTCCTCATTGTATTTCGCCTTCTTGTTCCTTTCACCGAATCCATTTAATATTATTTTTAAATTACGCTTCTTTCCCTCGGGTTCTTTTAATACGAAATATAACAGTACTTCCACTTTAAAATTTTATAGAGTGTAATAATTTAAGGTTTTTGAATTCGTTTCAGCAAACAATCAGGCTTCCTTAACATTATATACAGGGTGGGGCATTTAATATGTTTTCTGGAAATATTTCGGAAAGAAAGCATTTTAACAAACAATAACCTATATAAAAAATAATCGTACAGTAGGGGGCTACAATTATGTGATATTGGTTTTTTCACAGGTGGCGCTGTTGTCGTTACAACAAGGTCAACTTAATTCTTTTAAATGGGAACCCCTATTTTTTTTTGAAGATTCCGATTCCTCATGAAAAAATAAAAATAGTTTGCTTAACACACTTTTCTGTTAGCTTGACAGATGGCGCTGTAATCGCGAAAAATGAATATTCGCGTTTTTGTGTATAATTTTAATTATTGTTTAAATAATTACATGTAATTTTCATTCTGTAAACATGGAAGGTAATTTTAAAGGATAATGACGAAATTGATTTTTTAAATGCTTTTTCTTACTTATTTGCAGCCATGTCTACAGCAGGTGCTCAAAAAGGTGACCATTTACTTCCAGACATTTTCTGACCCTTTGCAGAAATGATGCCTGAACAGCTCGAAGTGTGTCAGAAAATGTCTGGAAGTAAATGGTCACCATTTTGAGCACCTGCTGTAGACATGGCTTCAAATAAGTAAGAAAAAGCATTTAAAAAATCAATTTCGTCATTATCCTTTAAAATTACCTTCCATGTTTACAGAATGAAAATTACACGTAATTATGTAAACAATAATTAAAATTATACACAAAAAACGCGAATATTCATTTTTCGCGATTACAGCGCCATCTGTGAAGCTAACAGAAAAGTGAGTTAAGCAAACTATTTTTATTTTTTCATGAGGAATCGGAATCTTCAAAAAAAAATAGGGGTTCCCATTTAAAAGAATTAAGTTGACCTTGTTGTAACGACAACAGCGCCACCTGTGAAAAAACCAATATCACATAATTGTAGCCCCCTACTGTACGATTATTTTTTATATAGGTTATTGTTTGTTAAAATGCTTTCTTTCCGAAATATTTCCAGAAAACATATTAAATGCCCCACCCTGTATATATAAAAATTGCGTCAGCGTTTCTTTACATTCTACAGATAAGCGCTGTTTTCCCTATAACAATTCAATCATGAAAAAAACCAGTTGAGTGCAACCAGAAGTAGTCTGCGATGAAATTATGGAAAAAGTGACAAACAGAAAATACGTTTTAATCCATATGCAACTTTCTACTTATTGTGATATACTCATAGACATAAAAAAGGTGCGATTTCAAATAACTGAAAATGAATGAACGACATCCTGCAACTTAATGCGCTCTATTTCTAACGTTCGTAATGCGAATATCGTTGATTTATTTCTCATTAAATGTGAAAACACAAATGGAAAATACTGTGAAAAATTTCTGTTATTGACGAGTTTGTTTGCGGTTGTTCATTGTGTGCATGAAAGCCAACAAAAGGAAACCAGCCACAAGGGCTGTATGCATGCAGCTTTAAGGCATGAATATTTAGTACGTAACTCTATACGACATACTGGTGCTGAAACAGCACAGGTCGACAAAGTTTATTTCCGCAGTGTCAGCTGTAGTGAGTGTCGCTGTAGGCCTGCACGTGATAACTGATTTACCGCGGGTTCCTGAAAGGAGTTAGGGTCCAGAGCTGTGAAGGGCAGATCGTAATCTGATTGCACGAGTTGTCCCTCCCCTCGCCCCTAATACAATCACCCACAACTGTTAAACACTTCCAGAGCACTCAAAGTATAGCTCAAACGAAGCAAAGGTTTCCTTTCACCAGGGCAAGAAATTAAAAATTCCAACATTAAACGACTATCGCATTTATCATATGTGTAGAATCGTAACTTCATAGACAAACTTGATTTCCAATTAGAAAGGTTAAAAAAATTAAACAAAAAATTTTGCGTGCCACAATTGTCTCATTTTAATGAGATATAGTTCATACTGTATCCCATAAAAATAATGCATCTTTCCTTTAACGAAAGCAGAATAATTACCGTATTGGAAATGCAATGTTATTTAGCTCATGGTATGAAGCCACCTCACGCTGACTCAACACACACAGTTTTATACGTCTTTTCGCAGAAACAGACACTACAAAAAAAATAAATATATATATAATTAACTAAATGTTTGAAATCGAGAGTAATCGGAAAAAGAAATTTTTTATTCTTTTAATTGCTTTTGGAATTTAAAGATGAGACGCTACGTTTGTTAACGCGTGAGAGAGTTGCCATTTTTACACGCTTTGAATTACATTAACATGTATGAATGTAACGGAATCTTTTAATTCAATTTTCATCCATTTCTAGACGTGGGTATTATTTGAACTTTAGCATACAAATTAAGATCCAAGGATAATACAATAATAATGTTATAGCTATGTCTCGTTATTCTCATTACTTTGACAGTAACAGCAGAAGAGAGTTCAGAATGCACCTGGAGTAAGATAGGCAACCAAGAAGGCTTAAGTGTAGTAGATTGAATAAGTCATCTTCAGCAGGGGCGAAAGCTTTGCTGAATGTGTATATCACAGTTAAATACTAATAAATCCTACAAATTCAAAGTGCTAACATTATCTTTACCCAGCTTGATATAATATAATACATAAGTTAATATGCTACGATTGAACCATTGACGATGATAAATAACGGTTGTTTTGGTTTTTTGATTCCCGCTATTAACATACTGGCGTTTGGAGTAGTTTTTATAACCTGCTAACTTTCAAATGCTTGCTAAGAAGATCACTAATAAACAGCTACCAAGGCTAGAATTTCTTAGAGTTACTTCAACGCCATTTGAGCTCTACCAATTTCATGTGGCGGATTTACTAAGTCTAAGCAAATAATACTGTAGTATTTTCAAAAACAACAACAATAACAACAACAACAACAATAATAATAACAACAACAACAACAACAAAAACAACAACAACAACAACAAACCTGAGAAAACAGTTTGTAGCAATGTGAACTAAAAAGTTAAAAATAAAATTAAAATTATAGTTTTTAAGAAAACTAAAAAAAAAACACGATTTTCGTAGAAATCTGAATTAAAAAAATTAAAATAATTTTTAAATGTAAATAAAAGTGTAGGGTGCGCCATACTTACTTACAATAAAGACACAACCGTTACGAACAGCTAGCAATAAAAAATGTAAGACAGCCCACGCTTTTTTACATTAAAGTTTATATTTTGGTCAGTGACTATTCTTATGTTAAGCTTATTCTAAAAATCAACATATGCTGAACTGTGGGACATCTTACCGCTGTTGAAGATGATCTTTACGTTTAAAAATTATTATAACTTTTTAGTTCACGTTGCTACGAAAAAGTTTTTTTATTTTAAATCCATAATTTCATTTAATACTTCAATTGATTATGACGTCTGCTTTCTCAGCATCACTGACAGTTCTCGCTGTGTCAGGTACTCCCCATCTTTACGCCTTGCCGTTCCTTGTCTCCATTATCTGCTGTCTCTAATGAACTCGACGTTGAAACTTGTTATTGCTACACTGTGCGAGACGTACAGTAGTATCATGCCTCATCGTATGGCCTCTAGCACCATTGAACAGGACAACTCGAGCGTGATTCAAAGACAGCCACACTCCTGCGGCAAGAAAGGGTACCTACAAGGATATCTTTAAAAAGTGCGCCCTGCAAGAAAAAAATGTTTTAACGTATTACCCGTATAATCATGAAGGCAAACATAACTCTACCTACAAGGAAATCTTTAAAAAGTGTGAATGGGAGACTGCGACACTCAGTTTCTAATTTAGTCAAATGTCTGGCAACTCAGATTACAGTGACAACTGTTGCAGTAGACCGCTAGTAGGTAGAGGAAGGAGCGATCAACACGTATTGACAGACAACTTTTCGTTCTTCAGAGCTTTTATTCAAATTTAAATAAAATGATTTTATTAAAAATTTGTCTTTTTGTCCGGGACGATGTAACCACTAAAGAATATGTATGTATATTTTTTTAAATAAAGGTACATATTTTTTAATAAAAATAGAATAATTTTATTTAAATTTTAATAAAAGCATATATTTAGAAATAAACATAAATTTATAATCAAACAGTACAAAAACATAGAAATTAATTTTAAAAATATCTGTAGTTAGCCATAAATTGTTAACCATATAATATTATCCATTTTTAAACGCTATTAAACCATATACTTATATATGCAGATTTGAGTGTAAAACCACATTTTTATTTTTAGTTTACAATTTTTACTTATACCGATTTATGAGGATTTTCGTACAGGATTAAATAATCTTCTTAATTGATAGTGGTGGGAATCTTACTGACAGGGAGGTCATTGCTCTTTTTCTATTTAATGTCTTTATATTTTTATATGGATAAATAGACAGTAATGTTGGTGGTAATGAGAAAAATAATCTGAAGCCTGTGCTGGCTTCCGCACCAGCATCTGCAGATGATACCGAATATTTCGAGTTAGGATCTTCGAGTCTAATTGGTCTAACATAATATAACTACAATGGAGCACATGGCCGGATGGCAATTACCCTACTTTCCAAATTCACTTTTTTTAATTAAATTCTTTGAATGCGATGTCACCACTCTATTACTATCACCTTCTATGAATTTCAATTATAGATTCATTCAGTGTTTCTGGTAAATTGTTCAGCACCTCCATCCGTAATTTGTTCCAATCACTTAATCCCTTAAATTGAATACCAGTTTGAGATAGTGGAAACATCTTTCCTTTCAAGTTATAATCATATTTTTTTACCAATATTCATCCAATCCTGATCATCAATGTAAGTTTCTAACACTATGTTACCATCCTCCTGTCTTTCAGTGACGCTCTACCCCAGTCCCTTTGTGATATCATTTACTGATTATGTACCGCAATCATTTTCACAAACAAATCGGGCTTCCCTCCTTACAAGGCAAGACTCTGTATTTGGTCAGAATACTCAGAAGAAACCATGTCCAGAACACCTTACGACGGGAAACTTAAATAATTTTTAACTCTGCTCCTGATTTACGCTGGCGCACACACCGAATATTGAATAAAGGTCAACATCATACGAAATGTTCAAACTAAACGCGTTTGTACGTATACATACCCGTTAGGAAATTAGGGGTACAGACTGCTTTGTTATGTAATAGGTCTCCTTTAATAAGCGTCCTTTGTCAATACGAAACAAATTCGTTAATTGTTTAAAGGTATGTATTTGGCACGAGGACCAAAATATAGTTCGACAAATTCGACAGTTTCAAAAGTGGTATTACGGTCAGTGAAATAAGTCGACGGAAATGATTTATGATGATTGAAATGACACGTCACGAAACATCTAAGATGTGAACTGATTTTCGCCAGACTGGCTTGTGAGCGTGGTGGTCTCGCATTACAGAGGACGCGGGTTTCAACCCTTCCCGCCATCCAGATCCATGGTTTGCAAAAATCACTCCAGGTGAAATTTCATAGCCGAATTCTTTCCGTTCCTTGCCCCCAGTCTTTTCTCGCCTCCTTATGACCTCGGCGTCGACAAGATGTAAAGCCAAAAGCAGAAGTCCACCAGAAGGAGTGCGTGCGTTGTTATAATGTCGTTTGTCGTTCCTCAAGTCATCTTAATATTTGAAAGCCGCTAGCTTTGTAAAATAAAGGTCTGACTGCAGACAACGCGAAACACACAAAGAACAATCTCCGTAATGGAAGATATTCTACATCCGGAACTGCTTTTACGTTGTTCCAGCGATTTTGAGCTTTTCAACAAGACCGCCTACCTCGCGAAATGCTTTTAAAACCGGATTCATCCACTGAACTCCTTACGTTATGCATTTAGTTTTGAAAGGAAGTAAGCCAATAATAAAAATAAAGCTTCTTTAAAATGATAAGAATTATACTGACTTGAGTTGCTGGATAATGGCAAAGCTTCTGGTTTGTTACATAGTAAGGGGCGCCTGAAAATGTGTACGCACAGTATATTCGAAATAAGAAATTTGTGTTTAGTACTGTTCTTTATTGCCGACACAAACAAGTTTCCTTGAAGGTGATCCGGATCTCATCGAGATTTTAATTGAACACTTGCTGTTCAGATTTTCCATTTTGAGCATCCAGAAGTCAAATTCAACTCAAAATGCAAAAATTACTGTACTCCTGACAGAGGGCTCTTCATCTATCTCGAGCATACGGACGTAATATTTCAATC
Organism: Vandiemenella viatica; assembly: GCA_031002005.1. Taxonomy (NCBI): domain Eukaryota; kingdom Metazoa; phylum Arthropoda; class Insecta; order Orthoptera; family Morabidae; genus Vandiemenella; species Vandiemenella viatica. The sequence continues at coordinate 89,845,235 of JARYHS010008075.1, forward strand.
CTTCGCCTGCGTTGTTGTACAAATTTAAACTTCAATATTCTTCTTTTGATATGAGTCAGTTCAAATAGGAGATGCTATTACTTCCGAGTGATAACAAGTAGATCCAATGACTTTGATTTATTTCATAACTTTCAGTAATTAACAAAAAAATCACCACAAAGTACTTCTCCTAATGAGTTGAAATCCTTCAAATTAAATCTTATACTGGTACAACTCTCATCCTGCCGCAACTCAACCATCCTATCTTACGTAAAACACCTAACTGGGTTTCAAATAACTGTGCGTGTAAATGTAATGAAAGTTGTAAAATATAAGATGCTCTAAGTAACTGAGCACAATGCATCAGATCTGAACGTCATTTACAAGTCTGATATCAGTGAATTTGGAGTATTACACGAGACTCTATGTAAGTAGCGTGGAGCACCTCGTATTAGTCTTTATCCATATAGTTGTTTAGTGTTACATACAATCTAAAATGACAATTATATGGTAAGAGACGAAACGCCATGATCTATCACAAAAAGTCAGAGTCATTTGCGGCGTTATAATCGTAAAAACGACAAAAATGTTGAAAACTACATTGTATTTTTGTGATCTACTATTGAGTGGCATATCTCTATCATTAAGATGCAGTTCGTTAGCTGACTCAGTAAAGAAAAAACACATATTTGGTGAACTATAGCATGCAGTTGGCTTAGTAATAGCAGAGTTCTGCTGTCTTTCTTAGCGCTGATTCATCGTCCTCATCTGCTAACAGGCGACATGCCTTAAGATCATTAGTAAATATCAGGAGTAAAATAGTCGTAACCTCCTCCCCATCGGCTTGGACGTGCTGCTACACGCAACAAGCCAGTCCGAACACAATGTGCAACTGGGTTATAATTTCTACAGTAGCGATGTTTTGAAACGCGTTTAGAAATGCTGGGAAGATATTGACATTGTGAATTTATTTTATGTCAAACATGGAAAAAGCTAGTTGCGCTTCGCTAGAAAGTGTAAAAAGGATCTTAATTTTGGAGGAAGTACATTATATTTTTACAAACCGTAATCAGATATCTAAAATGTGTGTATCTCGATTTGAAGGAATCTTTCCGAGTGATGTTCGCAAATAATTGCGGCAAAGATTGGAGGTATCTAGTCAAGTATTCCGAACGATTCAACTCTTTTATAAGAAATTCTGTCAAAGTAATTGATTCAGGAATTATTATTCGAAAGTTGTTATAAAGCTTTTTGTAAACAATCTTGAGTTTATTAAGTTCTGAAACACGAGAATAAATTCGCCTCATCTTTCAGAATGGTTTAGAATTAGGTACCAGCAAGAACAATACTAAATTTTCTCTTTCCACTAGTTGTGTCAAAGTATTCAGGGTCATTCCTCTGTGTTATCCGTATGTTCGAGGATTTCGAAATAACAAGTAAAGTTCTTAAAAAATCTTCGTAGAAATAGAATATAAAACAGAACGTGAAAAATATCCGATGAATTTTGTAATTTACTCATGGAAAAGATGGTTTGAAATTTTGTAAAAACCGATTTTATTTACGCGATTCATTATATCAGTCGTCAGAATTGTGAAGCTCTTAAGAAAATCCATATTAGAACATTCTTTCCTTATTTTTAATTCGCAATTGCGCTCAAGTTAGAGAAGTTAGGGAATGGGGTTACAAGACCATTGCATCAAGATGGTGATGTGGTTTGGGACCACATTTTGTGGAGTTGGAGGGCGAACAAAGGAGAGCAGCTAGATTTGTTTATGAAAATTACCGCAGTACTCAGGCAGTATCTGAAATGATAAAGGAGCTGGATTGGGACTCACTGGCACAGGGACGTAACTATAAACTTGGAGGCCCCGGGACAAAACTTCATAGCGAGGCCCCTGAATATTTTTTCTTTTTATAAGCATGGGGGTTTATTCCAGTTCGACAAAATTTGTTTCTATCTATTGGTCCAATGGTAACTAAACTAGCTACTAAGGTTAACAAAGCCAAATGTTCAAGTATTTATCTAGGTTATACAATTAACAAATTATTAAATAGATTATTTTTATGATACAAGTTTTGGAAATTAAATATCCAGTGCGAATGGTTGTAAAAAGAATAAGGCGAATAATACAAAAGCAAAATATTTACAAAAGTACAATTTCTAAAAAGAGTGTATGTTTATTAAAAATTTATAAGATCACATATTAAAAATACATGGTAAAATATTTGCTACACTGTTATTAACATAAAACAACTCAAAACATTAACTTCTAATAAGATTTAACTATTGGAAAACTTTTAATTGATAATTTAAAATATGACTTTTCTAAATAAAAGTTTAAGTTAAATTAAAGATATAGTTACCATACATGTAAATTAAGTTACTTAAATGCATTAAAAGACAAGGAATCAGGAATTTTTGCATGGAAAGTAGTGTAGATTGAAAATATTAAAGATTAGTTACATTTGATTATTTCTTAAACATTTGTTTCGTAACTTTCAAAGGAGCGAATTCATGTTACTTTGACAAAGTTGATATGTTGAGCTCAATCATTCTCAATTGAAAGCAAAGCTAAGCCGCTGACTGCTCAAGTAATTTTTTGATCGATTTAAGCTTAGAAAAGGACCGTTCAGCCTCAGATACTGTCACAGGAACAGTCAAATATATGATGCACGCTGTTCAAACATCTGGGTAGCTTGATGAAAGCGAATTGTGGTCGACTATTCTCGTATAATTAGCAACTTCATTTTTTTCCAGTTTGCTTTGAAACGAATTTTTCCCTGAACAATTATTGTGAAGGATAGGCTGGACTCACATAATTTAGAAACGTAATTAACGAATCAAACTGTTTTTTTGGAATATCACTTTCACCTTGCATTGGCTAAAAAATAGTTGTATTACTTGATAAGTGTCAAGAACAGCTTTCGTACCTTCAAAAAGGCGATCAAATTGAGTATAAGTGTGTTTACCATCGGATAGAACACAATTCGGAAACAAGATTTTGGGTCTATTAATCTCTCGTCTTCACTCAACTCATTAATGTGTTTTTTCGCTTCCTTAGTCTGTTCTGGCGAGATTCTTTGTTTACTCCCCATCTACTAGAAACGTCTGATGCTTCAGTAAACAAGTTCTTCACAACTTTCCACAGTATTTTCAGTTATCCTTAACAATAAATTACCAATCCTCTTGTAATAAAATGCTAATCTGGAGTAGGAGTCTATAGCTACTATTGCTATTGGCTAGAGAATGGTCACGTGACAGCCTTCACTCGCCAATCAACAGCCACTATATTACATTCGTTTCCATCATCTTGCTTTTCGTTTATCTTACAACTAGACGCAGAAATTCATGTAAGGAGAAGCGGATTCAATATTTACGCTATTTGATCGTATCAGTTATAAGACTAGGTTAAACCATAACCTAAGAATTTTTTGGGCAGACAGTAAGAAACAATGAAGTTTATTAAAAACTCGGAGAAACGTAATGCGAAATGTATTAGTCAAATAAATAACAGTTATCCGTTTTCGAAATTATAGTCTCCGTGATCTAAAGTAAAATGCAGTTATTTATGTAAAATCCTAACCAAATACTCTGATAATCTAACCATAGTAACGTATTAATATAACTAAAAGATATCATTAAAATGACTTATTCCTTTCTCCTTATATGCTTTTCCAGAATAAATTCCTACTACCATTATATACGATACCTTAGTTTTTGATACCTGTGTTAGCAATAAATGAGATTTAAGATAACTTGTTATTAAATTTAATCATCAAGGATATGACTTTTTGCTGTATAAGCGAGTGACACTCGCAATTCAACAACGATATTATTGCCGCAAAATAGCAGTGAGCAGAGATATTAGAAATACGGAGAGCAGGAAAAAAAATTAAGGCAAGGTAATAATATGACACAAAGTTACAATTAGTATGTCCGTTTAAATTTACATATTACTTTTTATTTATCTACGACAACCAGATGCAAAAAATCATGAAAGGAGAAGGGTATTCTATGTTGTAACGATTCGCTAAGCTCCCCGTTACATATCACTTTTTATTGTATATAAAGTAAAAGAATTAGAATATTTTTCCATTTCTTGGGATGTCGACTGTATGTTCGAAAGATGCGCTTGAAAAGGTGAAAGGCAAGGATTTTAAAGCTTCAGTGAAGGGTAGTCTGGCTGGCGCCTTTTGGGCAGAATGTTAAGAGGATTATGGGATTTCTGTCCGGCAGGCGGGTAAACAGAATTCCTTCCTCCCGAAGGAGACATCGGCTCTCGAGGGTTGCCGAAACTTAACGTGGCCAAGAGAAGCACAGAATCACATGACGTCAGATGGTCAGCCAATCACAGGGAGCATAGTACTAAGATTCGGGGAATTTTATGTTCTATGACGTCTTCGAGCCACAAGAGGCGGAGTCAGAGTTTACCTCCGTGGCGGGAGAAAAAGACGAGGGGGACTTCCTTCCTGACTTCCCTCCAGACGGGAGGCCAGCCAGGATCATTCCATTCCGGAGCCCAGACGAGTCACTGGTGACTTGGGGTCCATGTGTGCTGGGCTGACTTGTGTCCTGGAGACCATCTGAGGCGCACTTCTAACTTGCGACTTGCCGCGTACTGCTGGCGTGGCCAGTTACGACGATCGACCAGGTGGTCATCTCCGCCCAGCGCTACCTGCCGTGGAACGGTAATGTGTTTCTACGAAGCCATTCAGCCTGAAACTCACTTTGAAACTGTACCCTTAAGCGCATCTGAGATAAAGATCCTTGCTCTGATCTGATAACACCACTGAGCTAGACTGTGTAACTGTCGAATGACAGGTTAATCATTCGTGGCGTCCCAACCCATTAAAATTCATTACTGTTTGCTATCATCATAACTGGTAACATACTTTGTATTAGAATAATTGTGAGATTTTTAAAAGTACAACTATACCTTGTTTGCTTGCATTTAAAGGGCTCATTGTACGTCTGAGCGTTGCTTAGAAAATTGCACAACCTCTTGTTTATTAACGTAATGGTAAAAATCTTTATTAAAATGTCTTTTTGTGACAGTTTTCAAATCCCAGAATCATCCAATTCTCATTTGAATAATTTACATTTTGATATTCAATTATAGTATCCTGTATAGCGTAATTAATTAAGAATTAATCAATAATTCTCCCCCCCCCCTGGTGATACGCTACAATGTTTACGTTATATTACCTGTAACAGTTATAAGTACTTGGTTAAAACAAAACCTCAGAATTTTTTTGGCAGAAGATAAGAAACAATGAAGTTTATTAAAAACTCAGAGAAAGTTTACACGAAATATACGAATCGCGAAACAAATAATTCAAATAAATCCGTTATCCGTTTTTGATATTATACTTTCCGTTATTTAAAGTAAATAAATAGGATTACTGGATATCGCGATTCCGCCAGGAATTGCCGTGTTAAAACGCAAGAATCCTCTAGAAATATTTTCCAAAGTACATTAAACTGTATTATGCCGGTCCAGGATGTATTACAACCTAGATTCTGCTTTGAAAATAATGGTAGGCCTACAGGCTGTATTACAACGGAATTATCTGCTTGAAAATAATGTCTTGCTATTGACTACGGCAGTGTAATGACGTCATTACTGAATGTTTATTTTGGCCGAATCGCGATCTCTAGTAGACCCGATCGTTATTCATTTTTCTTACAAGCTTTTCCTGAATAAATTGCTACTACTACCACAGGTGATGCCCGTCGTTATTTATATGAGGGTAATAGAAGCTATGATTTTTTAAAGCAATATTTGTGGAGGTTGTGGTTAAGTTGACCAGAATCCCCACTGACACATTTTGTTATAGTATAATTCACTCTGAAATCAGTTTTACAAACCAATCAAACTGCTTTCATAAGCGCCATGTTAGCGAAGGTATTAATTAATGCGGGTGAGGGTAGTTCCATACGCATAGTGCTGAATTGTGCCTGGACCAGGAATAAAACTGATATTACATGGATAGCAAAAGTTTTCGGGATTCCTAATTTGTTTTTAATTTTATTGGTTCTATATTTCCGTCGTGATTAATTTTGTAGATGTTACTACTGTATTGCTATGTGAACAGCAAATCAAATATTTAGAACGTTACCAAATCAAGACCACTAGCATTATGTAATAACAATTCCGTAAAATTAACCAACTGGAAAAAAAAAAAAAAAAAAAAAAAAAAAAAACACCAATTGAACGACTGAATTGCCAGAATGACACGAGGTTGAGAGACTCTAAACTTAGCACTGAACAACCAAAAGCAATACAAAATTTTCAAGTTTGTTCTTTAGCTGCTGTGCTTCATTTCTTTCCTTGCTTTTCCTGGAAATCAAAGTTATGCGGGTAAGGCTTTTCAACACGTCACAAAACCTGTGTTTCAGTGCATACACTGTGCCTCATGCCTACTAGCCCAGTGAGTTAGATTAAGAGTTTTCAGTGTCACTTTCGAATTCAGTGAATCAGTCTGAGCCTCGATGACGTACACTAACTACAAGTCTTGCCAGCAAAATACCGTGACCAAAAATGCAATACTTGAATGGTTTCAAAAAACTGGCAGTCCACTCGGTTTCCTTCCTCAGAATCCATATCCTTTAATAGTAAATTAAGGTTATGTGCAGTGCAGTGCACAAAGTATGCGTGTGACGCTTTTCTTCATAACGCTGTATGCCTCACTCATGACTGCAGCCCCGTCGTACCCTTGTCCACGAAGTTTTTCTCTTCCAATGAAGTAAGTATTTCTTCTGCAAGACCTTGGGCAGATTGAACTTTTACCTCTCTAAAGGATACAAAAGTTTCAAATATTTTGATATCAATATGTGTCCCTTCTTCATCATTAACTATTTTGATATACCTGTAAACTTCACTTAACTGATCAACTTTAGCAATGTCCTGAATGGTATCTAAAATCAATGAAAAAAACAACCAGTTTTGAAGCTCAACGGTAATTTAATATTTTATTTCTAAGGCTAATAGGTTTATAAGTTCATTCTGAATTTCAGGCTGAGGTTATTCACAGTCCCTTGCGGACGCTAAATCAATTCTTGCAGTACTGGGTCATATTATTACATGAGCTGAACTATCGAGAGAAAGTTTCTTTGTTGCCACATTCTAACTTTTCACTAGATCCATGAAATGCGAGACTTTATGTTGCAAGTGTTAAGGTCGCATTTAGGATTGTTTCAAGAGCTTTTCGCCAGAAGGTTCTTTCATTCTCCAAATTTTAGCACTAGCTCACTGCACGTCCCAGTCCTGCACTTATCACTCGGCAGGCACTTGGCGCGACATGACGCATTCGAGTCGACATTCTGCTGTCTGCTCTTAGATATGAACACGCAAAAACATTTACTCTAGCACTTTGATGACTTTTTTATTATTAAATTTTAGCTAGGTGCTTGTTATTTTATGGGAAGTTAGATTAGATATTAAAATACAATAATTTTTTAACCACCAGTTTGGGGCCCCTCGGGCTCTGAGGCCCCGGGGCAGTGCCCCAGGCTGCCCCGGCGGTAGTTACGGGCCTGCACTGGCAGTCATGAGGAGGCTGGAGAGTGCTGGGAGTATACAATATTATTGCGTGTTGGTGATGAGGCTTGGAAAGATGTTGACCTAAGAATTATGAGTAGTCCATGGAAGGGAAAAGATGACAGAGGGCACAATCTGGCACTCGATTTCAAGTATAAGGGAGTGGAAACATTTTGTTTTGTGGATGACGATGTCAGGGAAGGAATAAATTACCAAAGAAAGATATAATAGTCCTCAGACTCAGCCCTTTTATGATTTTTTATTTTAAGAGTTATGTGTAGCAAGCTGGGAGTTCATTAAGTAGGGATTTGTGTACTTTTGTGTGATTAATTGTGAACTTGTGTATATTCATAATGCAAATAGACATCATTTTATGGAGAAAAACTGTGCAATATGTTCAAGGACAGTGTTATGCATGAAACATTGATTAAAAGTTTATAATTGTAAGTGTTGATATGAGCCACGATGTTTGAAGGACAATTCTCAAAGGTTTGGACTGGTTTATGATGATAATGTTGTGTTTAAACACCTATCAATATATTTAATTTTCATTTCCGTGTGTTTCATTATGACTGTGATTTGTGAATGATTTTGTATTAATTCTGATTGTTTGAATGTGGTTTTGATTGTTGGCTGCATTGTCGCCGTTCGAGCTACATCGAGCGGTTTTCTCTGTGTTATTCTGGAATTTTCTGTAGCGTCTATATAAACGAGCGACAGAGAAGAGCAGTTAGTTGAAAGTTAGTTGTCAGTCGCTGCAGGAATTTTTGTTTGTGAGTTAATCGCTGGTATATTTGTACAGATAGATAGATAGATTTTTTATTATTATTATTATTGATAATGTTTCAGTACACTTTCACAATACAAAAAACCAATATTAAAGGCAAAGAAGATTACAAAAATCTGAACCACTGAGTTAAAATTATAATGTGTGGTACTAACATCAAAATTCTTTTACATTGTAGATATTTTCCCTATTGCCTTGGTACAAAACATACCCATAAAAATATCCGCTTTTGGATGATAATAGTCACAGCACATCTATACTCAGGTACAGGTACAACCTAATTTATATACAAACTACATTACAAAAATTACATTTGTGCTTCAACAATAGATAGATAGGTAGATAGATATTCACATGTTACTTACTACATTTGTGGAACAGTGTATACACTTGTTACCAGCATCCAATAACCTGTTAATTTCTTATAAACTAATTAGCATAATAAGTTTCCATTGTAATCTGCAACTAAATATTATATCATGTTAGTTACTATATATGTGTAAAAATACATACAATTTTTAACAATATCAATAATATTATCAACAACTGATACCCAGTCAATTACTTGAAAACCTGTTAGTATGACAATTTTCCACTGTAATTTGTAAATACATATTATCCCATGTTACTTACTATATATTTGTGAATTTTACAAACAGTGTAAATACTTCATTTGTCAATAGTTTCAATAGAAAGAAAAACCAATATTTCATTTGAGTAATTGTGGACAACTTTGTCACCTTATCCTTCCATACACCAAATGTATAGTATTTTCTCAGCCATTCTTAGTTACCAAGTTCCAAGAAGAAAATTCTTTCATAAAGTAAAATGGCTTCTGAAGTAAAAACTCTTTCAGTTTTGACTTAAAATAGTTAGGTTTTCATAGATAACATTTTATTACTTTTGTTAAGACATTGAATAAGTAAGCTCCAGTAAATGTTATCCCTTTCTGTATAATTGAAAATGATTTGTAATCCTTGTGAATATTATATTTATTCTTAGCATTATGGCTATGTATGTCAGCATTAAGATTGAAGTGTTCAGGATTTTCCACTACAAATGATAGCAGGGAGTATACGTACAGTAGAACTCGAATTATCTGAATCAATTGGGACCGGACCTTATTCGGATAGTAAAAAATTCCGATAATTGGATTTTTCCGAAAAATGATCTATTTTAATTAATTACTGTATGTTCGTTGAAAATGGGAGAATATCTATTTTTAAAGAAAAAGAGCTTTTAATTAATTGAATGACAAGCAACACTTTTACATGTTAAACGTTCTTACAAGTGCTGTTCATTAGTACAGTATGTACTTACCGTAATAAAAGTCGTTGCTTGCTGAACATCTTGGTCAAAGTAAACTGTTTTACTATATTCATCCATTTTCGGGCAGCCAAGTTGCCAATCCGCTTGACGGTGAGAAGTTGCATGTGGTCACACTCAGGCTGACGTTCCATCCACTTCAACGCAGTTTCAAGTCCTGCAAATGCTTGACTAGCTGATGGTCCCCTGTTTGCTTCAAATTTGACATTAATGACATCTTCTTCCTAGACATTTTCTTCTCTCACACTTTCAATAAGTTCATCATCATTCAGAATTTCATATCCAGGGTCTGACGAATCACACACCACCCACTCTCCCATATCGATAAAGCGATGCGGATAATCAGCGATTCGGATAGTCGGAGTTCGGATAATTGGAGTTCTACTGTACTGTGCTGGCTTTGTAAATACACCTAGATTTCCAAATAGATTTCTGCATGACGTCCGTGGGCTTGCTCCACAAATAATGCTTATAGCACGCCTTTGTGGTTTAAATACCCTCCGTGCTTGTGAAGAGTTTCCCCAGAATAAGATGCCATAAGTAAGCAGGGAGTGAAAATATACAGAATATACTAACTTTCTTGTTTCTATATTAGCTGTTCTAGATATTACCCTCAGTGAAAATGTTGCAGAATTCAGTTTTTAAGAAGTTGTTGAATATGTTGCTTCCAGTTCAATCTGTTATTATATATACACGCAGAAATTATGTGAAACTGCTTTCATTGAATGCTTTTCCTTCTGATGTCACGTTATAGCTGTCCTTTGTTTTATTTTTTGTAACAAATTGAAGTAACTGTGTCTTTTCTACATTAACATATTAATTTGTTAGCACTAAACCACCTGTTAATTTTCTTTAGAGCATCATTTGCGGTGTTTTCAAGGTTTTGTACTGATGGGTCTTTCAATGATATCCTAGTATCAGATGATCTGTAAAGAGCACCATGTATTCAGTATCATCTAGTTTATGTGGGAGATCATTTATCAAAATTAAGAATAGCAGAGGCCCAAAAATTGAACCCCGAGGCACACCAACTTTAACTATAGCCCATTCTTACTTTATAACCTCTCCCGTATTAACATCCTTCAGTGAGAGACATTGCTTTCTATTTTCCATTTATGATTTAAACCAAAGTCCTGGCTTATCACTAACTCCACAGTGTTCTAATTTACCTAGGAGAATCCCATCATCAACACAGTCAAAGACCTTTGAAGATCACAGTGTATACCAACGGAATTCAATTTTTTATACATTGCTTCCAATATGCTGTTTACAAAAACAAAAATTGCTGAATATGTCGAAACACCTTGCCTAAAACCAAACTGTGATTTACTGAGTAGGTCATTATTTTGTAGATTTGCATACATCCTTCTGTACATTGTTTTTTCGAAGATTTTTGAAAATATTGATGGAAGTGATATGTGTCTATAATTATCAGTCTTTGAAGTATCACCCTTTTTATAAAGCGGTTTGATTATTGACTTATTGAGTGAGTCAGGGAAGATACCTTCTTCAAAAAGAACTATTACAAATATGACTAATAACTCTACTAATGCTGGTGCTGCATCGTTTTAGTACATGGATTTAAACCTCATCATAACCAAATAACTTTTTATTTTTGAGGGATTTAATTTTTTTCAGTTTCATTTTGACAGGTGGGAAACAGAGACATAGATGCTGTTTTTGGTGACAAGGATTTAAGTATTATTATAGAATCCGCATTTTCCTTTTATTTTTTCAGCAACCGTTAAGAAGTAGTTATTAAAAGCATTTCCTACACAAGAGGGGTCATTTACAAGTTTATTGTTAAAGTTTAAAGATAAAGGTTTATTTTTGGGGGATGGTATAATTGTTTATCTTTTAATAATGTTCCAAACACTTTATATCTTACTATCTGAACTGCTGATTTCACCGTTTATAGCCAAATGTTTGGCTTCTCTAATTACTTTGGTTAAAATTCTACAGTAAGTTTTGTGACGCTGTCTGAGAAGCATATTACCAGTATTCCTAGCTTTTATATACAGTTCCCTTTTATGCCTGCAAAATGTTTTAATACCAACTGTTATCCAGTTCTTATTTACTCTTTTTTGACCAATTGTAACTAGTCTTGTAGGTAGACACCTCTCGTAAATTTCCAAAAAACCTTTGGTGAAAGTAATTGAGTTTATTGTTTACTCCTTTTAATTTATAAACCGTGCTCCAGTCCTCATTGAGAAGTTCATTAATTAATATTTTTATTGAATTGCTCTTTAATGGCCTAACTTTGATAAATAATTTCTTTGTGATATTTTCATTTCCGACAACATCCAAGGTAATTATTTGAGCATTGTGGTCTGACAAACCATTTTCATTGTGCATTAGTGTCTTTGGAGAAGTCTGATGCTTTCTGTTACTTTAGAGCAATATATATATATAAAAATACTGAGTTGAAAAGCGAATCTTTTGCGTTGTTATTTGGTAGAACTGTTTAATTCAGTCAAGAACAATATTAATCAGTAAACCTTTGGGGAAAGGTAAAATCGTATGAAGGAATTTAAAATTAAAATTCATAAATCTCAAAAATAGAAGTGAGTAGGGTTTTGACACACGAAGTATATAAGGTAGTAATAGAAATAGATAATTAGATGACTAGGGAAATTGCGTTCTATCACATATAAACATTCATCTCAATTCAAGTTCGTAAAATTCAGCGAAATCTGAATCCGTTGACGCTGAGGCAGTACCAGATTAGTCACGTAGCAGGAGTTAGAAAATGCTACGGGCCCCGCGCCTTCCGGGGGTCCCGCGCCTTCTAGGGGGTCCCGCGCCTTCTAGGAGGGCCCGGTGCTTTCTGGGGGCCCCGCGCCTTCTGGGGGGCCCCGCGCCTTCAAGGGGGCATCGCGCTTTCTAGGAGGCCCCGCGCCTTCTAGGGGGGCCCCGCTGCACCTAGGATTATGGGGAACCTCTCCGTCAGGCGACTTTTTTAAAAACTCTACTAGAAATTAACAATATGGGCGATAGTAATGCAAGTTTAACTACATTTAATTATTTCCCTGATGTCAGTACCAAGTAAAATAATAATAAGTTTGCACACAACCGTACTAGAGAGTTTTACTGGAGAAGTTGTATTTATAGAACTGAGATTTCGGTATGATGACACCACCTACACTCTTCGAAAATCCATGCAGAGCTGCCTCACGCCAACTCAGCACAACAGTGAACAACAATAAACTATTGCAGTCATTAAGCCTTCTTTTTAATGATCTAGTTGCACGCATATTGCGTGTGATGTTCTTTAATAAATTTTGAATGAGGTTATTGAACTATGATAGACGAATATATGATTTGTTTTTAACATAAAACAGTTATCGTTGTGTGATTGACTCTAACTGTTATTAATTTACCACTGATTACAAATATTTGATTTGAAGCTCTTTAATCATCCATCAAATTCCAAAACATTTTCACTTGTTATTTGTGAAAAAGAATTGTTTATTGATGCTTAAAGTCATTGCTACACCTATAAGGAGACATGTGAACCAAATAAAATTTATTCCCATATGAGGAACTGACGATTATTTGAATTTGTCAGACCGTTTTCTTAATAGACTTGTTCTTGATTGCTGCGGACCCGAGCTAAGAATCTAAATGTTTATATTATTCATCAAAATGTCGAATGGTAGCTTCATCTCTGCATCATAAAATAAGTTGTCGTTTTCACATTTCCCACTATATGACAGCAGTTTACATTGTATAAAATTTTATTTTCATATTTATTAGTTCTCTTACAGTTACCTCACAGACTACAGAACTGTACATTCACTTTGACCACGACAATTCATTAAATTGTGAAACCGTCATGTGTTGTAATCAGGACTTGTAAAGGTTGGGCCACACTAGACCGCACCGAGCCCGCACCGTCACCGCAACGACACTTTTCTTATTGTTTTCCCTCACTCGAATGAATTAGTTTGGTTTACTTTTTGATGGTGCGGGCCGGTGTTGGGCTCGTTGATGTGAAGACGCATGTAGAAAAAGTTCGGAAACTTCTGATCCTTTACGACTAAATATTGTTTTAGCGAAACTGATTGACTTAGAAAAGTGCCTTTTTTTTCAGCTTCAGTTTAGGTTAATCAAATGTTAGTAAATTATAGGTAGAGTTCTTGCATGTTTGCATTAACTACTCCAGGCTTTGCCAGAGGCTCGATTTTTATGACCGTAGAAATTGCATCATAAACTCGGATTTTGAGCCGGGGACCTTTCATACCTGAATCACAAGTTGTAATCATCTGAATCTAAAAGTATTGAAAAATATATATTCAATCATATAAACATACATTTGTGTTTTGGAATAACAAAAATAAATGATATAGAAAAAGAGTTCATTTATTTTATTACGTTTGAATATATAGTTTTCATTTCATCCAGTTTTATCTCTCAGATTGTGACGGCGTACGATTAGGGTACTGCAAATCCTTGGATTAAATACCTGTTTCTGCTGTAATTTTTACGGGTCTTAAATTGACATTACCTCTGTCAAAGATTTGATTTGTTAATGCTGAAATGCTAGGACGCTCCGTGGTTCGAATTTCACGTTAATCTGTATGTCTCCTTTAAAGATTAGGTGATAACGGTAGAGGTGTAATGCTTGGCTATAAGAAAGTATGTGACTGCAATTTTGAGATCACATTAAATTATTATTATTATTATTATACAGAATCTTTGTGGTCTGTATTTAAATTATAACGTATAATAATATCATTTTTTATTAACAAAAAATATTAAGTGAATCAAAAGGAACATAAACCAAAACAAACACGTGAAATGTGAAGTGAGTGACGCTTGACATTTCATTGTGACTACGTTGAGACACCCGAGAATCTTTAATTCCAGTACAGTATGATGATAATTTGTTAAAACAGCATTAGGGAACTATTTTTTTGCATAAGAGATCAAACAGTGAGGTGATAACAGGAGTCAGAAAAAAAGTATATGATTACTTTCGTAGATTATAAAGTACGCCTACGCAAAAGACAGTACTCTATAATAAAGTACCCTAGCTGCGGTCACCAAATCACCATTACTGTAATTTTCCAACATTAATTCCGTGAAACAACCAAGTATAAACGTTAAAGGATACTGAAGTCGAGTAGGAACCCGTCTGTCACACGGACGAACTACGGACCAGTGTGGACGCCAGGAGGGGAGCCAACACTCGGCCGACTGTAGGTGCGGTGACGGTGCGGGCTCGGTGCGGTCTCATGTGGCCCAACCTTAAGATGACGTGACACGGAATCAAAGAGATTGGATGTGCTGCTGGGTAACACACTGCAATGCGGTTTGTGTACGCATCCAGAAAGCCATCGACAATGGTTGCGGGTGAGCCAGAACAAACAAGTGGCCGATCGACCATATCTACATCTACATATATACTCTGCAATTCACAAAATTGTGGGTGGCAGAGGGTGCTCATCACCAAAGCTAATCTCTTTGCTGTGCATTCCAATCCCTAATGGTACGAGGGAAAAAAGAATTCATATAAGAATCAGTCCGGCACCTTATTTCTCTAATCTTATCTTTTCTGTCAATCCGACTCAAATAGGATGGTGGAAGAAGTATTTCACTACACTCGTAAGTGAAAGTGGGAGTACACATGTTTACCAATAAGTTTAAACGAAACGTGCGTCGTCTATCTACCAGAGACTCCCAGCCTAGTCTACTAATTAGTTCTGTGGCCCTTTCATAAGGACTGTAGCAAGCGGTCACGAATCGAGCGGCTCTTCTCTGTACTTTCTCTATACTTTCGATCAACCCCTTACGAAACGGATTCCAAATGGCACAATAATAGTCCAAATGTGGACGCACAAGAGATTTATACGCTATCTCCTTTGTTTGTTCATTACAATTTTTCAAGATTCAACTTACGAATCGCAGCGTATAATTAACTCTACCTACTAAAGAATTAATGTGAATGTAGAATTTAATGTTCCTTTGTACCGTTACTCACAAATATTTCATAGAACCAACCAATTCAATTACTGAATTGTTTAACTCGTATTTCTGAACAATTGGATTATTTTTGTTAGTTATGCTCATTGTCTTGCACTTTTTATAATTTAGTGTAAGTTACCACTCAGCGCACCAAGCCAAAATAACATCCAGATCGCGCTGAATTTCTAAGCAATCGGTCAAATTCCTTACTTCCCTATAAATAGATCAGCAAACAATCTGAAAAGGCTTTTCACTTTGTCTCCGAGATTGTTTATGAAAATTAAGAAAAAAGTGGTCCTATTACACTTCCTTGAGGTACACCCGATGTAACATCTAGATTAGAAGAACTTTCTCCTTCAACGACGACATACTGTGACCGACCACTTTGATCCATTCACATAGCTGATCCGATATGCCTTACGCTCGAAGCTTCGCTAAAAGGCGGTTGTGTGGCACAGAGTCAAAGGCTTTCTGAAAATTTTTAAAAAATGCATCTTCTTGTGAACCTGGATCAATAACTTTCATTGCGTCGTTTGTAAATAGGGCCAGCTGTGTTTCACATGATCTTTTCTTCCGAAATCCGTGTTGATTTTTTGTAAGCAAATTATTTTCACCTAGAAAATTTATGATGTTCGAACATATAATACGCTCCATAACTCTACTACAAACAGATGTTATAGATATGGGACGGTAGTTTCTAGGATCACTTCGATCATCTTTCTTGAAATTCGGAGTTACTTGCGCGATTTTCCAGTCTGAAGGTACTTTTCGCTCTTCTAATGATTTACTGAATATATCAGACAGAAATGAACCGATTTCCGCCGCATACTCTGAAAACACTCTTAATGGAATTCCATCCGGGCCCGGTGCTTTCCTCCACTTCAGGAGCTCTAATTGCTTAATGATACCTACAGTATCTATTCGTAATGATTCCATCACAAACTCGACACGGCGTGGGAAGTCGGGAATACTATCCTTATTTTCATCAGTAAATGAATTTTTGAATACAGTATTTAGAACGTCAACTTTATCGCGGCTTTCATTAACCGTGGAACCTTCATGAATTAGTGCTGGAATATTTGCTGTTGGTACAATTGACTTTTCGTACATACGATCCAAATTTTTTTGGGTTTTCTGTGAGACTCTTAGAGAGAGAGTTGGAATGAAAATCGTTGAAGGCCTGGCGCATCACATTCTTAATACGTCCTCTTAACTCAGCTATGGTTTCTAAATCGCTGCGACACCCTTCCTTCTTGAGCGGGCGTGTATCCTCCTTTGTTTATTGAGTAATCTTTTGACTTCGCATGTGTACCACGGTGGATCATCTTCCCCGTTTATTGTCCGCTTCGGTATATGTATATGTATTTCCATATCCCGGACATGTTTGATGGGTGATATGTGCAGGCCAGGGACGCAGTGGTAACCGTCGTTCTTATAAGAAGCTTGCACATGGCTGGGCACTCACTGTAGGACAAGTTGAAGCAGGACTCATCATTTTGCCCCTCAGTCCGCCAGTATGAGGCTTCCACGCGCCCACTGCGTCGGTGGTTTCCAGTCAATCGATGCGGAGGCAATGACATGCGTTGTGACAATACAATAGGCTAGCGACCTCCTATTAAAGTGTATCTATGTGTATTTATCGATAGTCGACTGATCGAAGGGTACATCGTTGGGCTAGCCTCGCTGTACGACAATCGCGGTATTGAAGTCGGCAGAAATAGCGCGGGAATTTGTGATGGTGGATCTGTGTATACTTGGTGTGCTATGAAGTTTTTCCGGGTCCATTTGGAGACGTATTTCTCGCTACCGCGTCGGAAAAGAACTACTGGTATTCGCTTCCCCAAAGTCAGACAAACCAGGTGACATAGAACTGTATAAATACATCCTGGGAGAGTATTTAATGTGTGTTAGTGGATTGGTGATTGTTGTGCAGACACTAACTGTACTAATGATTGAGTAGACTTTCTCTAATTTAAACTTCTCACTGGGAAGAACTTGCAACCTTCGGCTAAATCCTATTTAATTTCGGTTGGTGGTCGGCGTATTGGTGTTCATTAAAAACTGCTAGAATAAAAGAGTACATCAGCATTCATTAACTATGTGTGTATTTCATATTGCAATACCCTGTAAAATTGTGGATACTCAAACTATACTGAGGGTTTAAATTGCACGCAAATACGTTTACTAGCCAACCGTGGCGACCGCTTTAATAAATAAAAATTTACGAAGTCTCGAAACCTTCATTAGGTTGGTCAAAATACACCATGGTAAGTCTATATATTTTCTCCTGTTTTACAGCGTGTCACTAGTCCAGCCCTCAGCAGACATGTGCACACCCGTTACAATGCTCCAACGTCGTCTCAACACTGTGGACAAGATGGAGGTCGTCTTATATTGTGTGGTCCGGTACTCGCTCGCAGCTGTGTGCGACCCTTTTCTATCCACTGGCTCCACACAGGCACAGCGTATCTGAAACTTCGTTTAACGGCTCTGCTCAGAAGGAGGGTGGCATAACATATACCTGTCCCGTCTCACAAAAGAGCGTACTGCTGGGCCTGAGTGCACGCCATCTCTTAATCACTTACGATGGTTTCTCTGCCCTACACACCCTACGATTTTGGAGTGATTCGGTCTACTTCTTCTGGATGTTGAAATGTTTACAAACAGCAGTGTATATTTTTGTATTAATAACTTTTGGATTGTTATGCAGTAAACTAACAACCGAGAAGTATTTTGTCACATTCAGTCATTGTGAAAGTCCTCGAAGAGTCTTGGCGATGCTGGAATCCTATTGGCTGCGCTCCTTGCTGTTGCAGGATATTGCTTAGTGTGAGTACGTTGCGAGTAGAGAATTCAATCACGGCCCGTATTTCTAATCTCGGGTTTTCCGGATTGTGCACAGACAATCCCGGGATACCGGAATAATCTCGGGATTCGGGATGGTAATTAACAACATACAAAAAATATGTAAGAATCACTTTTCTCATTGTAATTTTAGTAACATATGTCCCTACGCAATAGTTACTCATTAGTAAATAGAATTGAATTCACACAATCACGATAGTTTTTCTCTATAAATTTAACAGATAATTGACTTCTATATAGCAACAAGGAACGTAGTAACAAAAAACGTTTCACTTATCAAAAGATGAGTCAGTCAAATTCACATTGTCGACAACAATATTTTAAATTTAGGTTTCTGCAAATTGCGAAGAAATAACAAGGCGTTCAATGTTTGATCACTCAACATGCTTCTTAATTTATTGCACATTGCCCGATTGAAGTTGGAGGGATTGCTAATAAATGCTTATAAACTCGTTCCAGATTATAGCCTCGATTGGAGAGTGAGGCTTCAAAAAGATTGATTTCGTTCTTGACGATTTTGGAAAAATTCGATTCTGTGTATGATTATGGAGACAATATTTTCATGCTATATCGGCTTCAAGTTTTTCTTCGAGATTTAAATTACTTTTGCTTTCAATTGTGGGTTTGGTTTGCACCATTTGCATGTCATGGTCTGACAAGTTACTCTTAATGTTTAGTTTCTCCGTTAGCGAAATTATCTACGTATATTTTTTTTTTGGTGGAGCTGTATCCCTTATTTCATGTCCACTATTCGCCAATAATCATAAAATGACTTCTAAACTTTTCACATAACCATTATTTTATGTAACTTTGCTAATTAGACAAAAATAATAAATAATTTTACTTACTCGATATAAAGCGCAGCTTTTTACACACCTCTTTTCGCTCACAACTTTTCTATTTACTGTCGCAAATACTGTTAAAACAAGATGACGGACAAGAAAGATAAACTGACACAGACAGATAAAATGCCTGCGTTTCGTTCGGAAATGTTGCCTTTTATGACGTATGTTTCATAGCATTTTTTTTTTTTTTTTTTTTTTTTTTTTGTCAATTGAAAATTACGGGATCGAAGGCTTTAATACCGAAACTTACGGGACTGGAAAAAAGCCGGGATCCCAAAATTCGGGATCGAATCCTTTATTTGCGAGTGAGCCATGATGTTTTAAAAGTAACAGTAATTATTTATTGTGATTTGGCAAACTTCAATGTGAATGCTATCATCGTTTCAATAAATCCGAAGCGAAATTAATATCATTTATTATTTATGAGTAACCTTTTGGTTGAAATATTGAAATAAGTAACTGAAGACTTTGGTAGAACTCGAAACCAGCCGGCGCGGCGCGGCGACCAAGTTCCTACTGAAGAGGAAGGATTCCGCGGTTTGAGCTGCGTGCCTTGGCACTGGGCGGCAAATTTCACTAGCGAGCGGTGGTCTCCGAAACAATTTCATTAGGACTCTCACGGCCTTTCACTGCATCTAACTGGATTAGCTGCAAGTACACCGCAGCGACTAGTTCTAGAATAAGAAATAAGCGACACTGGAATTACCACCGTCGCCTAACAGGTACAACAGTCTCTATTCATTATATGCTTAGTTTCTTTGAGATTCGAGAATTGAATCAATAATCACTGTAGTTCTGAAACTACTTTGAATATTTCTGATCGGTGTGTCAGTGTAAGTACGCGAAAATAGTAGATATCTCTCGAGCAATAGTCATCAGGTTTATAGGTCACTGAGTTTCAGTTCAGTTGATTTATTCCAGGCTTCTCTATAATAACCCAGATGTAGACACACGTATGTCTACGAGACTGAATGGTACTCATAGGTTCAATAAATTATCTCTATAGAGGAATTGGTTTTTAAATTTTTTATAATGGAAGCTAATGTACTGTACGTTTTCCTGGGAATTTCTCATTTAACGTTGTGTCGCCAATTAGTGAAAAAGTAGATGGAAAATCAATAAAGTTGCAGTTTGCTTTATACTGTCCTTAAGTTTCACTAGAAAATTGTTTTTTTCATTATTTAATAATGTAATCACCCCCCAGAAAATATATAGAACACGTTTATAGCAGAATGAAAATGATTTATAGTTTCAGAACAACCATGGATTCATAATTATAATGTTTATGTTACGGGTCTTTGTCTACTTGTTTTTCAACTAACAGTGAGATCTATTCACTAAATCTATACAGTACAATGTGGTCGCGTAGCATTGGAAAGCATCTCCCCCTCTTGCCGTTACCTCAGACTTTTGAGTAATTTTCACCCACCGTGAAATGCGTAGATTCCAATGAACATCAGAGCTGCAAAAATAGTCAACTGATCTGTATTCAATTTAAATAAAAGATTTTATTTGTGACATCCGCATCTAACACTTAATTTCCAAGATGCTTAATCTGATATCTGCCGGGTTAAAACGTTTATTCATAAGTCATGCTTAATCTAACCTCATTAATTCAAAATTCGAGTAGCTGGCCGAATACAGGTTCTGCTTAAAATCGGTTCAGGATGAGGTTCATGTCATTTTTTAATTTAATGTAATTAAAGCAGGGCTAAGATTGTTGATAACTGAATCGAGCATGACATTGGCTGACGAAAAATCCTGGTATTCGTCTCGAGTTGCTGCGGGAATTATGGAAAACTAAATTCTGGATGGCAGTAACAATTCCTTCGAAACGCTTCTCACGACAAGCAGTTTTCTTTCAGATTTTTGGTGAATGTCATTAACACAATATGGACAACGTGATACTTAGCACTAAATTTTATTGAAAAACTCTTTTGCTTTTAAAGACAAGATATTTACTGGCTTATGTTATTCTTTCATTGGTTTTTTTTTCTTTTTTTGTAAAATGTAGTATTTGGATTCATGATAAATTATTCTAATATAAGCATCTCGAAATGATTTAAATGAAAATACATAACCGAAATTAACCTTAACTTTTGCCCTCAGTCACGTGATGGAAATATCCAACACAGTAACGAAGACGACTTTAGGCAAACTGCATTTTTACAGAAGTTTCCTTTGCTTACACGAAACTAGTGAATCACTATTATATTTCATTTGTCTTAAAGTAATATCTGCTTTTACATCTTTTCGTGTATAAACTCGTACGTTAAAAAAAAATATTTAAGGTTAAATCCACTGATTTTGTTTGAAATTCAAATATTTACTCAATATTTTCTATTAGTTGGCATACTGATTGAAATTATATTTTTTATAGTTCTCAGGCAACTAGAAATAATAATTTACTTAAATAGATGGAACGAAAAACCGAAGGTGTAAAGATTTTTATTGCTCGCAATTGAACATTAAAAATTAATAAATGTGGACTTTCAATGAACAACAAAGATAACCTGTTATTTTAGTCATTTAAACGGGAAAAAGTTAAATACGGGAATAAAGTTTTGTGACATGAAAAAATATCATTGACACGTTACTCATCGTTAACGTTTTCGGAGGCCATCGAGATCTTGGTGTTCCATAGTTTCATAAATCATTCCAAGTTAGTGGAGGAAAGTCCCTTCAAAAAAGTCAGGATGATTATGACTCTGTCATTGCCATCCATCCTCTCCCTCTATAATTCATCAATGTCGACTAGGTGTAAAGCCAAAAAAATAAAAAATTAAGTTTACGATTTGTAGTTATTATTTGAATAATATCACAACCAAAAATGTTCATAAATTGAATCCAGTAACTGGAAACTTAGTTCTATGTTATTCGTGGTAGAATTTTTCTTGGTGTTTTCAAAGAAAAATGTGTACAGAGATTTTTAACAGTTCACAAAACATATTTGAACTGTTTATTTATCGTATTTCCTTCTTTATTGATTCTAATTTGAAACGTATCACCCAAAGAAAAAAATATACCAAATCATCCTTGTTAGTATCTTTTTCATTTCTAATGCCGCGTTTACACGATGTGTACTGACTGGAACGACAGTTGGCCGGACCGTCAGTGGTGGGGGTAAGAGAGTGGACTAGCATGATAGTAATAATTAGAAGACAGCGCACTGTTCACTGTGAGGATATTGTGATCTTGTTGAAAATAGTATGTCCATATTACAGGGAGTAATTAACATCGTAGTTAATTTGTTGATTATAATTTTGAATGATACGAAAAATAACAAAACAAAGGTAGAAAATGGTTAAAAGAGTGGGTATTAAAAAGAAATGCTTTAAATGCCTCATTTTTTTAAATAAAGTTGCAAGTGAAAATGTAGAGTTACATCATTTAAGACCTCAATTTGAAGAGATGTTGTGAAATATTTTTGCCGATACATTAAAAGTGACACTGTTATGAAACAATTTTTTGATATCAGAGTCTCTAAAATCCTTGTTCTTATAATTATTGTTCTTAAAATTCCACGGAATTTCCTCACTTTCATGCAGTTCTAAAGATTTTAATGCCTCTGCTTCACTACGCTTACGCGACTTGTTAATTGTCGCCATGTTGATCGTTGAACTCGCACGCCAAAAGTTGGTCGTGAACCGAGTCCACTATCCTAAGTCAACACCTTTGAGAAAGCAAGGCCTAGCAAATCTTATAACGTATGAGGTCAGCACACGTAGTCATTGGATTTCGCAAGACTAGCTGCCATTGCTATTGCATTTGCATTTGTTGAAACGATCACTTGTTTGGCGTCGCTATTCGTTGTTATTGCGTTCCGTGTTTATTATTGCTATTAATTTGGTTAATTATAGTGATATAATTAAATAATAATAAGCAAGAAATGCCTTACCGTTGCTGTGTACCTAGCTGTAAGGGTAATTATCCTAAAGGTCTAAAAGTTAGTATGTTTGGTTTTCCAACCGATCAGGTGCTAAGAAGAAAGTGGTTACACGCTATTAAACATGAAAATTTTACGCCCTCCAAGACTTCTAAGGTAAGAATCTCTAAGAATTTTATAATTAAGGAGTAATTTTGTAAGTGATGAATAATTTGTGACTTGTTTTGACCACGTGAATTAGGTTTAAAAGCTTTAATGTTTACTAGCTGGGATACTATTATTTATTTTATTTATTATTTTGAAATGCATTAAAGACCGAAATAATGAAAGCTGGCAAAGAAACATTAGGCTTTATGGTACAAGCTGCCCGAAAACCTTGGATCACAGAAGAAATTTTGCAGTTGATGGATCAGAGGAGAAGGTACAAACATGCTCAGGACGAAGCAGGAAGAGAGCAGTACAGGCAATTTAGAAATCAAATAAATAGGAAATGCAAAATAGCAAAAGAAAAATGGCTACAAGCAAAGTGTGAAGAAGTAGAAAAGGAAATGGTCGTAGGAAAATTAGATGTTGCATATGGAAAGATCAAACAGAATTTTGGAGAAATGAAGAAAAGAGGTATGAACATTAAAACTACCGATGGGAAACCTCTTTTAAGCTCAGAAGATAGAGCTAACCGATGGAAGGAATATAGTGAGAAACTGTATGGTGGGGACGACTTGAACAATAGTGTATTGGAAAAGGAAGGCGATGTCGACATTGATGACTTAGGAGATCCTACTTTGAGGACAGAATGTAATAAAGCTCTGAATGACTTGAACGCAAATAAGGCAGTTGGTATTGATGAGATCCCTACAGAACTTCTTAAATCTCTAGGAAAGGAAGGAATCGAAAGATTATTCAAGCTGATATCAAAAAGTTAAGAAACAGGATAAATTCCAACTGATTTTAAGTGTAGTAGAAGAGATAGTAGGTGAAGATCAGTTTGAGTTTAGGAAAAATCGCGGTAGAAGGGAAGCAATTCTGTCTTTAAGATTAATACTTGAAGGACGGATCAAGAAAAAAAAGATACTTTTATGGCATTTGTTGATTTAGAAAAAGCTTTTGATAATGTTAGGTGGGACAAGATGTTCAAAATTTTAAAGAAGTCAGGTCTAAAGTATCGAGATAGAAGAATACTCTATAAACTATATAAGAATCATGTGGCTGTAATAAAAGTAGAGAATCACGAGAGACGTGTATCAGTTAAAAAGGGTGTGAGACAAGGTTGTAGTCTATCCCCGTTAATATTCAAGAAGAAGCAATGAAGAAAGTCAAAGAAAAATTTGCATGTGGCATAAGTTTTCAGGGAGAAAAAATCAGTATGCTACGATTTGCTGACGACATTGTCTTATTAGCAGAGAGGGCTGAGGATATTGAGAAGTTATTGAATGGCATGAACAAAATACTGAAGGAAGATTTTGGACAGAATATAAATCAAAGTAAAACAAAAGTGATGAAATGTAGCAGAAATGACACCGATACTAGCAGATTAAATATAAAAATAGGATCTGATGCAATAGGAGAAGTGAGTGAGTTCTGTTACTTGGGAAGCAAAATTACAACCGATGGCCGAAGCAGGAATGATGTTAAAAGCAGAATAGCACTAGCAAAAAGAGCCTTCATGAAAAAGAGAAACCTTTTAGTTTCAAATATTGATCTAGGAATTAGAAAGAACTTCTTAAAACTTTATGTGTGGAGCACAGCACTTTACGGTAGCGAAACATGGACTTTAGGAATACCGGAAAGAAAGAAACTTGAAGCATTTGAAATGTGGTGCTACAGAAGAATGCTGAAAATTAAGTGGACAGAGAAAGTAAGAAATGAACGAGTTTTCAAATATTGATCTAGGAATTAGAAAGAACTTCTTAAAACTTTATGTGTGGAGCACAGCACTTTACGGTAGCGAAACATGGACTTTAGGAATACCGGAAAGAAAGAAACTTGAAGCATTTGAAATGTGGTGCTACAGAAGAATGCTGAAAATTAAGTGGACAGAGAAAGTAAGAAATGAACGAGTTTTGGAAATGATGGGTGAGAAAAGAAGTTTACAGGAAGAAGAGACAGGCTGGTAGGTCATATTTTGAGACATGCTAGATTGGTTAATTTGTTAGTCGAGGGAACAGTGGAAGGTAAGAACTGTAGAGGAAGACAGAGATTGGAATATATGAAGCAGATAATTGAGGACGTGGGTTGTAAGGGGTATGTAGAAATGAAGAGGTTAGCACAGGATAGGAAGGGATGGAGGATTGCATCAAACCAGTCTAAAGACTGACGCCAGCAAAAAAAAATTTATACAAAGCAAACATTTATTTTATTTTAGGTGTGTGAATTACATTTTCAAAAGCATGAAATACAGAGGGAAATTCGTATGATCGATGAGAAAAATAATAAAGAAATTTTTATTCCTCTGTCATATCTGAGTCCTGGTAGGTAACAGAATTTTATTACAACATATGCAGCTTTATGAATTTTAATTAGGTTTAAAGTATTTCCTTTATTATGATTGCAACAAGTAATGAAAATATTTATAATGCAGATGCTGTTCTGTCACGTCTTTTCAACTGCACCAAGTATTTAACATAGCCAGAAGTAGAAGAAGTAAGAGAAGATCCCATGTTGCGAAGACATAGGCTAGATTTTGAAGGTGTTAACCAAGCTATTTCTGCGAGTTTGGAAACACTTGCGGACTACAACACAGATCGTTCCTTTAATACTTTCGATGAATTCAAAAGTAAACTGGCGAATTTTCTCGTTGGTGATGAATGGCTACTCTTGAAGAAAGTTAACTGTGTAGATTTTATTTTCTTGAATGATATGCCTAATCCTGTCGTTACGTGTTCAGTGAGAGTCACTCAAAACTTATCAGTAATTGTGTATAATGGAAGTATAGAGGTAAAAATGTTGTTTGGAAAGAAGGTACCAAGTCACATTAGTAATTTAAATCAAGTAAATGATATTATTGACAGCTGATTTAGGAAATTTTCAATTAATAATATCAAAAGTATTCCTGTAGAGGAGTTACATTCCGTAATTTTAAATAATATTGATGTTTTATTGGAAAAAATAGCTGACTGTGATACCACAATAATGTTCTTAAAAGAGCAAATTTCAATAATTAATACATGCAAAACAAAAACCAGGTATTCATCTCATTTTCTAATATTTTGCAGTTTGTTCTTTACAATATCACCTCATGCCTATCGCTACTTTACAAGTTCTAAGGTTTCCATGTCCATCAACACTCAAACTCTTGTCCAGCAAGTTGATGGCAAATCCTAAATTTGAGCAGAACAGTGAACAACAATTGCATTATATATCATTAAAATTTAAGTTGTTAACTGAGGACGATAAAACTGTAGTATTACTCATGGATGAAGTTCATTTAAAATCGAATTTAGATTATAAGGGTGGCGATATTGTAGGTCATGCTTTCAATGATTGTGGACATGCAACAAGTGCCTTTGTGTTTATGACAAACAGTTTAAAATCTAAATACAAAGATGTAGTACATATACTACCCGTGAAAAAAATGTCTGGCGAAATCTTACATTGTATTTTAAAGAGTATTATAGTTGGTTTAGAGAATATAGGTTTTAAGGTTTTGTCAGTTGTTTCTGACAATCACTCGATTAATAGGAAAGCAATGTCACTTTCTTCTGATCCTCCAGATTTGAAAATCTATTCATATTTTAAAGTGCATTAGAAATAATTGGCTAAGTGAAAAAAAAAAACAGGAAATGATTTATCCCAGCTTTGAAAATCAAAATGTCAATTGTATTGCTTCATTTGAAGCTCTGAATGAAATGCATTGTTTCGAAAAAAAAAAATAGCATTATTAAATTCGGGTATGGTTTAAATTTAAAAGCATTATATCCCTCAAGTATTGAAAGGCAAAATGTTAGTTTGCCTATAAACTTTTTTAATAGAACCACGGTGAAAGCTTTATCGGAATTGGGTCCACAAAGTAATTTCAAGTGCTGGGAAGATACCAATAAATATATTGAGAAAATTTTCACTTGGTGGGACATAGTTAATGTTAAAACTCCATTAAAAGGATTACAATTGAGAAATACATTTCAAGAACCTATCGCCCAAAATTCAGACCATAGAACACCATTTTTAACTGGTTTTTTAAGTTTGGTGCGAAGTTGGGAAAATTTGCCTAATACTTTCAGAAAACTAAGTAAAGAAACTTTTTGTTCATTATAACACTCAACGGAAGCTTTACTACAACTTTCAGAGTACTGGATCAATGTAGAAGGCAATTCATATTTTATATGTGGTAAAATCCAAACTGATAATTTAGAAGATAGATTTGGCAAGTATAGGCAACTTTCTGGTGCTCAGTACCATATTTCTGTTAGACAAATATTTGAATCAGAAGGAAAGTTAAGAATACAAAGCGTGATGCCTTTGATTTTAAAGTCGCATACATATGGCGATATAAATTTAGATGCAACCAAATTACCTGCACTTGTTTCAGATTTAAAAAAAACGTAAGACAGAAACACTGACAGAATTGAGAATTTACCTCACAATATTTTGAATATAACAGTTGACGATGACGACTTACAGTCTAAAGAGTATTTGTGGCCTATTATTACATAAATTGCTGGTTACTGTTCATATGCGTGTATTAAAACATTGAAATATGATTTTTGTAAAGTGTTCTTAGTGACTGAACACAATGAATCCTGTAAATATACATCAGAAATTGCAGAGTCTTTCATTATTGCGAATGATAGAGGTGGATTGCAATATCCTAGTTTTGATATAGTTCATTGTGTTAGTTATGTTTATGCAGTAGTGCAGAAACTAATTTCTAGTGAATTGGAAGACACCTTTTTAAAATTAGGAAACCAAAAAAGAACAGTTGCAAAATTAATTTTACCTCTCTTACCGGAGGATATTTTTTTGGGACATAATTGCACAAAACACGATAAATCTGTCGTTTTAAAATATGTTTTGAGCAGTTCAACCAACATTTTACTGAATAATTATACTAAGAACAAAAATGATTTCATTATTAATAAAAATATGCCACAGGTTAAAAGGGTAAAACTGGTAAAAGATTTGTCACAGTTGTGTATAAAATTTATAGTCAATAAAAAAAGTATATTTTGTATGATTTATATTCTGTATACTCTTGCATTCAGAAATTAATACCTTCAACTTTTGCCTGTAAATAAGAAATGAATTAAATATTTTCATAAAACTATTTTTGCGTTTTATTTTTAATAATTCCCCAAAACTTAAGAAAATAACTATAAGCTGACAACACGTTGAGTTCTACTAATTGTTCTCATTAAAACGTAATTTGGTTGTCTAAATCAAATCAGGAAAATATTGTCAAGAGAGCTGAACTAAATTGTAGATACATGACATATGGATGAATCGATTACTACTATCTGCGACGTCACAAACACAGTAACCTGGCCTGGCTTTCTCGGTGGTGTCGCCTCAGTCAACTGTCTGTCTTGTACCTGTTGACACAAGGAGAGCATGGAGGAAGGAAATATATGGAGGAGAAGTGACGTTAAATCAGTGAAGCAGGCTCTAAACTCTGGCACATGCGCAGTGGCAGCAGCGGTATTGTGTACCCAAACAAATGCCGAGTTCACACTGTGTCTGATGTTCTGATTATTTCATTTTGTAATGTGTATAAGTGTTTAATAATGCCATCTTGTGGTGCATACGGCTGCACAAATAGGCAAGAGAGGAAAGAACCTGGAATATCATTTCATAAGTAAGTTGCATTGAAATTATTGTTGTTGAAGTGGGCAGTGGGAATTGTAAACTTTGGCGCATGTCTATAAATATTTAGTCATAGCTCTCAATGGGATGACTTTGTTCTCAAATTTTTGTTGGTGTAGTGTAGAAAATCAGCATACCTTGCTATTTTGCACATAATAGACTAGCATTACTTTTTGACGAGTGTTGAAAATGAGATTTAAGGGGTTGTGTTTTACATAGCGATTCAGTGAATTTAGTATTGCGCTTTGTTTTGTCACGTTGCAGTTTATTCTGACAGATTATGATGAAATTAAATGTGTTAAATTATGCTATGCAATCTAGGAATCTTGATGAAGCAAACGATGTTGTTACCGCAAATACACTTCCCCAGAAGAAGGCGACGGAGCTTGAGATCGCCGAAATATCGTGTGGAAACATCTTACTTACTCGGCTAGTCTCCCGAGAAGACTACATCCACCGCAAATACAGTTTGCGATTCAAATACGCGTGTGTGGTGTGTCTACATAGTTTGATTCTGTAGCGGCAATTTCATTTAATGGAGATTGTGGTTATGTCTAAATGCAATCTGTACCAGAATGGTTTTGTTGTTGCATAAGGGACAAAAAATTTATCAATAATTGTTAGTAATTTCATGAGAACCATGTTAGTGATGAAACGTGTATCACGATGTAAACTACTTTCATCTACTCCCAATTAAGCTTATGATGTGTGGTAATAAGATAACTATTTTTATCCTAGTCTAGGTCGCATTTCAACCTAACCACAAGTGGTAGTAAAAAAACTGAAATATCCATTCTGCATGTCCACCATGTAATTCATTGTGGCTTTGGCAGAATTAATTTTTAGTCCAGGCCGCATATCAACCCAATCCCAGTATATCCCGAAAACTAAGCAAGATACCGAAAAAATTTATTTTTTATTTTCTATTTGTCTCGTCGTGTTATATAAAAATCGATCATTAAATTTGTCTTTTGCGTATTTTTTCTTTTGCATTTCAACTCAAGTATACAGTATATCTCGAGAACTAGGTGAGATATCGAAAATTTTTATTCTTTATTTTTTATTTCTCTCGTCTTTTTAAATAAGAATCCATCATCAAATTTGAATTTGACCAATTTTTTCTTCTGAATTTCAACCAAAACCATTTCACGTTTGAGACAGAATATCTCGAAAACTAAGCATACATAAAAAAAATTATTCTTCATTTTTTATTTGTTTCATCGAGTTACATAATATTCAATCACCAGATTGCGGCGTTACGTTTATCCTAGAGTCCCCTTGAGGTTTTTGTACATATAAGCCGTGTCTGTATGGGTTCGGCCTAGCCCCCCACTCCTCCGCCGCCCGGCTTCACTTCAATGCGTGGTGAAGGTCTCTTGCGTCGTCTCCATATATTTCCTTCCTCCGTGGAGGAGAGTGGACTATACAGTGGACAAGACAGTACACTCGTTCCAGTCAACTCGCACCGTGTAAACGCGGCCTAACGACTACTAAAGCTGCCTGAAATGCTGAAATCTTTACAAATACGTTTACGACGTTTTTCCCATACCTTTACAGTAATTACAGCTGGGAAAGTGTTGGTACTGGGTGGAGGGAAGAAATTCGGCTAAATGTTTTTGTAGGAATCTTCTATACAATACCCCATGGAAACCCACACGGGGACTCGAACCCACGCTTTCCACAATCTCAGGCCAAAGTTCAACCAATCAATTAACTGCGTAAGAGATGAGTATTAGAGATAATATTTTCACTGTGTGGATTTATTGTCACTATAACTGTCAACGGGCATTTTTCTTCCACTGCCCTTGTCAGAAGCTCAGTTGTGGCCACTCAAACACATGTCCAGGATACAGAATCAACTGCTCGATTCGTGAGTGGCTAATAGATAAATTAATTACTTTGTTTCCATTGATGCTCAGCTTGGTATTCGTAATGGAAGCTCTCTTGAATCCCGTGACAAATAATAGTTGTTTGTGTTGTAGTTTAAGACTGAAACTGTTATTTAGTTACCTAATTAAAAGAAATGGAATATTTAATAAACTAATGTACACTGTTAGGAACAAGCCACCACCGATCATAGACTTACAATGCCCAAAGATTACATATAGCAGAAGTCAACTATGATTCCCAAGCGAAGTAAAAGTGATTGACATTCTCAGCTCATTAGAGAGAGTAGCAGCAGAGTAACCCACGGAAAATGATGTAGACAATCATTTAACTCCTACAATCAACTCTTTTGGGAGGCTGGGGAATAACGAAAAATATAGACATATCTACAAACCCTCATTGTTGTTTAGTTTTGTGAAAAATGTAATAATCAGTCTTAATGGAAATAAAATAGAATGATTCAAAGTTAGCAGATAATAAACGCATAGTTAGTGTAATTTTATCACAAAATATTCGCTAATAAATTAATAAAAAAATCTGTGGACATTGTTTCCGACAATTCCTTAAATTAATAAAGTCACCACAAGTAATAGCAAAATAACAATTATGTAACTATAAAAATATTTTGTGACAGCAAGGAAATTTCGTATAAATAATGAATCTAGTTGTAATGTCAGGGAATGAAATATTTCTACCACAAATAAAACAGAAATCTATATAGTATCTTAAGGAGGTGAACTTACATTTAAGATAAGAGATTATCGATAAACTTTAAACGAAATATTTAGTTTCTTTTAGAACATTTTACACGGATAAAAGCTCCAAAAAAGAATATGATCTCCTCAATTTCACGGTAACTGTGGAGGATAAGACCATTTATTGTTTTGTATTTGTTCCCTTGTCTTGTCTTTGAATGTTGATTGCTATATCGTGCAGAAGTGAAGAGGAGCCGTTGTCTTCTCTCAAGTGAGCCATCAATCTCTGTTCCCGTCCCGTGTCAGGGAGACGACAAGACCGCCCTATTAGTGGCACAGCCGCGTCCTGCTGTAAAGAAGCCTCACCTAATACGCAGGTCCAATCTGAAATAACTGTAGCCAGTATTTGGATCCTATTTTGATTTTCGAAGTTGACGATGTGAAATGTCGAATCCACTTTGTAAATGAAAAATGTAGCTAGATATAAAATGAATAAGCAGCATATCTAACTCGAATACTTTTAAAATGCAGGGTATTAGTACCTAGGACTACTTCCTATAGGACAGACCATCAATTAGCTCACCTGTCAGTTCAACTTGGAATCCAGTGCACTTGTAACATAGGTGTTTCTTTGCTCACATATATATTTTACATATTCAGAGTATTCTTCCAGGTTAGGTGATTTTTACAGTCTATAAAATATTCATGAAATTGATAACCATCATTGCCTCATTTCTGGAACAAAAAGTCTAGCTCAAGAAGTACCGTCGATATACAGGCACACAGAATGATATTGATAGCAATCTTTTTTTCTTATGCGGTTGCATTTTTTTCTTGTGATTTTTGTATTTGCGACAAAATATTAAATGTCTATTAACTTACGTCAGTAAAAAAAATGGAATTGAATTTCTTTTCATATACTGTAACCTTTATGCACTTACAGCAATCGTAATCCGTCATTTGTAATTAATAGGGGCTGCTTTTATGTGCTTGTTTGGTAGAAATGAAATTACTTATCTTAGCAATAAGGTAATGAGGATACGTTTTACAAGAAGCGGGCAATTAGAACTCTACAGTAGCGCAAAAATGCAGGTCTGGTGATAGTGGAAACCAGATTCATCATCGAGGTGTTGGTGATCGCTTACCGTCGACCTAGCCGCTAGTTCTTCAGTACGCCTCATTGACGTCGAGGTTATCAGAGGTAGCATAGGACTGGCGGCGAAACAAAGGGATGGAATTCGGCCATGGATTTCTGAAGAACCATACCTGCATTTTCCTGGACTATTTTCGGAATACCATGGAAAATCGAAATCTCTATGATCGGACTGGGATTAGAATACGCGTCCTGTTGAATGCGAGGGCATAGCGTTGGCGGAATGCAGTGCTGGGATACCTGACTGCGCAGTAAGCTTCCGCTTGTTATTTTCCTTCGGACGTCGCAGACGTGACTAACAAGCACACCGTACTCTGCACATGGTTCTTTCCCTCCTTCTTTCCGAGAATAAGAAATTCTTAGAATAAAATTAAAACAACTCAGTCGTTTTTGCCGTGAGATGAATTTGTTCCGTTACGTTGGTCGTTGCTTTAAAAAAAAAAAAATATATGAAAACTTCGATCTATTCCTTCCCAAAAATTTAAAACCTGCTGATAAAGGGTCTTTTAAGTCAGCGGTTCCCAACCTTTATTGGCTCACGACCCATTTTTAAGTAAAACTTTTTCGCGCGCCACCCAATATGAGAATCTATCTAATACCAGAATGAGAACTGTTGTATGACCTCGATACGCTATCGACTATCCTCTCCTACGAAAAGGAAAATTTTCGTACATAGGATATATTATCAACAAAAGCAAGAATTGATAATAAATAAAACAACAAACATGTTATAGACGGGGAGGTGGCTGCTGAAATTCCACGATTAGAAGTAACTCGATGAGCATATTAAAATGCAACTGATCTGCCAAGTCGCGTTTTGGTGAAAACTACCTGCAGACCAGATTTTAGTGGTTGATTGGTAGGTTCATCATTGTGATTTTATGCACCAAAATGCATAGAAATATGGAAGACTGGGAGCAGGAAACCACAATGGTAAACTTACCAGTCAATCACTAAAATGGGATTTGTAGGTGTTTTCTACGAAGATATAACTTGGCACATCAGAGGCATTTTAATTTGCAAATCGAGTTCTAACTAATCCTGGAACTTCAGTCGTCAACTCGATGAGGTGATGCTATGTGCAGCCGCCTCCCGCTTTATTACAAAATAATGAAAAATATGTTTAATTATTATAAAAACACAACTTTAAAATCAGTGAGATTTCTGGCAATGGTGTTTACTGATGAGGGCATAGATATCAGGGTTAATTTTAACATTAAGCCACTTTCTACACATAGTTTATTTCTGTATTTGTTTTTCAAAATAATAATAATAAAGTAGAAAAAGTTCGTTCACACAAGTAAGTCACAGCTAATTTAGAGATTTCTAGATACTCTGCTCGTACATCCAGAAGGAAATTAAGGATTTTTCCTTGAAAATTGTCTTTAAAGAAGAATTGCAAGAAAACTCTACTACAGAGTTTTCTTCAGCTGTTTGAAATGTTCCTCTTCGATAGGATTTCTTATCCAAAAGTAACCATTGTCAATTTTTGGAAAGTAGCTCTTAAAACAATTATTAGTAAACGAATAGAACACATTTCACACTTTAACACATAGCAAAATTTGAAATCCTTTCGGGTACTTGAAATAAAAAAGAAATATTATTTGAAAATAAATGAGGCTTACGGCTAACTTATAATTTACTGAAAAAATTGCATAATACCGGCTGAGTGTTTAAGAAAACACTTTTCTGTTCTCACAGAGTTTTAATTTAAGCTAATCGCTTTCATGATTATTGCACTTGTAAAATATCGTGTTATATTTTTTAAATAGATTAAATAAAAGATTTATTTTTGTGTCAAAAACCTCGATTGTTCCGCGACCCACCAAAACACACGCCGCGACCCACCAGTGGGTCGCGACCCATAGGTTGGGAACCACTGTTTTAAGTCATTTCAGTAAAAAGCAGAACACTACAAAAAAAAAGTGCGAAGAAGGATAATGCTAAGTGTCAACTTTTGTCCGCTTGGCAGCTAAACATTATTACATACATCTTAATTTTTTTGGTTGTTCTCAGATCGAAGACGGAGGAAAATATAATAAAACTCTTTGGATTCTTGACAAAGATAAAACGTTTATCTTATTCGACACTCTATGGAACAGCGATCACATAGTTTCACTAAATGGCGGCAGTGACAATAAAAGTAAAACTTATTTTGATATTATGTATGACAAAACAGCGTAAAGAATTCACATCGAATTCTTTTGGACCGTGGATTTGAGTATGCATCTTATGGCTGCGGACCAACTATTCGACGAATAATACAGCGACACTGGAAAGGTCATCTGTAAGCCTGCTTGGGATGGCTTCATGCAGGACGTGGATGCCGCTTATCCTGTTTACAGCAACCCGAAATCCGTCGCATTAGAAGACGTTCACGGCACGGAGGCAGGTGGGAGATGCCTGGCCACACGAATTTTGAGATAATTTCTGTATCTGGCACATTGACACAACAACCATATATCAAGATACAGGGCGGCGTGAACATGGCCATAACCCCATTGCGATTACTCGTCTCTCGCATTTCGAAGACGGGTTTCAGTTTTTATTTCCGTTATGATTTCATGGTTAATAGAGGTCGAGGTCAGTTGAGCCGAGAGAAGAGACTAGTGGCAAGGAACAGGAAGGAATTCGATAACTGCCTTAACCAGTGGAGTGATTTCTGGATAGCGAGGAAAGCCTAAATCTGGAAGGCGAGACTGGGGACCGAATCCGCGATCTCCCGTACACCACGCCCGAGCGTTAGGCGCTCACCAGCCCTGGCTCTGGCGGTGAAGTGAGGTAGCATGTCGCTCACGGCGCTGTTGAACGTCGAATACAGATTTCATTTGTGCTGAAATGATGTCGACATGAAAATACCTTCGAATCGATTGAGGTAATACCTGACGTCATAGCCTCTTACTTGAAGATATAACCTATGATACACGTAAAGACCCGCCAAGCTGTTCACCATTTGCATCAGCGACAGGTGTAAATAAAACGGAATGAAAACTCTTAACTAACGAACGCAACGAGACCCGGTCGAGTGAAGTTTTAGAGAAGCGCTCTTAGCTATATTTGATAAATAATCTTAACGTTGCAAATCGACCAATAATTTAAACATTCATTTGTAGGATAAATGCATTTGTTAGTTCAAATGAAGCATCTTCTAAAATACCTTCAAATACAGAGGTTAAAACGTTTTCGTAATTATTTCATTTTACATAAATATGCAGTTACATATACATCACTGTAATATAAGATCAATACTTCATCATAAGTAACGAAATTTTTTATGGTTAAATGCGACAACTACATGTCGGTCGTTATCATACTTTAGATTTGTTTGAAGCCGTCAATTACTGTTTCCACTGTCATATTTCTATTTGTTGAATATGGTGAAGGCTCCGGAAGGGAGCACCGCATTTCCTTTTTTACTTCTGGCTTTACGCTTCGTCGACGTCTACATCATAAGAGGCGGAAAACGACTGGTCTGTTGGAGGAACCGTCCCGGCATTTGCCTAGAGTGGTTTGGGGAAACCATGGAAAACCCGAATCTCGATCCAGATTTGGATTGCCGAACTGAGTTTCGAATCCACGCCCCTCCGAATGCGAGGCTATAACGTTATGCACCATAAAGAATAAATTCACAGTAAATAATGTCAAATCCACGTAAAACTGGCAGTTTAAAAGTTGTATAACTCATTCAAGACAGGTGTTCTAATTATGCACACACATTCAAAATCATTGCACCAGAGACGAAAAACATAGGTAAAGTGGAAGCTGTAAGTACTTTATATTGATAATGATGTATTAAGCAGACCTGTGCCCTGAAGACCGTCGACTGTAGTGGAAGCCCAGCTGGCGTTGCTGCGTGTAGCGAGGTCAGCGCCTGCCCCCGGCAAAATAAATCACAGCACAGAGGGATTGGAGTGCGTCCCGGGCGGCCACAACACAAGTAAAACAGCGGCTTGGGACTTCAGTAGTCATGAGTGCAAAATATTTTGAGGGTAAAATGTTTTAGACTGCGAACTATAAGTTATTTTCCGCCTTCTTCTTCTCCTAGAATGTTAAGTTAGTGGGTACTTTTATTGTGAAATTTTGGAACGGAGGTGGTTTTCTCTTGCCTTCGCCAGTGTTTATTGTTTTCTACGGATGGTTGTAATGTGTGTATGTTCTGTGTAGTGTTTTGTTGTGTTGTGAATAAATGAAAGATGAGAGATAGAAGAGGATAAAACCAAGTGTAGACCCATTCAGGCGTACTCTTCCGTAGAACAACGAGGCGGTCGCCAGGCTTCATGTCCCCAACTAACGGACGAATCAGCAGCAATAATTTTGTATGCCCTCACTTCAAACGCACTGTGGAGATGTTTGAGGTCTTTGGCACACAATCTGGTGATTAGGAATTATGCACCACCATCTCTACTACCCTAGCAGGCAAGTCCTGATGATGAAAATTTCTTGCACATCCAGAAATCAAGTCAACTAACCCTGCGCCATACGCCGGACATCATCACGGTGCCGCCATCAACTGATCTAATGGGGAGGGTTTATACTTTGTGTTACATTGTTTATTCCTAATCACCATATTATGCACCGAAGTCCTGGGTTAAATCCAAAATCCTTTTTTACTACCAGAGTGTTTGAAGTCAGGGCATACGACACTGCCGATGTTGATTCATCTGTTGGTGATTGGCCGTTGGTATCTTTCGGAAGAGTATTCCTGAAAGGAACCGCACCGAGGTTCACCCTCCCTTCCTTCATCTTTAATTTATAACTGAAACAACATACTACAAAGAACATACACACAATATAGTGACCAATTAGAGGCAGTAACACCTATGTAGACATCCATTCTGGGGAAGGCAATAAGAAATCACAGGTGTTAAATTTCTCAAGATAGCTGTCATGGAGCACCAGGCATTGCAGGTGCGCGTGACGCTGATTACGTAATGGCAGGTTTGCAAGTTCGTCGTATTTTCTTTTCGTTATTTCTGTTGGTAATTGAGTCAGAAGTCGAATCCAATGTTCACCGCTTAACAAGGCAGTTCTGTATGTGTCAGCCGCGTTCCCGTTTACGAATCAGTGAGGCCTCATTCGGCTCGCTAAACTCCTCCTATTTGACAGCTCTAAATATGAATTGAAAACAAAAAACTGCTGCCAAAACTGTATTTATCGTTGTTGCAAATTAACTCCACGGCAAATGTAAACCTATTTTTTAGCCACTCAGGCAGTATTGATCCGGAAGTCAGTAATGCGGTGTGGTTCGGTAGACGTCACGCACCGTTTGAAACAGGCTGGGTAATATATTGCAAGCTACAGAGCCAATACGGATCGAGCACAACTGTAATGAAAGTTGAATACCTATTTCTGCTGCTATTTACACATTACAGTTAATGGGAGCTATAAAACACAGTTCACAAAACGATCAACATGGAGATTGGACAGATGCGTGCCTCCCATCTAATCCGGATCAGTATTTAGAGAGGTAAAACGTAAAATTAGGTTTATAATATTTTGGTTAAATTATCTCAATGATAGATTTTCCGTATAATTTTATTTAATGATGTGATTGGTAGCCCAGTTGTGAGTCACTGCTTCGGAGCTTGTCATTGATCTCTCCCACAACTTTCTTTTTGCAAACTAAATTCCAGCAGGTCACAATCTCTACAACAGCAAGCCCCAAACGAATAAGAATAGCCGGTTGGCTTAGGTTACCTCATCCACATTTTCAGTAGTGCTCTAAGTTGTTGTTGCCTTTTTTTTTTTTTAACCAATGCAATCACCATCAGTAACTATCAGAGTGTGTGAATTACTGAGCTCGTAACAGGATCTGAGCTGCGATCACCCGTTGAAATTGCTTCGAAATTTTGTTTGTGCTAACTTACTTCGTTTAGTTTAGGCACTATATCTTTCTTCAAGTGATTTTCTAGCCAGATTGATACGAATTTCATTTCTAGCAGCATAACTGAAACTCATGACATTCTTCAAATTCATACTTTTATCTACAGTATGAATAACAGTAACGAGATATTTAATAATCAGCCAAAATTAAATTTGCTTTCCTTATTTTTCCTCCAGAAACGACAATAGGCAGAAAGTAATAGTGTCATAGAAGCTGATTTTCGTTGATTCTATTACGATTTTTGAGATGTTAAACTATTACTAGTACGCAGCTAAATGTAGCACATCACGGAACTTTGTAAGTCCAAATTATACTTACGTTTTCTTAATGAATTATCTTCTAAAAACA
This sequence comes from Vandiemenella viatica, assembly GCA_031002005.1. Classification (NCBI taxonomy): domain Eukaryota; kingdom Metazoa; phylum Arthropoda; class Insecta; order Orthoptera; family Morabidae; genus Vandiemenella; species Vandiemenella viatica. The sequence goes on from JARYHS010008075.1 coordinate 89,884,194, forward strand.
ATTTAACTGGTATAAGTTTCTCATCTGAATCGAAAATGTAAATTTACAGTTAAAAATTAATGCGTCTGAGTATTGTAACAGGTCAAAATCGTGTAATATTCACATTGAAACTCAATGTGGTACATGCATGTATTATTTTTATATTTTAAACTAATTATTTACACTGTTACATAACCGCCAAAAATATAATATTGATGAAAGTAGTACAATTTAACATTTAAAAAAAATTTAAAACTGTAATCCATTTCCAACGATTTAAGCGACGCCAGTTTCGCGTGCTGCACTGTGACGTCATTGTACACGACTACATTGACGTAATGTGCATTGTGGAGTGTTATATCTCAAACGTTTTATGTTTTATAACTAATTTCGAAATGGAAGGAGGTCGAAAATCATTTTATAAATACTGTTTTGTATTTATGTGCAAAAATACGATAGTAAACGCTCCTGATAAAGTGTATTTTTATGTCCCGCGAAATTGCAAATGTAAGAAAAAAAGTGGTCTATAGCTATGAGAAAACGTAAAGAATCTTCAGCTAGTTGTTTATACTGTCATTAAGATTTTTTAATGTAAGTACATAATGTTGTTATGTTAAATTTGTTATAATACATAACAATTCGTTACCTATTCAAACTCTAATCATAAATTAGATCACAGAGGTTTAATAGCTATATTTTTCAAATCATTTCTTATTCAAGCAACTTCGAACCTTTTAAAGCCCACAAATGAAACCATCAGACATTTTAAAAATTGATTTCAATCTTCTGAACATATGTCTACCCGAACTCTTGAATTTACGAGGCCACACCATTTAATGATTGAACTGGCTGATAATGATATGTCTGTAGTACCATCTCTTCTTCAAATTCGTGAAAAAAAATCCAAATGTCTTTTAATTACAAAATTTGGCATATATTACCTAGATCCTAGGCGGTAAGATGGCTGCTCCTTAATTTTCCGACTCGAATTTAAATCCCTGCAATATCAGATATTTTTAATTGTTTTTATCTGCAAAAACTGTTGAGCATGAATTTTTTATTTTATTTCAACTTTAAAACAAATCTGATTTCTTCTAACAGAAATAACAAATGCAATTTCGGCCAATATAGTAACAATAACTTCCTAATGTGCCTCGCCAATAGCTACTGAATTTTTTTTATGAAATGAATCTGTTTTCGTCACGTACATTATTTTATTTTCAACCACGAAAATTAAATATAGGAAAAAATAATACCAATTTCAACTGAAAAAACACGAAAACCATAAACTTATTACCAATACATAAAAAAGTACGTAAGAATGTAAATTTTCTTGGCGTATGATTGCAGTGAAGTCCTCACGGGTGTACCTCCGGATTGTGTTGTGAAAACTCAATCCGACAGTACACACATGAGAACTTCATTTAGAAACGATTTTCTGGAAAAAATGCTTTCCTGCTACTTTATTATGTTAGTAGCTTCAAAGCTCGTCAGAAATGACGGGCTGAACGGTATGTCATGGCAAGTCATTTCTTAGAAATTGATTAAAATTGTTATAAAACAACGCGCACTGTAATTCCTTGTGTCTTACCTGTAACAAAAACTGTAAGTCCGGGGTGCATTTAAACTTTACCACAAACTCCGCTAGTGTAGGCTACTAGACTTATACTTGAATTACACGAATATTTTCCAGTGTCAGCAACTTCATTGTCGGTTACTCCGGCGTGTCCCTTGATTCACATTAGTTGTATCTAATACGTAACTAAGGCACTAAAGGTGCGTTTCCACTGAGGCAACTTCTGGGCAACATGTGGCATGCGGCACTGACGCATGCGACAAGGAGTATTTCAAGCGAAGCAACACGCTGCGACATGTAGCAAGCAACAATGACGCATGCTACAGGTTGGGCCGTGTCGCCGGTCGTATGGGCCACTGTGCGACAAAAATATAGCGTGTCGCACGATGTTGCCAGTATCAAAGCGGTGGTGGATGAGTGCGACAGAAAACGGGCGACATGGAGTGGAATGTGCAGAAAACAACCTTATTTATTGAAGATTATCATACTTCACCGGAGTTGTGGAATAACAAAGGGCATCATGTAAAGACAGGAAAGCGAAAAGTGACAAATTAATACTACTTGCTAACAAGTACGAATGTTCATTAGATGAAATAAAAAAGAAAATCAAGAATTTGTGGTCTGCTTTTCATCGTGAAAATAAAAGGATTACTAAACCAAAGAGCGGCTCCTCTCCTAAAGAAGAGAAATGGTTTGCTTATAAACTCCTGACATTTTTTATAGATGTTGACATTCCAAGACAAACTTTTTCAACAGCAGAAAATTATGAGGTACATTAATTAATATATGTAACTAATTATTTTTGACAGAATAGTTTACCAATGACAGATCCAAAGACGGAATAGGGGATTTACAATCATTTTAGTTATACAAGTAAATAAAAATAGTTTTATGGTGGGTTTAAAATGTATAAACAAATATATATTAAAAATTGTCGTAATTAAAACTTTACAAAAGGACTTACATATAATTAAGATAGGCTGTATTTACAGCGTATGTAGAAAAGTGTTTCCAAATTTAGATTGTGGTAAATAATAGTAAAAAACTTTTCTTGAATCGACCTTTCACTCATACAGTTGTGTATGATAGGGATAAATTGTCATATAATGGTAACGTAGCTAAATACATTATTTTATGTGCGAATACATAGTTTATGTTTTTGTCTTAGTATTTGTCTTGCCAAGATACTTTTACTTCTTTTGACACAAAGTACCTTGCGATTCGCACTACTTTTAACAAATAAATCTCTGATCCACCACCTACGTTTTTTCCGTTTTCTTCTTTTATTGCCATTTGCGAGGATCAAATAAGCAGCACCTGCCACTGCTTCTGATGCCATGACGCACACTACTGGCCGCATAACGTGAAATGCTTTTGCCGCATGCTACAAGCAACGGCGACAAGTAGCAAGCAAAAACTGGCAACAGATTCTTGGGCGAAATTCGATTTGCGACAAAGTATGATGACGCACGGCGACATGTAGCAACAAAATAACTCGTGTAGCATGCTACATGTTGCTCGTTGTTGCCTCAGTGGAAACGCTCCTTAAAAGCGTACAAAATTTAATATTTCAAAAATCTAACACTTAATTACCTTGCAGCTTTCACTCCTCCGACATCAGCGACTGTAGAAACCGGATTTGATACAAAATACGTTGTCATCATGAAAATATACTTTTTTGGGAGATTATTTTACCAAACCGCTTCCATTCATTATTCACTTTATGAGTATTCTCGCAAGAACATTTCACCAACTATGCTGATAAATTACGATAAAACGTAAACACAATCACAAAATTATAAAAACGCCTAGTAACTACGCCTTCGATTATAATATGAACGTGTACATTGACGTAACTATTATATTCAACCAATAGCTTTGCGAAGTTACACTTCCCTTGTATTTTTAACACTTTTTATTAATGATAATTAATAAGTAAAAAGCGATTAAATAGGAAGAAGACATTGTATCCGTAATTCTACAATAATGAAGCTTCCAAATAAAAATACTAGACGTAGGGCCTATATGTGGATTACATATTCCCTATTCGTCATTAGCTAGATGAAACAGTTTTATATTTGGGTGTTTTCTATTACAGCAGAATGAGTAGAGTCATAAATCTGTATTTTGGTATTAAATGCGAGGAGTGCTTATGACAAACAAGCATGCAGGCATTTAGTTTAAGTTATGAGGATGACACGTAAGCGGGTAGGTTTAGTTCATTAACTCGGCGGGGATGTTGTGTTTCATTTGCCAAAATTGGTTTTTGTTAATTAACAACGGTCAATGGGTTTGCTGTTTCAAAGCAGACAGCGTAATATCTTTTACCAGCTGTGGTTTTATCTCTAGGTACATATTTAGCTTTTCTTTAGGTGACGTAATATTTTTCATCTCAGAAAGGCGAGTCTGTACCTGGACATCATACGTGGTAATTTCATTTTATAATGCTCACACACAATTTTTTATTTTATTTCCATACATGTTTCTCTATTTTCAGGGATGAAGCTACTGAGATAAAATTAATAATTCATGAGTATGTGGACGAATCCGTACAGAAACGGATTACCAGATTCCTTGTCCTGAAGATTGTGATGGTTCCAGGGATTAACAGAGTGTATTTTTGGCCTTATTCTGAGCTTTATAGTAGCTTTCATTAATTGTGGGTGTTCTACCCGTGGTGGAAAAGATTGCGACACGATCGCTAGCAGGAGGAAAGCGCATCAGTAATGCGTGGGTTTGGCGGAGTCTATATATACAAGTGGGACCACCACGCGTGGCCGTTTCATTTGTCGTTGATGGAAAACGTCCGGTCGTCAGCAAAGTTTTATTCTGTGGCAGCGTTTAAGATTAGTGTGTGCGTCTGGTTATTTTCCGTTTGATTTGGTCTATGGAGTTGTGCGAGGATTAAGTTGGTTTGTGTTTTCTGATGTTATTGTTCATCGAAAGTGAGGATTTTAGTATAATCACTCCAGTTAGTTTTTTTGTCGAGATTAGCAAGTGCTAAGTCTATTTAATTGTTACAAGAAGTGGGTCAATTTAGGGAAGCAATAAAATACCAACGTAATTAATTATTACTAGTCGACACTCAACGCTGGCCAAATATTAAAAAAATCGTCACGACTGCCCTGCTCTTTATATTCATGGAGGACTTTGTTCCAATTTAGAAGCAGTCAATCTGCTATCAAATATTTTTAGTTAAATTATGTAAGTAACTAATAGGAACCGCTTGGAACTTTAGTTACTGGAAATAACCAATTTCCAATATTGCACAATTTACATGCTATTGAAAGAAGTAGTTAGGGATTGTTAGCGGACAATATTAAGAAGATTTGAGATATTATTTGTGGTCGTAGCAAAACCGTGTTTTGGTTTAATTACTTTTGAGAAGGAAATTTTATTACCTGGTGAAATGTGTTGTGTAAGGAATCTTCTGATAGTAATTTAAGTAATATATCGGTCGGTGAGTCTAAGAAATTTAAGAGAAAGCTGTGGATTAAAGACTTAAGTGGAAATTATTTAATCCCCAACTAACTGTTATCATTTAGTAGTTTTGAGGTTTCCTTCTAACCTTTTGTAAGTTTCGGAAGAAGATTTGAAGTGACTATCGACAGCAAGTTCCTTATGTTTTATAATTACTCGACACTAATCCAGCCAAGGCGCAAGTAAGCTCACGTAAGGAAGAATTGTTGGAGACGAGACTTTCTTTTAGAGGTTAATACACAGAACTGTAACTTAAGTTTTTGTCAGAAATAAAAACTGTTTCTTTCAGAAGCTACGTTAATGGACGTCTCCATAACACGCTACTCCCAATGAAATCATCGTGTGCCACTTAAAATTCGATGACAATAAGAGAAGCACACTTCGTAGTTTCCTGTTTTTAAAAAAACTGGAATAAACGACACTCTGGCCTCGCGTTCGGGAGGACCGTGGTTCGAATCCCCGTCCGGGCATCCAGATCTGGGTTTTCCATGGTTTCCCCAAATCACTCCAGGCGAATGTCGGGATGCTTCGTTCAAAAGCCCATGTCGGAATTCCATCTCGTTCCTTGTACCCAGCCTCTAATGACCACGACGTCGACGAGGCGTAAAACCATAAGTAAAAAAAAAGTAATAAATGGGACTAATTATTTGAATCATATGGGAATTTGTTAAACTAAGCTTTATGTTTATTTTTTTGTCGAATGGCTTAATAATTGCAGTTAATAACGAAAGAAAATGACCAGCAGCAATTAAAACAACAAAGAGCGCTACATTAATACATATCTAGAAGCTGGTAGGTAGAGTTAGCGATTATACTGCAAGTGTGAGAGGAACTCAGCAGAGAACCGCAGTCGCATTCTGAGATTCCCACTTACGAATCATGCGTACTCATCTTGCGAAGGGCTCATTTGGCACGAGATGTTCCTTTGAAGGTGCTAAGAGGCATTGTCAACTGCTTGCCTGAAAGTGTGTTAAAGAAGTGTTTTCTTCTATGAAGAACTTCATCGGCTATAATGTACAGTCGTTTTTCCGTATAGGTGTCCTTGACATAAGGATAGGTGGAGGCAACATATTAATCACGGATTGGATTGGAAGGATGTGTTGCATTTAATATTGATTGTGTTTTTCGCAGGCATAAATAGGTAGGGAGAAGAATTAGGAGTAATATAGGGAAGAGAAGAAATAACCATGACCGAAATTAACATTTGATCGGTGGATGGAAATTTAAGGGAGACAAGGACCCAACTTGTTTATCGAGGATTATGCTGAACTATTCCCCTCAACCACTAACAATAATAGTGTTGTATCGTACAAGGTAGTTTATCATCATTCGACGTGCTGTCTTGAGAAACCACCTGTAACACACTGACAGGCAAAATCGGATAATAGTAAACAGAATCAATTCTTCTCTTCCGGATACTAAAACTGCTGTTTCCGAATAACTTTAATGCGTCTTTAATAAATCGTAAATAAAGATTTTGAATGCAGTAATATGCGTGATAAAGGATGAACATACCGGTGTCTTTTTCTTTAATTTCTTTATTACAATCGTTCAGTGTACTCTTTACAGATTGTAGTGGAAAACAATCATAAATTGAAGAAAAGACATGAATACATTGAATGGCGCGGCACTTTGAGTGAGGTTAACTCATCGAGTCCCTCAAGAACATTAAACATGATAGTTTCATAGAAACATTATCAGGAGACGTCTGAGTTAGTTATGTCAATCTAGAAGAGAAGATCCTGGGGTAAGCGGCTGGTGATTCTTGTAGGCCTGTCGGATCTGGTGTCCAGGGAGTAATACACGGCTCCTGGCACTCTGGGAAGGTGTTGGTAGAAGCGTCGTGCTTGCTCTTGGATAAACTGCATGATGTTAGGCAGTCCGGGTTCGCGGTGCAGCTGGAAGTTGCGGACGAACCATGGAGCATCGACGGAGATGCGCAAGATTTGTTTTAAAGCGACTGTATCGTCTTGATTTTGCTGACAGCGTCACTTCCCAGACTGGGCAGGCGTAGGTCAGTAGGGGTCGAATTAAGGAGGTGTATAGTAGGATAGTGATGTTATTTTTGAGAGGAGACTACACCGGTGTCTTCATTAGCGTTCGCGTGTAGCTCTATCGAACAGCGTACTTGCAAGGGTGTGTTCGAAAATCTGGATGGATAGAAGGGGATTCGAACCCGCATTCTGCCGAATGCTAAGCCAGAGCGTAGGCACTTACCCTTCACAGCCACTGCACGAGAGGTTTAGTAACTGGGAGGGGGGGGGGGAGGTAGGGCTTTCCTTTACTTCCTCGGTGTCTGAAACGTTCCTAAGCGTTCGTAAGTGTTACTGTTTTTGTTTCGGCTCGTCGACGTTGTGTTAGCTAGAGCTAGGACAGGTTGATGGAAATCGAGAAAAAGAATTCAGTAGTGGCTGTCTGGAAGAACCATCTCGGCATTTCCCTGGCGTGATTTTGTGAAACAATGGAAAACCGAAATACGCGAGGCTGGGCGGTGATTTGAACCCACACATACCGAATGTAACCGCTCACCAACTGTGCTCGGGGTTCGCGTTAACATGTATGTGATTCACTGCGATAGAGAGTGCTCAGTATCATGTGATGTACGTATTGTATGATAGGCGCCAGGATTTTCAACTTCGTCATTTTCACCATCTCTTTATCACAACGGTTTGCCCCTCGATTTTATGAAGTTACCCAAGTTTTGCTGAGCCGAAATGCGAAAGGCACAAAATCAACTAGGTGGGAAATACCAAGGTCGATTTTTTAATAAAAATACTTTTATGCTTTAATCTCAAAAAGTGTTTCAGATAATTACTAGATTACTGATTAAATGCTATTCACAAATCGCACAACATTTTGAATTGTTTGAATAAAGGTCATTTTATATCGAACAAGTCGTAGGTATCATCATTTTTGGAAGATTTTCAAAAACTGAATTAAAAAATCATTAATTAATGAAATTGCTGTTAATTTCGATAAATGTGTATTTTATGTATAAGCTAAACTAAAACTATCGAAAATATATCTTACATTTTAGATTTGGAGATAACATTAGTCATATCTATTAAAAAATTAAGTATTTGCTATATAAAAGTTTCTTTCATGTAAAATATGCATTATGTTTGGTATTTAATTACCTTTAAGTACTATGACATTATGTTGTATTTTAATCCTTTTGGGGATGTTCCCGTAAATGATTCTGCGTTCCGGAAATGACAAAATAAAAGCGGAACATGTTTTTAAACAAATAATTCGTGCTTCATTACATTTTAAAATACTTATTGCATTAATTATATCAAATAAAATACATAAAAAGCTTGACTTTACAGCACAAATTAGGCTTTTTCGAAAATTTCAATATTATTCTCAAAGCAATGTCGTAATACTGAAAGGTTTTGTAGCAATGAGGTCGGTATGATTTGAATTATATTTTTAAATATAACGTATAAAATATCTTTGGACTCATGTTTAAAAAATTTAACACTTTTTTGTCCACATGTCTTAAAAAATTAGCTACTAATAATTTTCGGAAAAATTAATATGTTTCAAAAATTCATTTCGGTTTAAACTTTCTTCAAGACTTTTCATTTCTTTACTGTAGTAGTAGATACCAATTAAATCTTTTCTTATTACTAGAATTACTTTTGCCAGTTGAATTTTTAACTCTCAAATTGTAATCGAGATCGACACCTCTTTCTGTAATTTTTAGCATTTGTTTATCTCCCTCCATAATACTTTCTTTGGTTTTAGATACATTCAGTGCTAAAACCGAACCCTTTCACTTTTATTTAGCAGTACTCGAGAAAAGACATTACTTCTGATACGTCACAATGATTCCGGGAAACCGAGCGTGGTGGTGTAACGGATAACGTTCTGGCCTCGCATTCGGGAGGATGGCGGTTCGAATCCCCGTCCGGGCATCCAGATTTGGGTTTTCCATGGTTTCCCAAATCACTCCAGGCAAATGCCAGGATGCTTCCTTAAAAAGGCCATGGCCGAATTCCTTCCCATTCCTTGCCCCATCCTTTCCCGTCTCTAAAGCCCTCGATGTTGACAGACGTAAAGCAGTAAAAAAAAGATTCCGGGAACATGCGTCATGTTCGAGAACGTTCCCGGATTGATTTATTTGAATAAACGCGAGTGACATAAGCTTAAGCCATCTTCGACGCAGCTTCTCAATAACAACAAGAAGTGCATTGAAACACTTATTTGTAAATGTCATTGAAATCGTAATTTCTTATCTATATAAATATTTAGATGCTTTCCCGAAACGACGCTGTATTGATGTATGGTGATTAAATATAGAATGAAAACTTACTTTCTTGTGAAATTATACTTAATTTGCTGGCTACAAAGTAGCTGACAGCCAACCTGATCAAATTCAAAGACGTGATGCTCGCTAGCTTCACCTGCGGTTCTTCCTAACATCTATTTTCCTTAGTTATGGATGCGTTCACTGAAATGACGCATTCGTCATTGGACAAAGTTTAAACATATTTTTATTTTATATACTATTGATTTATTTTGTAACAAATGGAAATATGATTTTTTAAGAGATGAAAAAAGTCGTCCTGAGCGTTCGCGGTGTTATTTATTCAGTTTTCGATGTTCTAGTTGCATTTATTCTACAGAAATAGCACTTACGGACGCGTTCCACAAATGACTTTTTGTGTTTATTTTAAATTTCAATTAATGAAATTACGCAATTTGTTAATGGATTGACATATGTTTCAATATTAATTAATAAGAAAAACAATTTTTAGTATTTATTTTTAACAACAAAAAAATAATTTTGCTACTTTAAAGTCTTCCAAAAGAAAATTTCCCATCTTCGTGATTTTGTACCAAAAGCTGATTTCATTTCCATTATCCTTTGCTGTAGCAACTTCCCTGCTGCTCCTGATAACTAATTACAGTAGCCAGAACTGGAGAGGTTTAATTATATATACAAGAAGGTAATTATTTTGAGGAAGAAGTTCCGTGAAATTCAAATAACAACAACCTTGTCTAATGACCTCTATTAATATCACCGAGGTCAAATGAAAGGCTTCGACGTTTCCAGTAATTACAAATGTTTGAGCCTTTCCGTGAATACACATTAAGACGCAGTGGTCTCTCTCCGTTGTTTATGCGCAGTGCTGCTGCGAGAGATTACCCGCCTCTGCTACACATTACCGTCTAACGACCGCCTCCAACTTTCCAATTAACGGCGTATTTATTTTGCGCGCTCGTTATTTTCATTCTATTATTAAACTTAATCACTCGCTGCAGAGCAAGACCCTCTTCCGACTGGAGACCGACTGTAAGTGGTACTCACCAATCCGGCGTTCATGATGATTAGTATTGCAGAAGGATTAAACATTACTGGAAACCACAGGTTGGCAGAAAATCGTTTATCCTTTAATCGTTAACTAACGAAGTTAACAAAAAAATTTAAAAAAATAACTTTTAAATTAACCTGAAGTATCGTTAACAGTCTTCTTAATTACCGTTAACTTCGGTCCGTTACATTGGTAGTTGACATCGTTTGGTATGTTTGAATTAGGGATGTAACAGAGCTCCGCATCCACAAGTGTGGAACTTTCGCATGAAATCATACCTCCGCAAATCATACTGCGGATGTATAGCGGAAGTTTTGTTTACATTTCATAGGTATTATTCAGTTCTCTTTATACGACATTCCGCCCTTAGTCGCTACCTAAGCGATGAACATTTCGGATGCGAGAAGTAACAAACCTTTAAATGGATACTTATTTATGGTCTCTTTTGTCTTCCCAATTTTTCAACGTCACATCAAAATGAAGCACATCATATTTCACTCAAAGGACATCGGGCAGTAAATTAATCGAACTCGAATCAGAATCCGACCAGTAGTTTCTGTGTGAATCACGTTCAATGAAGAACCCTATGAATTTGTGGACACTTTTATTTTACTTTTCTCAGCTTTTTGATATCAGATCAAATTGAGGCATACCACAGGTTGCATATTAATTGAAACCTAGTTAAAATCAGACCAGTAGTTTTTGCGTAAATCCCGTTCATCCAGCTTGGAAACTGGCAGACGTATATTTTTTTTTAAAGTTGATTCATTAATTTATTAATATACCTCCGTTCCATTTTTTAGTAATTTCTTAAATGTACAAAATTTTCTCCCGAATATAGTTTTATTATAGGTATAGGTATTGGTCGTTCCATTGCAACTGCTCGGGCGACGATAACCAACGGTGAATCCTCCGCAGACGTGTTGTGCTGTAAGATCTCTTTTCGTCGGTTTCGTTGTAAGCTCTGGAGAAGGTACTGGCCACTACAGACAAATGAAACATTATATACTGAACTGCACAGCTGCAGCGCCTAAGCTAGCGATTGTCTTATGGCTAGGGAGCAGAAAAAATGTCAAAGGAAATTTCGTGTGAACATCTCCTCTATGATGGAAATACCTCAGCAATAGGTTTTTGGTAAAAGAATGATAGTTCGATACCGCTCGACGACGTTCGAAAGTTGTCAAAAAAGAATCACAAATATTTAAGTGTTTCGTATAGCCTGGGACATCACTTGCACACTCCCAATTCATATTTAAGTAAATATAAGTACAACGAGGCCTAATGACAAAGGTATGGTGCATACGTTAATGTGAAAATTTACCCAAATTCAATTCACAATACATTAGGACAGTTACGGAACAAGAGTGACTAGTTCCCACGCTGCGAGTTAGTGAGCTAGAGCTTGTTTTATATACAGAGATAAAGTGAGTGGTGAAATCTCGTGCCGGTCTATTCGGGTCTACTTTTCAGAAAGACAGTTTGGGATCCGCCAAGTTTAAAGTCCCCTTCCTAAGGGCGAATCGCCATCAGAAGTTCCGTATCCTTTCCTTCCGTACGCACTGCGGAGCGGAATAGTATTTTTAACTAAGGAATTTGTTAGACAGTGAGGTGGTTAGGAATGATGCACCAGCTCTGCTGGCCAAGTATAGCCACCGGGGCTCGAAACAGCTACGCCGTAATGAGCTGAACTAACGGAGGCAAATCAAACAAACAATAATCTAATAACTAAAGCTATGTCTAATCTGGTCCCTTAGCGGATGGGTATGAAGAGAACTTGCATTCCCATTTCTTCGAGTAGTGGCGGAAATGTTTAAGACGTGGCTCGATTCGCCTCGCGCCGGGAATGTATGTCCCAGTGGTGTCGACAGTGCACTCAGGAATCTCCTTGGGGATCGATGGGCATTTATTCGCAAGCGAAGATGTTACGATATAAACAATGACAGGTAACTTGAAAGCACCGTCAGAGCTCGGCCCGTTCCCTTAACTCCGTGAAGGTGTCGCAGGAGGGAGAGGGTTGTTGACCACAAGACAGCAAATTTTCTCTCTTCAGTCGTCATGCCTACACCCTAAATTACAGAAAAACCGTAATGTTAAATAATGCAAACAGACAAATACACTACAACAGCCGGGCGTCAAACAACAAAAGTATTTGAAACACTTTTTTCATTGTAATTAGTCATTCAACTGCTTTAATGCAATCTCCTATAATTTGCTTCCCTGAAGTAATCTCTTCATCTCATCATAACCTTTAGAACATACCTCGTAAAACATCTCCTTGATTTATTCCAATTTTTGTCTACTTTTAGAGGATATAGAATCAGCGAATTAATTTTTTACTGCTTTTACATACGTAGTTCCAACGGGCTTAACCCTAAATTTAATTTCGACGTACTACTTCACCTGATGAAGGTCAGCGAAAGAAGCTATTGAAACGTCGTGTGTAGCAGAACACCGTCAAATCTATGTAAATAAGATCAGTTTATAGGAATATCACCAAGAAGGATAGGTTATGATAGTGGGAGCTGTGGAAACGCGAGTTATAGTACAGAGAGTGGACTTAGTAAGGCGATGGATGCACAACGTACCGATGCAGGTCCTGATCGGCCACGCTGTGAGGCGGGTAAACGTGCAAACAGAGATGATGCTTTTACAGGCTGCTGGTGAGGGGACACTAAATACAGAAGCTTAGGTTTATCACAAAAAGGACGGTGAAGAGAGATGGTGACGATATGCCAGATCCACTTGTAACATTGGAATGCAGAACTATAATAAACAAAGTAATACAGTTTGATAACTTATAGAGATGCACAATCAACAAATATTTATATAGTTAAAGTCTTGGTTAAAGGAAATAATGCTAGACAGTTACATTTTCCTAGGGGTTAAGAGTATACCTCCGATATAAAGGAGAACCTGGTGGAGAAGTATTCTACGACAATCCGTGGGTATTCATAAAATCAGAGTTACTAGCTACTGGGAGAAGATTTCTTGAGAAATGCAAAAGAAAAAAGAAGTGTCTTAAAACTTCGCTGTCCTGACTGAATAAATGAGAGATTAAAGTGAGGTCCTAGGGGAGAAAATATATTTATGGTCAGAATTCAGAAGTGGCTGTAGGATAGTCAATATTGGTGCGGACTGGGAAGCAAACAGGATTAGTAGCACAAGGAAACTCAGATTTTCAAATGACATAGTAAGGTAACGATGATATGCGCAAGCGGTAGAGCAGACCAAGAGGGGACAGAATATATTGGACACACTCATAACAAAACTAGAAATAACTTTATGGGGTCTCATTTTCATTCAATAAACCAGTAGCCAGAACTAGAGGTGGTTATAAGAACAATCACAAACGGCACATATTCCAAAGAAAGTTCAGTACATGGAAGGAAGGCACAAGTACAGTGACAAGAAGTTGGAAACAGTTCAAGGAGATAATGAAAATTTAGGAAGAAATGTTTATTCCAAAACATAAAATAATGAGATGTTCTCTAATAGGGAGTTAAGAAGTATAAAGAGGTTCACAAGAATAGAATAGAGAATGCTGCAGAGAACTGTAAAAACGATTAAACAATGAATTATTAGCAGTATAAAGGGATATTAGAGATGTGTTTATGAAAAATAATAAAGCTGTAGGCCGGTCACGAAATAATTAATCTAGAAATTTATATGACTATGATACAAAACAGAGGGGAAAAGAAAGTATTCGGATATGGATGAGGAAGTAGTTACCAAGAATATGCAGAAGTCAGAGATATTAAGTAAAGTTTTTTTTTGTTTTTTTGTTTTTTTTAATAGATGTATGTCTGATGTGGTTGCATATCTATCTCTCCATTAATTGACCTCAAACTTATGTCAAACTAATTGGCCTATAATTTTTTACTCTGTTTCTCACCCCTCTTAAACTGGTACTACTATCGCACTTTTCCAGTCCTCTGGTAAGCAGCAAGTATCCAGACTCAGCTTAAATAATGTTTCAAGGTAAGGTACAATGATGCTATGATGGAAAGGGTGAAACCTAATGCCTGTCCTTTCAGCCTACTGTTTCAAAAGACACAGGAGGGCTGCTGAGTTTAACATCCCCATCTGGTGGATGAATTGTCATTTACAGTTTTGTCTGCTCTCATTCCATATGCAATGCTGAGAAGTTCGGGCTTAACGCACAGTTTTGGTACACAATATGGTGATTAGGAATAATAAAAATTTCTTACATCAGTGGGGCTAAAGTCAGCCATGTCAGGTACCAGACACCCAAGCCAATGGAGCATATAAACATTCCATTTAAGGTAACGATATAATTAATTACAAGTGTTGATAGTGAATTAATTTTTTTACTTATGGCTTTACACCTCGTTGATGTTGAGGTCATTAGAGGTTGGATGGAACTGGTAACAAGGATTGGGAAGAAATTAAGTCATGGCCTTTTTAAATAAAGCACCCCGTCATTTGCCTAGAGTGATTTGGGGAAACGATGGGAAACCCAAATCTGGGTCGAGGTAATTAGAGGCATGATGCGACGGGGGCTAGGAACAGGAAGGATTCGGCCATGGCCTTTTGAAGGAAGCATACTGGAATTAGCCTGAAGTGATTTGAGGAAACCATTAAGTAAGTGATTTAGTAAGATAATTATAGGCCATCATTCAGGGATGGGAGGCAGTAAATCAGAGGAGGAGCGGTTTCACATATGAATAAATGAGCAGACTAGAAGTTGAAACACACTCCTGGAAATTGAAATAAGAACACATTGACGCCGGTGTGTAAGACCCACCATACTTGCTCCGGACACTACGAGAGGGCTGTACAAGCAATGATCAAACGCACGGCACAGCGGACACACCAGGAACAGCAGTGTTGGCCGTCGAAGGGCGCTAGCTGCGCAGCGGTTGGGCACCGCCGCAGTCAGTGTCAGCCAGTTTGCCGTGGCATACGGAGCTCCATCTCAGTCTTTAACACTGGTAGCATGCCGCGACAGCGTGTACGTGAACCCTATGTGCAGTTGACGGACTTTGAGCGAGGGCGTATAGTGGACATGCGGGAGGCCGGGTGGACGTACCGCCGAATTGCTCAACATGTGGGGCGCGAGGTCTCCACAGTACATCGATGTTGTCGCCAGTGGTCGGCGGAAGGTGCACGTGCCCGTCGACCTGGGTCCGGACAGCAGCGACGCACGGACGCACGCCAAGACCGTCGCATCCTACGCAGTGCCGTAGGGGACCGCACCGCCACTTCCCGGCAAATTAGGGACACTGTTGCTCCTGGGGTATCAGAGAGGACCATTCGCAACCGTCTCCATGAAGCTGGGCTATGGTCCCGCGTACCGTTAGGTCGTCTTCCGCTCACGCCCCAACATCGTGCTGCCCGCCTCCAGTGGTGTCGCGACAGGCGTGTATGGAGGGACGAATGGAGACGTGTCGTCTTCAGTGATGAGAGTCGCTTCTGCCTTGGTGCCAATGATGGTCGTATGCGTGTTTGGCGCGTGCAGGTGAGCGCCACAATCAGGACTGCATACGACCGAGGCACACAGGGCCAACACCCGGCATCATGGTGTGGGGAGCGATCTCCTACACTGGCCGTACACCTCTGGTGATCGTCGAGGGGACACTGATCAGTGCACGGTACATTCAAACCGTCAACTAACCCATCGTTCTACCATTCCTAGACCGGCAAGGGAACATGCTGTTCCAACAGGACAATGCACGTCCACATGTATCCCGTGTCACCCAACGTGCTCTAGAAGGTGTAAGTCAACTACCCTGGCCAGCGAGATCTCCGGATCTGTCCCCCATTGAGCATGTTTGGGACTGGATGAAACGTCGTCTCACGCGGTCTGCACGTCCAACACGAACGCTGGTCCAGCTGAGGCGCCAGGTGGAAATGGCTTGGCATGCCGTTCCACAGGACTACATCCAGCACCTCTACGATCGTCTCCATGGGAGAATTGCAGCCTGCATTGCTGCGAAAGGAGGATATACACGGTACTAGTGCCGACATTGTGCATGCTCTGTTGCCTGTGTCTATGTGCCTATTGTTCTGTCTGTGTGATCATGTGTTGTATCTGACCCCAGGAATGTGTATATAAAGTTTCCCATTCCTGGGACAATGAATTCACGTTCTTATTTCAATTTCCAGGAGTGTATATCCCGAAAGAGCAAAGAGCATAAAGAGGACAGTGTAAGGAATATTAGTACAGGTGTATACAAAATAAGGGAATATGACATTTTACCTTACAGTAAAATATTACCATGTCTGAATTCTTGCTGCTTACCAGAAAAGTTCTATATCAGTACAGACCCATAATGGAGGAGCGGCAAATACGGTCGAAAATTATAAACGATTAGTTTGACATCAGTGATAAATTGATGGAGAGATTGATATGCAAAAACATCAGAAATATCTATGAGAAAATAAAGAGGTTTTCAAAACGGTAACATGGTTTCAGGGACGCATATTCATGTTAATTTTAATTAGTGGGTTACGTGTGAAAGATTTCGGACAATGTGTACAAGTTGATAGTGTAGTACTGGATCCCTTCAAGACGTCTGACAGAGTAAGCCATTAAATGGTGGTAAACAAGATAAAAACCCTCAGATTGGATGAAACCGTGATTAGCTGTTTACAGAAATTCTTAAAATTCACAAAGCAAAGAAATATGGTATGAAATTAAGTATCAAAAGAGCAGGAAGAGGAAATGTGACCGTGTATTGGAACCAATGCTATTCGTTATTCTAATAAGTAATTGCTTTAATGGTTTAAAGTAAGAAACTGATTTTTTACAGATAATTTAATGTTTTATAATAAGAGCAAAACGAGAGATGACCGTAATGTTAACAGCTACACGGTGAACTGAACAGGATATCTGGATGGGTAGCTCTACGTGGAATGAGGATAAATGCTATGAAAAATTAACTTATTAGGTATATCGATAAAAGATAATGGTTGTTTACGACTGCAGATTGGAAAATAAATCGCTTGTCGATGACGTAAAGTGTAAATATTTTAGCATCACATTTGATAATAAACTCAATTGGGCAGGACAGATTGGAAAGGTGATAGGAAATCCATTATTTATTGGTGAGGGTGTGGAGGGGATTTACCAGAGAAGTGGTATACCGCTTCAACGCATACTTATGGTACTGCAAGGATCAAAACGTATCACCTGGGCACCATAATAATTAAACGCAATATCATTTGAAAATTAAGCAAGAATTCAGAAACAAAGAAAATATTAATAGAGGGAGTTAACATTATTTCATTGCAGTTCGTTCATTGTCAATGAACTTTTACTTCAATACTTAGTGTTTGAACATAAATTAAACAGCACTTGAAAAATTAATGTTAGTTTCGCTGGTTATTATGTATCAGTTCATGATCTTCTTCAAAGTTACCATTGGACATGTTGATCGGCGATTGTGCAAGCGCGTTGATTCACTGGCCAGTCTCTCCGGTCAGCTAGTCAGCTAATAACGTGTCAGTCTACTTACCGTGACCCGTCCAGGCTCCATGCGAAAACCAGGAGTGGACGTCTTCAGGAATGGAGAAGTGTACCAGTCGAGGTCAAAACAAGGAGGTCTTACTCGAGACCAGCACAAGAAGAACCTCTGGCAGTCCTCACTAGAGGTGGCAGGTCCGAGAATTTAATGGAATCGGGTCCGGATGTACATCCAGCGCTGCGGACCTGCATCCAGGTTCCGAGTCCGGCGGACCTGTATGGGTCCGGCTCTACAATCGGTCGGGAGGAGTGTATCGCGGAACTGGATGTGTGCGGACCTACATCCAGGTACGTGTCCGGCGGACCTGTATGGGTCCGGCTATACAATGGGACGGAGGGAGTGTGTGCCAGAACTGGATGTGTATGGACTTACATCCAGATACGTGTCCGGTGGATCTGTATGGGTCCGAACCTACAGTCGGTTGAGCGGAACCTATGTGGATGTAAATCCGACCAAGGACAGCTGCAGCATGAGTTATATTGTGTTGATCCATTAATTTATGAAATGAAAGAATACTAAATGTGTGAATACTAAATGTGTTTCATTTTTTTCTGAAACTCACAACTGTACGTAATACATTAAAATCACTATAATCAGACTGATAATGATAAAAATAAAACGAAAATTGCTGTAGGCTTCTTTAAAAAGAAAATTTAATAATTTCCTAGTAGTATTGTAAGAATTACCACACAAAAATAAAAGCAAAATCCTTTGTTAACTGGCAGATTTTTTTTTTTTTTTTTTTTTTTTTTTTTACTAAAAATGAAACTTTTAAAGACTAAACATTTTGAAATAATTATTAGCTTTCCACAATCTATTTAAACAGTTTATTATAAACGAACAGGAAACAAAACTGCATGCATAACTTATTTTAAATTGTGAGTGAGAAATTACGTGGAACTGGATCTTAAATGTATAGTATTTTGTTCTTTATACTGTGAGAGACTGTTTTGATTGAGTGTATAAAACGTTGTTGTGAGTACTAAATTCAGTGCAATACCAGGCATTTTAACAAGATGACATTAACATTGTAGCGGTACCACTTTGTGATTGAAAGTAGCGCCGGTTTGTGACGTCATCGGCACCATGTCCGTGGCCACGGAAGGGTGAGCCCCGGGGGCCGCATGGTGGGTGCTGTGGTAGCCACAAGGTGGGCAGTCGGTCGCAGGACGTGGGGAAGTGTGGTTGGTGTTAAGTTGAAAGTTGTAAACGTGTGAATGTGAATAAAAGGTGTACAAAGAGCCGTTCTACTTTAACTGGATCTGCAACTTTGGAGTGATAGAAGTCCGATAAGTTTATAACATTGGTGGTGTTGGAAAAAATGAAGGCAATGAATTAAAATTAGTTTTGTGAAATAACTGTTTATTCATTCAGTAGTCTTTAAATGTTCTCAGTTAGAAATTGAGTGGCGGCCGGTCAAGTGAATCTGTATCTTTAGAAGGAACTTGCGGTAAGAGTTTAGACTATGCACATTATATTTCAGTGAGCGAGATTGAAAGTAAAACATTGTGGTAGCTGATGTGGGTGGACGACCCACGAAACCGCAACATGGCGTTCGTTTAGTGACCAGAACAGTTTATGCGAGTTTTTATTTAGAAATTCCGGAAATTGTGCGTGTTGAAGTAGAAGTTGGCTATTTTGTACAAACACGTGTGAAATGGCGGGAACCGAATGACGTCACGAGACAACGGAATTTGAGCGCACGGATCATCTTTGTCTCGAGTGGAAGAGTCGACTTCGGTGGCAGGTGGTACATCTTTGGCGATGGTGAACGACGTCGACGTTTGCAACATGCGGGGAATCTATGGCGCTGGTCGAGAAGATAACAACTTGCCTGCGTGCTGAACAACTTTGGCGATATCAGCTGGCTGGCTGATCGACGCGGAGCGGGAAATTTAAAACGTCTCCGAGGAACAACGGCAGTTAAAAGATAAGGGAAACTAATTATTAACTTGTTAGCAACACGAAAACTTTGATTTGATTGGAAACTTTTGTTGTTAACCTCAAAGTGAAAGATAAACTATTTCGTTTGGTGCAAGTGAAACTTTAGTTTGGTTGAAGCATCTAAATTAGACCAACAGAGAATTTTGTTTAAGAGAACATAAAATTTTTTTTGAGTAAACTTTACAGGGTCTTGCTTTTGTTTTTCATAAATTGAGTATTGCTTTTAGAAGGATATCCTACAGTTTCTTTTATTACAGTTTCAGTTATTTTCATAACAATTCTTAATCAACATTTTTTAATTTGTGATATTTTTACTGATATGTGATAATTATATACTTTTGAATATTTAAACCATGTGTTAAGTGTATTTCCTCAGGAATAGAGTGATTTACACTTTTTTTGTATAAAGTTTTTTGGCTTTGCTGGTATATTGTTTTAAGAGAAATTATTTAAAATGGAAGGGGAAGAACTATTTGGAAGTGAGGACCCTCGTGTTAATGTAGAGACATCAAATTCTGATAACAGGTCACCAGTTCTGAATGTTACACCTCCCAAACTAGATATTCAGATACAAGACAGACAAAATTTTGCACAAAATGCAGAAATGGCCACCCCAACTTCAGGAGGAACTTCTTCCATCTCAGATGTTACTTTACCACTTCTAGTGAATCGTTCTGAACATGAAAGTGCTTCTTCTACCTCAAGTGAAAGTTTTCGAGGTTTCAGTAATGGTTCACCATCTGAAATATTTCTCTCCATGGAACCCCATTATGGTGGGCAAGACCCAGTGAACTTAGAGAATGACATGTTGATGCAGGTGATGAATATGATGAAAGAACAATCTGATAGTATTAACTGTCTTGCAAACATAACCATTTGTCTGTTAGCTACTATGGATGATAAATTAGAGAAACAGATTTCCACTCTGAAAGAGCATATTTAGTAATCAGGTGTCCAATCTTAGCATCAAAGTTGAGAACTATAAAGTAAATTGCAAACTAAATACACAAAACGTACATGACACCATAAGCAAAAAATTGGAAAATCAATCAGCTGTTATCAGTCAAAGACTACATAAACTTGAAAAAGATTCAAATGCATTGGGTAGTAATATAGAAGTCTTACAGGATTCATGGGATGTCAAGATGAATGAGAAGTGTCAAGACATGTCAGATAAATGGGAAAATGTTTCTAATAAATTAGATAATTTTAAACATAGCTGTGAAGAAGGTAGGTGAACATTAACTACAGATATTGAAGCAACAGGGACTCTTTCACAAAACACTGAACTGGCAATTGATGATTTAAAGAGGAGGTTGATAAGTTGTGGGGAAAAGGTACAGACAGTACAAAATAACAATAAGAAACTAGATTAAAAGGTAGAAGTTTTAGCAAAAGAGATGACAGGTTTACAGAACAGGCATACAACACTCCACAATCATACAGAAGACAACAAACGCTTTACAAAACAGTTAACTCAACATGTTGAAGTACTAGATATTAAGATCAAAGATATAGGGTTTGAAGTACATTCCATTAACCACAAGAAAGAGTCCCAAGATCATAAATTTGTACAAATAAAGGACCAAATCAAAAATGCTCAAGAGAAAAATTCATTTGGTGGTTTGGCAAAGGTTACAGTAAATACTCTAGAAAAATTTGAAATTGTTAAATTTAGTGACAATGGGAACATACACCCGGTGAGCTTTCTGGAAAGTTTCGAAGCATACAGAATTTTTGGGCTTTATTGTGGTAAAGGTTCGATTGATTTTGAAGGAGAGGGTTCAAGAGATATACTACCTTTGAAAATTTTGTGGAGGGAGAAAAGTATAGGTTCCATTAAAGCGTCATTTGCTACAAAAGGCACAGGTGATGTTAAAGAGTCTTCATTTCGAAAGAAACTAGTGGAATTTTGTGTGTCAGCAATGCAGTACGGAAAAGCGGAAAGAGAAGAAATAAAAGTCTTAAAGGGGGTAGACCACGAACAAAAGAGGAAATTAATGGATATTATTGAAGAGTTTAATGAAGTGTTCTCAAATAGACCAGGCTTGATAAAAGGCTATATATGTCATTTCACTGTGAATAGCGACAAGCATTTTGTCATTAAGCTGTACACAGTACCTATAGCGAAAAGGAAGTTAGTAGATGAAGAAATTAATAGAATGATTCAGTGGGGTGTGATCGAATGATCGAATAGTCCGTACAATAACCCTCTTGTAATTGTCACAAAAGCGGATCAATCGGTTCGTTTGGTTCTAGATGCTCGGAATTTAAACAAAGTACTAATAACGGAAAGGGACCGCCCTCAACCAATCGACGTGATATTACAAAGTTTACAACGAAAAAAGTTCTTAACGTCTTTGGACCTCACTTCATCCTATTGGCAGGTGCCAATTGACAAAGAATCGAGGAAGTACACTGCTTTTTTATACCAGGGGAGGTGCTGCCATTTCAAAGTACTTCCATTCGAAATTTGTTGCAGATAAAATGAAAATTCGTACACTTTAATTGATCCAGATAGTGGCCGTTTTAAGGGAAATTACAATGTAAGAATATTGAAACCATATAGATGTTTGAAAGTTGACTAGATTTTTCCGTAAAATGCATATGTATATATGACTTTAATGTTAGTGAATATTATTGTGAATAAACTAGAAGGGAAATGTGTTACAGAATTTTGGTGATATTTGATGATCAGAACTGTGGAGATGTCTGGAAAGGGACATGCACTCCAAGAGGGGCCATTGGGAAGCATCTATTACAGATGGTGTGAGTGAATTAAAATTTAAGTGTAGGGTAAGCAGTGTGAAATAAAAAATGTATGTATTGATGACAGAACTGTTTGTTTATATTTGTATTTTGATCTATGGGACAGCCGTGTGGATAGTGGATGCTAGATTAACCCTTGTTTTGGAATAATACTGTTTTTAACATGGAAAAACTAGAGATTTTGTTGTTGTTTCCAATAATGCTGTCTACGTGGCAGGACTAGAGAGTTTGGTGGTTTTATGGGGGGAAAATGTAATCCTTCAACGGCTTTTTGAGTATTTGATGTTAGTGGTAACGAATGATCCGTTGGGAACCAAAGTGTATTTGGATGTTTATGATTTATAGTTGTTTGTTACTGTGGTGTATTTTGATGTTCATGATGTTTATATTTTTTTGTTGCTTTTAATGTTGTATTTCATGTTTGCAGTAAGGAAATATTCATTTTCAACTAATTTATATCTTAATGTCCATGACATTTTATATTGGTTGTCTTTTAATTACATTTTAGTAGAAAGAAAACTGTTTTGGAACCAATGTGTATTTTGACACTTATTATTGTTTTGATATGTTTGTATATTGCTCCAACACCAACCAATTCAAAAAAATATAGCAGTTTATGGTTAATGTGAAATTTGTAAGTATTGCTACATCAATTTGTGGAGTTTTGTATTTTGTGTGAATGAGGTGTGTAAATTGTAAAATAGGAGGAAGGGGACTTAATTTGAATTTACCCTTGCCATTGCTAATTGGAAATTCACAATAACAAAGTTAACTAAGGGGGGTTGTAGCGGTACCACTTTGTGACGTCATCGGCACCATGTCCGTGGCCACGGAAGGGTGAGCCCCGGGGGCCGCATGGTGGGTGCTGTGGTAGCCACAAGGTGGGCAGTCGGTCGCAGGACGTGGGGAAGTGTGGTTGGTGTTAAGTTGAAAGTTGTAAACGTGTGAATGTGAATAAAAGGTGTACAAATAGCCGTTCTACTTTAACTGGATCTGCAACTTTGGAGTGATAGAAGTCCGATAAGTTTATAACATTGGTGGTGATGGAAAAAATGAAGGCAATGAATTAAAATTAGTTTTGTGAAATAACTGTTTATTCATTCAGTAGTTTTTAAATGTTCTCAGTTAGAAACTGAGTGGCGGCCGGTCAAGATAAT
>JARYHS010008075.1:89908906-90009847 GCA_031002005.1 Vandiemenella viatica
CATCCATCCCTAGCGCAACTGATACGGGTCCGCGGAAACTGCATCCATCCGGACCTACCCATCTCTAGTCCTCACACTGCACCCTCCAGTCATTCACACAAACCTTTCGTACACACTACGCAAATCACGGCCAACGAATGGCGACCAACCGCTTCGTTGGCAGACATTTACCTAGTGCGTACGGGAGGCAAATCGGAGCCAACGAAGTGGTCGCCTTGGTTGAGGTTCAGGTTACTCGCGGTAACATAAAAGGGTTGACATTGTGTTTGTGAATTTCTTATTATTCTGTTGAAAAACACGAGTTTGGAATGGAATAATGAGACCGCTTTAAAACTGGTCGATTTTATCGTTAACGGAAGTGTTTATGGGACATTACGAACTGTGCATACAAAAACTAATTGAAAGATTAGACATTTGCAGGGAAAGAAGTGAACTTTTAGAATTTAACGTACGAAATGTGAAGAAGAAAATGGAATTTTTGTTGACATCTAGTATATAAATTCCCAGTAGCTAAATATCTCAGAGCGACTATTAATCTTTCTGCTGAAGATGCTGATCGTCTAAAGGAAGTATCATGTTTAAAAAATTTCGGCCCTACAGAATTCAATAACAAAATCGATATCTGCATCTTTCATTCGGAAAATTTATGAAAGACCTTGCATTCCATTTCCGTTTTAAGATAAGAAATTAATTTTGTACCACCACACCTCTTCCTACTTTTGAAAAGAGAGGCTTTCGTTGGTTCTTCTTTTTCTGAATAGGTCCTTACAGTAAAATAAATGCTGTACATGCGATAACTGACAAATCCACTTCTTCCTTATAATATCAGCCGGTGAAACTGTAATTAAAACGTCACTTATTATTTTATAATATAAAACGCTAGCAACTTCGACGAGTTTTTAGAGTCAATTGCGATTCCGCATGGCCTAATCCCTTGGCGCCAAGCCCTCGGTTTGATGAGGACGAGAGGCCGAACGCCAATGCCATGGCGACCGACGTTCGACCCAATACAATGGCCGTCGTTCGTTGACCTGTTTTGGACAAGTGTACGGTTTACGCACCTTTACCAGAAAAATCGTCTCTCTGGCACCCCACCTCGCTGCTTATATGACCAATCCACTCATCACGCCAGTCAACATGATTTTTCTCGACTACCCGGAATCAATATCTTGCTTTTAGGCGTGAACTGTGGTTGCAGCTGCAGTTGCCGCGATATTTGTGTGCTGGCGCCCTCGACTGGCGTAATCGGCTAACCTGATCTCTGTTTCCTCCCTGTCCTGTCTGTGAGTAGCACTACCTGCCAGTGTGGCTTCGCATCTGAGAGGTACCGCAGGGTCAGGTCCGCCCTGATTGCGGTGTCCCGCATTCGTCAAAGCAAATGCCGGGACGGTCCGCAATCTCGCCTCATAAACTACACAATTCACAAACAAAAATTCACTTATCATACAGAACGTAGTTACACGTTTCGGAGACAGATGGCAACACAACTTTCTTACCCGGGAGGCGTCAGGCTCACCGACAAGCTGGAAAAATACCAACTCCTGAAAAAAGCCGACCCTCCAACAGCGGGGCAACTATAAGGATTTTATAGCACTAAATCGCAGTAGCTGTCGCGCACTACACTTACGAATAATTTTTTGACAACGGAAATATAAACTAACGTGTTACCAAGACATTTGAGTTACTACAGCGTAGAAGGCTTGCAAATTCCTTCGAAACAAAAACAAACTTGTGTGAACGAAGGCTTTCCCGGCGTGTCGCTGCAATGTAATCTTCGCGTGTTCGCTGCCGGATTGTATGTGCGAAAGACAAGCTTTCGGTGAGGAACTCTGCCGACACCTTCAGGTCGGTGCTCACGCTGTGACGACCAGAGCAGCAATGCCACTCTGGCGCTATTTTTTTATGGGGGAGCCCCCAAAACTCGCTCCTCCAAGCATGGCGGCCTTCCTGTTATCTATTGCTCGCCTCTGCACATGCATTAAGTTAGTAACTCTATAGGTGATCACAGGAACGGGATTGTGGTGTATTCCATGCGTCCAGGCGTCCGCCCGTTTACATGGGTCCATCGGATAAGATAGACAGAAACTTATGAAAGAAGAGACAGGGTCTTGGGCGTATCCAGCGAGGAGCAGGGGGGGATGCTGCCCCCCCCAAAAAAAATCAGGTTGCCTTCAGTACGTTTCGACGAAGTGAAAAACTGGCTCAGCAGCAATATGAGAGAGGAAAGATTGACTGGATTATGCCTGATGAGTGTGCACCGAAATTTCATGAAAGTACACAGTGAGATATTAACAAATTAAGTTATTGAAAATTTTTCTGAGAATCCGAGTCGATTAATATTTACATAAAAAACTACAATTGAGTTACAATCTTGATTAACTGCATAGTAGGTCCTTGGATTACTATGTTAATCAATAATAAAAATAGTTTCCTCAATAAGTTTGAGTTTTATTTTGTAAGAAATCGTCATGTTTCAGTCCCCCACCCCATTTTCCCCAAGAAAAATACGAGTTACACCCCCCTAATTCAAATGTTGCCCCCCCCCCCCAGTTCTAATTCTGGATACGCCCTTGGACAGGGCACACGGAAAAGAATGCCAGGGTTTTACCCCCGGGAAACAAACCTCCATGTCAGTTTAAGTGAGATGTAAATGCGGCTGGCTAAGATACTGCCAGTACCGCGACAGAATCTATCGGTTTATATATATATATAATCTTTCATTGGGGTGTAAGGGTTTGGGAGAGGCTATAATAGCTTTTTCCAACCAAATGTCAACCTCTCCTTCAAGTGGTGCACCCTGTTTGCACGGACGAGGCTCTGGCGACTGATAGATTCCCGGTATAAGGAATCACCCACTGCTTGCCAACGGCCTACGAAAGGAGGGCGGAAGAGCGGGAAGTAGTTCAGGGCACCCTCTTGCCCTTGGGGTTGGAAACGGCCCCTAAAGGTGGATGCATCAGAAATGATCAACGGCATGGGGATGCAGAAGGGAACGAGAAACCACTGTATTAAAAACCCAAAGGGTTTCCCGAGGACATGTACTCCTCTCAAATTACATATATCATCATGGCTTCTTCCTGGGTAAAATATTCAGGAGGTAAAATAGTCCCTCAATCGGATCTCCGGGAGGGGACTGCTCAGGGAGGAGTCATAATGGATAGGAACATTCTACGAGTCGGAGCGTGGAATGTTAGAAGTCTGAATAGGGCAGCTATGTTAGAAAACATAAAAAGTTAGATGTGAGATTAAATGGAAGGACGCACAGGATTTCTGGTCTGGGGAACACAGGATAATTAGCACACATGCTGTCAATAGAGTCACTGGTGTAGGATTTGTAATGAACAAGAAAGTAGGGAAACGGGTGAGTTATTATGAACAGTTTAGTGACAGGATTATTTTGATGTGGTTAGAAACTAAGCCCGTACCAACCACACTAGTACAAGTGTATATGCCAACGTCACAGGAAGATGACGAAGAAATATAAAAAATATACGGTGAAATTGAAGAATTAATCCAATATGTGAAGGGGGAGGTAGATCTAATAATCGTGGGTGATTGGAATGCAATAGAGGGAGAAGGAAAAGAGGGGAATACTGTAGGAAGTTTTGGTCTAGGAGAAAGAAATGTGCGAGGAAGCAGGTTGCTAGAATTTTGTGAAAGATATAAGCAAGTAGTGGCAAACACACTGTTTAAGAACCATGCAATAAGAATATACACCTGGAAACGTCCTGGGGATACAGGCAGATATCAGCTAGATTATATCATGGTCAAACAGAGATTCAGAAATCAAGTTCTACACTGTATAGCGTACCCAGGAGCAGACATAGACTCTGACCATAATTTGATAATAATGAAGTGCAGGCTGAAATTTAAGCGAATATGGAAGCAATATAAACAGAACAGACTGGAAGTGAATAAATTGAAACAATGTAGCACAAGAGAAAATTTTTCAGAAATGGTAGATTTAGGTCTAAGAAGTAACTCTGAATGGAGCTCAACCGAGGACGAATGGAATGCATTAAAGACCGATATAATGAAAGCTGGAAAAGAAACATTAGGCTTTAGGGAAAAAGGCCCAAAAACCTTGGATCACAGAAATTTTTTTTGGAGCTGATGAATCAGAGGAGAAGGTACAAAAATGCTCAGGATGAAACAGGAAGAGAGCAGTACAGACAATTTAGAAATCAAATAAATAGGAAATACAAAATAGCAAAAGAAAAATGGCTACAAGAAAAATGTGAAGACGTAGAAAAGGAAATGGTAGTAGGTAAAGCAGATGTTGCATATAGAAAGATCAAACAGAATTTTGGAGAAATGAGGAAAAGAGGTATGAATATTAAAGCTGCCGATGGGAAACCTCTTTTAAGGTCAGAAGATAGAGCTAACAGATGGAAGGAATACATTGAGAAACTATATGCTGGGGAACACTTGAACAATAGTGTATTGGAAAAGGAAGGCGATGTCGACATTGATGACTTAGGAGATCCTGTTTTGAGGACAGAATTTAATAAAGCTCTGAATGACTTGAAAGCAAATAAGGCAGCTGGAATTGATGAGATCCCTGCAGAACTTCTTAAATCCCTAGGAGAGGAAGGAATCGAAAGATTATTCAAGCTGATATCAAAAAGTTATGAAACAGGACAAATTCCAACTGATTTTAATAAAAATATCATCTTAACACTTCCAAATAAAGCACAAGCCGAGAAATGTGAGAATTATCGCACCTTTAATATAAAAACACATGCTTCAAAATTATTGACCAGAATAATATACAGAAGGATGGAAAGGGTAGTAGAAGAGATAGTCGGTAAAGATCAGTTTGGGTTTAGGAAACATCGCGGTACAAGGGAAGCAATTCTGTCTTTAAGAATAATACTTGAAGGGCGGATCAAGAAAACAAAGATACTTTGATTTGTTGATTTAGAAAAAGCTTTTGATAATGTTAGGTGGGACAAGATGTTCAAAATTTTAAAGAAGTCAGGTGTAAAGTATCGAGATAGAAGAATACTCTATAAACTATATAAGAATCAAGTGGCTGTAATAAAAGTAGAGAATCACGAGAGACATGCATCAGTTAAAAAGGGTGTGAGACAAGGTTGTAGTCTATCCCCGTTAATATTCAACTTGTATGTAGAAGAAGCAATAAAGAAAGTCAAAGAAAAATTCCCATGTGGCATAAGTTTTCAGGGAGAAAAAATCAGTATGCTACGATTTGCTGATGACATTGTCTTGTTAGCAGAGAGGGCTGAGGATATTATGAAGTTATTGAATGGCATGAACAAAATACTGAAGGAAGATTTTGGACTGAATATAAATCAAAGTAAGACAAAAGTGATGAAATGTAGCAGAAATGATATCAATACTAGTAGATTAAATATAAAAATAGGATCGGATGCAATAGGAGATGTAAGAGAATTCTGTTACTTGGTAAGTAAAATTACAACCGATGGCAGAAGCAGGAATGATGTTAAAAGCAGAATAGCACTAGCAAAAAGAGTCTTCATGAAAAAGAGAAACCTTTTAGTTTCAAATATTGATCTAGGAATTAGAAAGAACTTTTTAAAACTCTTTGTGTGGAGCACAGTGCTTTATGGTAGCAAAACATGGACTATAGGAATACGGGAAATAAAGAAAATTGAACCATTTGAAATGTGGTGCTGCAGAAGAATGCTGAAAATTAAGTGGACAGACAAAGTTTTGGAAATGATGGGTGAGAAAAGAAGTTTGTGGAAGAAGCTTACAGAAAGAAGAGACAGGCTGTTAGGTCATTTTTTGAGACATGCCGGATTGGTTAATTTGTTAGTGGAGGGAATAGTGGAAGGTAAGAACTGTAGAGGAAGACAGAGATTAGAATATATGAAGCAGATAATTGAGGACGTGGGTTGTAAGGGGTATGTAGAAATGAAGAGGTTAGCACAGGATAGGAAGGGATGGAGGATTGCATCAAACCAGTCGAAAGAGTGACGATAAAAAAAAAAGAAATCTTTCATTCGCCAGGCTGAAGGCTTATTGCTCTTTTCAGCCATAGGAAAAGGTGGTATTTATTTTTATTTTACTATCTACTGTGGGGGGCGCGGTGCAAGGCTAGCGCCCTCCCCTCCCCACCACCGCGCTCCGTACTTCCCGCCAACCCCGGCTCCGTCTGCCACACATACAATCCGCCAGCGATTCCGCGAATATTACATTGCAAAAATAAACTGTATAAAGTGCTTTCCTTTGCAGGTTAAAGAAAAAACCGGATCCGACTCTATGTGACTACTACTCTCCAGGAAGAGCCAAATTATTTTTTCTTGCTGCCACACCATTATTACGAAACTTTCATCCTACAACCCTACCAACGGACAAACATACAATATACTTTGAGAAACACATTTATCATACAATTGTAAGTTATGAATTCATTGACTCTATGAAACTGGAAATAATAACAAACTTATTACCACTTTGAATTTACCAACAACATTATATACCTTCCAAGCTGCATTATATATTTTTTTTAAAAAATTTCAGCTACATTGACAATAGTCTTTTGAAATATAATAATTACAAACAATGTACTGAACACGTCAACCAAATACTTATGAAAACCAGAAGTTACAGATTTCTCCATCTAGTTATTCAGTATCTGTTATATAATAGTACAATGGCACGTTCACAGCTCGATGTAAGTGTTGATGGATTGCTTCTTATGGTAACTATGTTGTCCATTAATGCGCTGATGACTTTGGAACTTAACAGATTTTCAACATTGATGTAATCAAAACTGGGAAAATACCAGCGTTCTATGCTAAGTGGTTAGCCGAAATATGAAAAACTGGAACGAGTGAAGGAATTGCACTTCTAAAACCAAGCATGAATTGAGTAAATTATCCTAAGGGGTCTTACAGTGGACGTGAAGGTGGCTCGTTAGGTGGAAGTTGATCACGCTCCGGCGCCTTCAGTGCAGCGGGGGAAATTAGGCGAATGAAAGCCACTGCCCCTGAATAGCCGCGCGCCGGCTCGCTTTCATGTCCAGCGCTGCTACCCCCAACAATCCAGTATCATTACCACAGCCAACTCTATCAAGCCCGCACATCACTCAGAAGAAGAGGTCTATAAGACTGTGATATTTAAAAACATACGGAAAAAACCTCAGTGGCAGAAAACCTTCTGTTCCATTGTGCTTATTCATTCCTGATTCGTTTTCTTTTTTAGTTGCTATAACTAATCTGTCTTGATGAGCCCGAATAATATGCCTTTCTTCCAGTATCGTTACTTTTACATTTAAAAAAAAATCGTAGGCTAAAATACAGCACCTCATATCTCTCTTAAAACCGAGCCTGTTGGGTGAGCGGTAACGCTCTGGCTTCGTATTTGGAAGGAAGCGGTTTCAAATCCCCGCCCCACCATTCTGATTTCGGTTTTCCATGGTTTCCTCAAATCACACCAGACGAACACCGGAATGATTTCTTCAAAAGGTCATGGCCGGATTCCTTTCCCTTCCTAGCCCCCAGCTCTTAATTCCCGCCTCTAATGACCACGACGCTGACGATGCTTAAAGCCAGAGAAAAACTCTCTTCAGACGTTAGTTCTACATCTACATCTACATCTACATTCATACTCTGCAAATCACAAACATTGTGGGTGGCAGAGGGTGCTAAGCACCAATCCTAAACCCGCCCATTCCAATCCCGAATAGTGCGAGGAAATAAGGAATACATAAAAGTATCAGTACGGCATCTTATTTCTCTAATCTTATCCCTCCGGTCCTTGCGACCTAAATAGGTTGGCGGAAGAAGTATTCCATTGCACTCGAAATTTAAATTTTTTTCGCATATTCTCCAATAAATTCGAAAGCAAGCTACGTCGTCTGTCATCCAAACTAACCCAGCCCAATCTATGTATCAATTCTGTGACGCTTTCGTAAGGGCTGTAACAACAAGTCACGAATCTAGCAGCTCTCCTCTGCACCCTCTCAACTGAGTCAATCAGAACCTTGCGATACGGATCCCAAACCCCACAACAGTAATCCAGATGCGGACGCACTAGTGTTTTATACGCTATCTCCTTTGTTTGGCATTACAATTCCTCAAAATACGACCTATGAATCGTAATTTAGAATTTGCCTTGCCTACGACGGAGTTATGTGCATGTCCCATTTCATGTTGTTTTGTACTATCACCCCCAGATACTTCACGGAATAAACCATGTCAACAGGTGAATTGTTTATTTTGTACTCGTGAACAAACTGATTCTTCTTGTTACTTATCCGCATTGCCTTGCACTTTTTGCAATTAAGTGTAAGCTGCCATTTACGGCACCAATCGAAAATAGCATCCAAATCACGCTGAATTTCTAAGCAATCGTCGGAGCACCTTATTTCCCTATAGATAACCGCATCGTCGGCAAACAATCGCAACCAGCATTTGACGTTGTCACCTAGATCGTTTATAAATATTAAGAAAAGAAGTGGACCTATTACACTTCCTTGAGGAACGCCCGAAGTAACATTTATCTTAGAAGAGGCTTCGCCGTCAACAACGACATACTGTGATCGACCAGTTAGAAAATCCCGTATCCACTCGCAAATCTGAGCCGAAATACCGTAAGCTCGAATCTTCGCTAAAAGTCGGTTGTGTGGCACAGAATCAAAAGCCTTCTGAAAATCCAAAAAAACTGCATCAACTTGCGAACCTGAATCGATAACTTTCGTTATGTCGTGGGAAAATAAGGCCAATTGTGTTTCACACGATCTCTTCTTCCGAAATCCGTGTTGACATGGTGTAAGTAACTCGTTATCGTCTAGAAACTTAATTATGTTCGAGCATATGACATATTCCAGAATTCTGCTGCAGACCGATGTTAGAGATATGGGTCGATAATTCCTAGGATCACTCCGATCTCCTTTCTTAAAAACGGGAATTACCTGGGCTATTTTCCAGCTAGAAGGTACTTTTCTCTCTTCTAGTGATTTACGGAATATATCTGACAGAAATGGTTCAATATCCTCCGCGTATTCAGAAAATACTCTTACCGGTATATCATCGGGACCCGGCGCTTTACCCCACTTCAGGAGTTTTAATTGCTTTACAATTCCTACGCTATAAATTTCTATCGGACCCATCTCTAATTCCACACGATGTGGTAAAGTGGGGATATTTTCCATGTTTTCTTGCGTGAATGAATTTTTGAATTCGGTGTTAAATACGGTAGCCTTGTCGCGGCTGTCTTCAACCTCCCGTCCGTCTTTTATTAGAACTGGATTATTGTTCCCACTACAACTAACTTTTTTTACATACGACCAAAATTTTTTAGGGTTTTCAGTGAGGCTCTCAGAGAGAGAATTTTCACGAAAGTTCATGTGAAATAATAATCTGGCAATGTAGTAATTGTTAAAATTTAACACTGTCTACGGAAAACTATTCCAATTGCTGAACAATAAAAGTTATTCAATAATATGGACTTAAACCTTCAGGAAGCGCAGTAGAGAGGAAATTGTAATGGTTTTGGCTGATCCATAGTAAGAGGGTGAACGCACGTTCAGAGTTCAGAGAAGGGTTTAGGACATGGGCATTAGGAAGGAAGTAGGATTAATACAACAACGGAAGACGGAAATATCACAAAAGAAGTTTTACTTGAAACGAGAAATAGGCAGACTAAGAAATTTAAAATAAATATTGAACATATTATCATGGAGTAGTTAGTTTAAAAAAGCATCAAGTGGATGACAGCAATTATATTATTGCATATGTGGATATTATCACACAGGTGGATACGATATTGTATCATATCTAGAAATATTATTTGTACTAAATTTGAATGCGTACTGTATACCAGAGGACTGCAAATATGCAATAGCAATACTGTTCGGAGAAGGAAAGACAAAATGAGTTGAAAACAATAGATCAAATACTTTGATCTCTTCAGTGGCAGTAAAATTGAAGCTGATGTTGTCATCCAAAAACATCAGGAACATCTTTGAGGAAAGCAGGTGGTTTTTAAACCAGTAACATGGGCCTGTTTTTGAGCTGTCTAACAAGTGTACTGTATGATGGACGTCGGTTTGTCTGGTATAATGTGCATTTTTTGAGGTGGAACTTGGAAATCATCCCAACATTCGCCTTGATTATTGCGGAAAACAGCAATCACGGGTGGATTGAAGAAACCGCTGGATTTATTAAGGAATATACTACTCATGAATCCTAGACGGACGTTACGTGAAGTATGAGAGAAGATAAGAAATGAACATTACCATAAATTGGAACTTGATATCAAAAATATGGTAGTTTTTGGTAATGAAATCAGGAACTGCAATAGATTGTCGAGAGAGATGCTCAGAAAATTACCTCAAACAATTAAACAATTCTCGAAAATGTTTACATCATTATATCATTCCTTCAAAATCGAGTTTGATCATAATATTGAGATAGTTCTTAAAGCCGTGTCAGGCAGAGGAATTCGAAAACTACGTTTTCGAAGATACCTCACAGAAAATTTAATTTCAATTCATACTGAGTATTAAATGCCACCCAGAAGAAAGATATTGAAGAGTCGTAAGAAAATTAAGAGAAACATAACTATAGACTCACGTTTGTAGTTGAAACAATTCATTTCAGAAAACGGAAATCAGGATAGCATCTCAGAATCTGAAGCTCTAAGACTTTCGGATCTAATGATTTGCCGGTATCTAGATGGGAAAAAAGTAGGAAGCAGAAATGAGAACGCGCATCTTAAGGTAGAGAAAAATATTACGACATACGATAACGGAAGAAATCCGCAAGACCCTATCAAAATAGGAGCAACAGAAATCTAAAAAAAGGTGCAGTAAAGATGCCCTATAACAAGTTATCATGAAAACAGTGGTAACGTACATAACGCTCTAAGACAAGTTCATAGAGAAATATGGATTTCACATATGATTGGTCAATAACAACCCAGGATGCATTTTTAGAGATACTGGAAAAACTGTCAAAAAAATCGGCGGCTGGCATTAAATCTAGACATATCAACACATGTCGCTCTAGGAACCAAGGTCCTGGAGCAGTGTCATGCCGCAGACTCAGTGGTCACCCTTACTGCGCAGCATTACATATCACGAATGCAATCTTCTCTCTCTGGAGGTTGAAAGTGTTAATGGAGGTTACAGAAGTGCTGTGCTGAATACAGCTATACTCTCTGACCTGTGCTTGCAGCGAAGTCATTCAGATGAATATACAAATTTCGACACACCGAAAATTACAGCGATAAAGTTATAGTTACTGGTCGGATACTTGGGTTGGGGTGCTTCAGGGTGAAGTTACTGGGATATAACTCTCTTACCTGACCTGATTCAAAGTGGTCTCGGCAATAATGTCATTGCGGATTTGTTCAATTAATTTATATATCCATAACATGAAATGGGCTCTTTCAAGAATAATTTCCATTCGAAATTTATTTCAAATAACTTATTCCCTGTTCTGGCCTTTAATCTAGGGCCGTTCAGGGCGAAT
Organism: Vandiemenella viatica; assembly: GCA_031002005.1. NCBI lineage: Eukaryota > Metazoa > Arthropoda > Insecta > Orthoptera > Morabidae > Vandiemenella > Vandiemenella viatica. The sequence goes on from JARYHS010008075.1 coordinate 89,920,375, forward strand.
TTGTTGTCCACGATTCCTTGTTTTTCTTTTAATTATTCCAGTAATGAAATGTAGCAGAAATGACACCAATACTAGCAGATTAAATATAAAAATAGGATCTGATGCAATGGGAGAAGTGAGTGAGTTCTGTTACTTGGGAAGCAAAATTACAACCGATGGCCGAAGCAGGAATGATGTTAAAAGCAGAATAGCACTAGCAAAAAGAGCCTTCATGAAAAAGAGAAACCTTTTAGTTTCAAATATTGATCTAGGAATTAGAAAGAACTTCTTAAAACTCTATGTGTGGAGCACAGCACTTTACGGTAGCGAAACATGGACTTTAGGAATACCGGAAAGAAAGAAACTTGAAGCATTTGAAATGTGGTGCTACAGAAGAATGCTGAAAATTAGGTGGACAGACAAAGTAAGAAATGAACGAGTTTTAGAAATGATGGGTGAGGAAAGAAGTTTATGGAAGAAGCTTACAGGACGAAGAGACAGGCTGGTAGGTCATATTTTGAGACATGCTGGATTGGTTAATTTGTTAGTGGAGGGAACAGTGGAAGGTAAGAACTGTAGAGGAAGACAGAGATTAGAATATATGAAGCAGGTAATTGAGGACGTAGGTTGTAGGGGGTATGTAGAAATGAAGAGGTTAGCACAGGATAGGAAGGGATGGAGGATTGCATCAAACCAGTCTAAAGACTGACGACAGCAAAAAAAAAAAAAAAAATTCCAGGAACACTGTTAGAATCTCGGTCGTTAACCGTGACATTTTTTTTTCATGCGGGCTTTACGAATCGTCGACGTCGAGTCATTAGAGGTGGGGGAGAGGAAAGGAATTCAGTCATGGTTTGTTTTAGAAATCATACCGGCATCGCCTGATAGGGTTATTTTGGAAAACTATGGAAAACCGAAGCCTGGAATGCCGGACGGGCATTTGAACCCTCATCCTTCCGAATGACCGACTAAATTTATTTTATGGAATGCGGGGAAAATGGATTATATCAAAGTAACCCTACGTTGGTGTGACGTAAGACGAAGAGACTGTGGCGAGGGTAACAAATTTCTATAAAATGCGTTGAACCTGGAGGCTCGACGTGAACTTGTTAACTCGGAAACTTCGGTGATCCCGATGATACCCGAGCTATTAGTTACACTGGCCTCAGAGCTGCTTGTCTAAAGAAAATTTCAAATGAATAACTTCGTTGACTTTATTTGTGCTTATATTGTTAAGAGAAAATGGAAATTTCAAATAAATAATTGAATTTTATGTTATTTCCACTTGCATTATTAAAGAAGAAGTAACTGCGATGCCATCTAAAATGCAATTGACTGTTGTGTAGAAGAAATAAAAATTATAATGAGAGGCAGAGATGTAAAAAAAAAAAAATAATATGTTGCTTTTTGTTTATTTACGATGACCAGATGCAGAAGGAGGGGAACATCCCATGTTTACGCTCTACTGTCTGTGGCAGTTACATGAAGCTAGTGACAATATAAACAAGAATTTTATACAGAAAATAATAAACAGTGAAGTTTATTAAAACTCATAGAAAGTTTCCATCGAATATAGGTAATTACGGAATATATCTATAAAATAAATAATAGATATTCGTTTCTGATATTATACTGGAAACTTGTTCATAACAATAAAAACTTTCGTAATTCAAAATCAAATGCACTTCACTAAAATACTCCACGCATCTAATCAGAGAACGTTTGCTCACATCATGAAAAATACCAATAAAAAATGATTTATCGTTTTTAGTGTTTTCTTAAAAACTTTTACAGAACAAATTACTACTAACACCGTTATTTTAGACGGTAGTTAATAGTTATTAATAGCGATTGAGATTTATTCTACAGTAGCCTATACGTTTCCTACACACCCATTATTGCATTTGCCGATTTTTTTTTCTACATCTATTTATATATCTACATATACACTCTGCAATTCAAAAAATTGTGGGTGTCAGAGGGTGCTCAGCACCAAAGCTAATCATTTTTTCTGTGCATTCCAATCCCGAATGGTACGAGGGAAAAAAGAATTCACATAAGAATCAGCGCGGCACCTTATTTCTCTAATCTTATCTTTCCTGTCATTCCGACTCAAATAGGTTGGTGGACGAAGTATTTCACTACACTTGTAAGTGAAAGTGGGAGTACACATGTTTACCAATAAGTTTAAACCAAACGTGCGTCGTCTATCTACCATAGACTCTCAGCCTAGTCTTCTAATCAGTTCTGTAACGCTTTCATAAGGACTGTAGCAAACGGTCACGAATCGAGCGGCTCTTCTCTGTACTTTCTCTGTACTCTCAATCAGACCCTTACGAAACGGATCCCAGATGGCACAACAATAGTCCAAATGTGGACGCACTAGAGATTTGTACGCTATCTCCTTTGTTTGCTCATTACAATTTTTCAAGATTCGACCTATGAACCGCAGCCTAGAATTAGCTCTACCTACTAACGAATTAATGTGTAAGTCCCATTTCATGTTCCTTTGTACTGTTGCTCTCAAATATTTCACAGAATCGACCATATCAATAACTGAACTGTTTACCTCGTATTTCTGAACAATCGGATTCTTTGTGTTAGTTATGCTCATTGTCATTGTCTTGCACTTTTTACAATTTAGAGTAAGTTGCCATTCAGCGCACCAAGCCAAAATAACATCCAGGTCACGCTGAATTTCTAAGCAATCGGCCAAATTCCTTACTTCCCTATAACCGCGTCATCAGCAAACAACCTAAGAATGCTTTTCACTTTGTCTCCGAGATCGTTTATAAAAATTAAGAAAAGAAGTGGTCCTATTACACTTCCTTGAGGTACACCCGATGTAACATCTAGATTAGAAGAACTTTCTCCATCAACGACAACATACTGCGACCGACCAGTCAGAAAATTCTTTAGCCATTCACAAAGCTTATCCGATATACCGTACGCTCGAAGCTTCGCTAAAAGGCGGTTGTGTGCCACAGAGTCTACTTGTGAACCTGCATTAATAACTTTCATTACGTCGTGTGTAAATGGGGCCAGCTGTGTTTCACATGATCTTTTCTACCAAAATCCGTGTTGATTTGTCGTACGCAAATTATTTTCATATAGAAAATTCATAATGTTCGAGCATATAATATGCTCCATAACTCTACTACAAACAGATGTTATAGATATGGGACGGTAGTTTCTAGGATCACTTCGATCACCTTTCTTGAAAATCGGAGTTACTTGCGCGATTTTCCAGTCGAAGGTACTTTTCGCTCTTCTAAGGATTTACTGAATATATCAGACAGAAATGGTCCACTTTCCGCCGCGTACTCCGAAAATACCCTTACTGGAATTACATCCGAGCCCGGTGCTTTCCCCCATTTTATGAGTTCTAATTGCTTAATGATACCTGCTGTATCTATTCGTAATGATTCCATCACACACGACGTGGGAAAACGGGAATGCTATCCTTATTTTCATCGGTAAATGAATTTTTGAATACAGTATTTAGTACGTTAGCTTTATCGTGGCTTTCATTAACCTCGGAACCTTCACGATTTAGTGCTGGAATATTGTTGTTGGTACAACTGACTTTTCGTACATATGACCAAAATTTCTTTGGGTTTTCTGTGAGACTCTTGGAGAGAGAGTTGGAATGAAAGTCGTTGAAGGCCTCACGCATCACATTCTGACACGTTCTCTAAACTCAGCTAAGGTTTCTAAATCGCTACGACACCCCTTTCTCCTTGAGCGTTCATGTATCCTCCTTTGTTTTATGATTCATTGCTTACGGCAAATTGTTGAACACCTTCCTCGATAATCTTCCAGTCCCTAACACCCTTATCTCTGACCTCTCCGCCATTTCTGAAATCAAGTTTGAGTGTGACGTGTGCTCGTACCTCTGTCTACGAGTTACTGGCAGTTAGACTTTGGTTATCTTCTTGAATCAGTCTCTAAACAACGCGCTTACCGGGTGGCTATGGAGGGCGCTGGCTTTTATCGTTGATTTATCCAGTGGCAGCAGTTCGGATCGAACGATGTCTTCATTGAAATTTTCGCCGGGTGGACTAGTACTAATTCCGTTATGCCTTGTGTTTTCTGATTGCGGCGTATCTTGTTCTGAAGGTATTCACTTCAGTAGTTGCCATAGCTGGCTGCATCAATAAAGGGGCGATGCAAGAAGAAATTCTGACAATAACAGTCGTTGCCGTGATATCTTTGAAGCCTTAGAGCGGTGTTTTTCTTATGAACTTCAAGACTTTTGACGAATGATTGCCTAACTGAACCTCACAAAATTATGCAGCTCATTCTCTTGCCTCGTAATTGTTTAACAGTAATTAAACATTTTGTAAGTAGCATGTTTTTTATAATATGAAATTTTGCCCAATTGGAGAGCTGTCTATACTAACGTTTAAAAATAAAATTTTACAGACGTATCAGCGTTGTTTTCGACTAAGTAATGAATCTTTTTTGTGTGTCTAAAACCTAATTTGAGTATGACTTTGCAGTGATCGGGAGTTTCGTTGATGCGTGCTGCAGCGGTTAACATCTGCACAAATTGTTCTTCAATTTTTGTCCGAGTTTGATTGTGTTCAGCTCTAAGCACATCCTTTCGATCGTGTTGTTGGATATAAGAAGAGCGCGGAAAAGAATTTTTTCTGCAAAGGGGGTGAGAGTAGGTAATTTTGTCGTTCACCTGAGACACATATGAAACTTGTGCTAATATATATGTTACGTTATTGTGTTAGTGAACGCAGTATTTATTTCGTGAAATGGGGCATAGACGTTTCCACAGAATCACCCGAGAAACTTCACTGGTTCTCCATTATTTCGAATCTCGCTGGCGCTAGTATTTGTGCGTTAGCCTAGCTGATTTCTAGATGAAAATCCGACTCGCTTCGAGGTAGCACTGTCCTTGCATCAGATTCCAACCATTTAAAGTTATTATTTTCGTTTTATTTCTGCGATAATGATAAGGGAAACTAGTTACACAAACTCGCTACTAGCCGTGCTTAATGTTGTTGTATGGTCTTAGGGAATAGTGCCTTTTGTATTTAAATGCGGAGGGATTAAAGAGGAGTAACACGGCACAATATACTGGTAGCAGTTTCTTTGTCTCTTTCCTGAGGTGCCTCATTGTGTTTTCATCGCAGCGCGTAGCTTCTTGAACGATGCATAGTTTACGTAAATTTTGTCGTATAAAGTTAGACGGTTAAAAATTAGCAAAACGTATCTAACGTTCCAACGTTGACTCAGCGAAAATACCTCCCTGACAGACACAGTGCACGTAAATTCGGGTATCATTTATTAATTGAATTGGAGCTTTGGACACACCATTCTAGAAGCTAAATGCCTTCAGGAGCTCATTTTGAAGGTATAAGCAAGAAAACTGCATCTTCTTTAGCATCTCGCTTGTAGTGTTTAATCGCAATGTAGTAACAGAGTCAAAAGGATGGTCTGGTGGCTCAGCTGGTTAAGACTGTTGACGACGGAACGGAAGGTTTCCCGTTCGTATCGCTCCCTCGGCTGGAATTTTTACGGGCCATAAAACCGACCTTCACCTCTGGCAAAGCTTTTTTTGTTCATTTGAAGTACGCTAGGACTCTCCATTTTTCGGATTCCACATAAAGCTGCAGATCCGGCATAGTCATTTAAAGGGGGCCTGCCGAGTAGGGGCAGCGGCGACAGAGGCGCATGCGCGGCAAATCTCAAAACACTCTCACTGCGACGGAACAACCTTTCGAGCTCTCCCAGCCAACAGAGTGTACGCAATTACATACACAGACGGAAAAAAAAATCCCAACACCAAGAAAAAATTATTGTAGAGTAATGAAATTTGGACAATGCATTTGTCAAGTTAACATGTTTAATTGATTAAATTTTCAAGATCACAGGTTAATTTAAGCTCAAGAAAATGCATTTCAAATGTGAAATACTGTTAAATTAATAGCCGGTGTAACCTCCAGAATTTTGAATGCAAGCCTGCAAACGTGAATGCATTGTGTCATACAGGTTTCGAATGTCACTTTGTGGTATGGAGTTCCATGCTTGTTGTACTTGTGCTGTCAATACTGGGACGGTCAGTGCTGGCTGTGGATGATGCTGGAGTTGTCGTCCAATGATATCCCATACGTGTTCAATTGGAGACAGATCTGGTGATCTCGCAGGCCAAGGTAACATGTCGACACTCTGTAGAGCACGTTGCGAGACAACAGCGGTATGAGGGCGAGCGTTATCCTGTTGAAAAACTCCCCCTTGAATGCTGTTCATGAATGGCAGCACTACAGAAATTCGAGCTGCAGTTGGTACCACAGTGACAATGAGTGTAGCCACAGCCCAGGGGTGAGCCGTGCGGCGCCTTCATCAGGCTCGAAATTGGGTCATCGGACATACTCGAGCGGAGCTCATCCTGCCTCACCAACTTCTACCGATCCATCAGCCACCTGAGCAGCCACCCCCGCCTCGGAATTGGGCTCTTCCGAATTACCCGCCATTACAGCAGGGACGGTTGAGGCAAGGCGCCTTCTGCCACCCCTTATGGGTGCCCGCGGGGAACCACGTGGAGGCGGCGCCCGCCACGCACCAGGCCGAAGACCCTTCCAAAACCTGGCCGTATAGCTAAAGCCTCACTGTGAAATCTTCTACTGCGCCCCCAGCCCCACCCTAACCCCGCAGGGCAGGTGGAAGCCGTAGCGACCGGGGGCCGCGGAAGAAAGCTTCTCGCGCGTTCACCACGCCAGCAGACCGAACATGTCGTCCCTGAATACGCGGCTTCCCGCACGAGTAGCTGCCAAAAGGAGGCACCTGTTCTGCACAGGCTCCCACGCACCAATCAGCTTCACAGTTTACCGTCGTAGCGCACGATCCCGCTGCAGGGGCCCGGGGGTCTCTACAGCGTTCACAGGGTGTATGTTGCCCCACCCTTGGCGAGCCAATGCGCTGCTGGTTCACACTTATGTAGTGAACCTACTATGGCAACATAGAGACTTTTTTTTTTCATATTTGCCTGGTCCGGTATGCGTCCTTTCTTTATTTATAGTAGTGCTGCTCTTCCACGTTCAACATCTCGTATTCGGAACACCATCTTCGCGAACTCCGAGAAGGCACGGAACGATCTCTCGTCCTGTAGTAGCCTTTTCCTCCAATTGTCTGCAGCAATATCAACGGTGTCTTGAAGTAATCTTCTTTCTTGTTCGTATCTAGGGCACTCCTTTATTATATGAGCTGCATCCTCTACTTCGCCGCAATGACATCTACTTGACTCTTCAAGACCTCTTTGATGGAGGAATTTGAGTAAGCCGTGACCTGTTATTAGGCATGTGACTGGATACGACATTTCTGTTTGGGCCCTCCAGCCAGTGCCCCATTCTTCAACAGAGTCTATCCACTGGAATGTGTGTCTGCCGGTATGATCTTGTTCCCACCTGGCCTGCCAGGCCTCATGCAGCCGTTGCTTCAATCTTCGTTTCTCCCTTTTCATCCAAGTTTTGAAGGGAGCTGTTCCTCTGGGTAGGTCTGTTCCTAATGCTCTAAAACCGAATAGCTCGGCTGCTTCGCCTCGACGTATGTTGTGACGCAGAGCCCGCTGCACCGTTTCCAGATCCATCGGGAGGGAACATGTTAAAGTCTGAAGGGCACTAGTTGATACAGTTCGACATGCTCTTCCCATTTGGATCATGTACTTCCTTTGAATAGCGAGAAGATGTCGCCGATGATGTACATTGAATGCCTTGTGTGCCCATGCTGCAGCACCATATGTTGTAATGGGTACACATATAGATTTATACATCAGTTTAGTCACTCTTTTATTTAACCCCCAATCTCGTCGGGATACTCTTGCCAGTTGTGAAGCAGCAGTTGACAGTTTATCCCGTGTTATTTTGAGATGGGAGAGGAACGACATTTTATCATCCAGATGGACTCCAAGGTATTTAACTTCACTGACAAACTTCACTTTTTGTCCCGCAACTCTGATGATTGGCTGCCGATGTCTGTCTAGGCTACCTTGCAAAAACATTGCTTTTGTTTTTGCTGCCGACATTTGTAGCCTGTGTTTATTGAGCCATTGGTTTATCTGTTGCAGGGCCTGTTCGCCTAATTGCTCAAGTCGTCTTCGGCTTCTACCCTGAATTACTACCACAATATCATCCGCATAGGCAATGATATCCCATTCCTTATCCACATGGTCTTTTAACATGTCATCCAAGACAATATTCCAGAAGAAGGGGCCACCAATTGAGCCTTGCGGGCATCCTTTGCTAGTTGTCTTGGAGATGCTTTCTGTATTATTCTTTATCATAACTTCCCTGTCTTTGAAGTAGTCCCCGACCATGTTGTAGAGGGTGTTGTTGATATTCGCGAGCCTCAGTCGGCGCATTATGCTGGGCCACCAGACATTGTCAAAGGCTCCAGCTATATCAATAAATATAGCCACTGCATACTCGCTTTCTGGTCGGGGAGCGTTTAGCAGCTTCTTAACTGCATCCTCTGTGCTAAGGCCTTGTTTGAAGCCAAACTGACTCGCCGAGTCCATTCTCGCAGTAGCATAGACTGTTCGTAGCCTGTTAACCATTATTCTCTCAAGAACTTTCCCCAGTACTGGTAATAGACTAATGGGACGGTAGGATTTTGGTTGATCCTTTGGTTTGTCTTCTGATTTGAGGAATAAGCACAGCTTCGCTTTTTTCCACACTGTAGGGAAGGTTTGTTCCATAAAACATTTATTGAAAGCCATCTCCAACAACTCTGGTCGCTTGGCCCACAACCGCTTCACTGTTATAACATCAATGCCATCTGGGCCTGGGGCTTTCCCCGTTTTACACTCTCGAACCGCCCTATCTATTTCCTCAGCGGTGATGGTGATATCTACCAATTCCCCTTCATATTCATTATTCTGTTGGATAATCTCTAATTGTTCTTGGGTTAACTCCCCAGAGTTGTCTGGTAGTAATTCTGATAGTAGTTGTTCCATTGACTCTCTCCATGTTATTGGATGTGTGCCGTCTAACTTTCGTATTGATTGTGCAACATTACTGGGCCCTGCTCTGGCATTTATGATTTTGTGGACCACACCCCAGGGTTCTGTGTTACCCTGTTGGTGCACAAATTGTTTCCACGAATTATCTTTCTTTTGGCGGATAGCTGTAGTATATCTATTTTTCTCGGTTGTGTACCTATTTTTGGCTGCCAATTTAGCTGCTTCATCGCCCGATTTTCGCAGTCTCTGGAATGCTCTTTTAAGTCTTGTTACTTCATTTCGCTGGGCCGTGAGCTCTCCATCCCACCATGGGACAGACTTTGGTTTCCTCTCGTACTTTACCATTGTGGAGTCACAGATCTGGATGATGTCGTCTTGGAGTTGCTTTGCCATTTCATTTGCCGTTAAGGTATTATAGTGTGCCAGTCTGGCATTGCTAAATTTTTGTCTTACCAGCCGATCAAACTTGCCCCATCTTGCTTTTCTGCTGTTATATCTGTCAGTCTTTAATGTACTCCCTATGGGAGTATTTGCCTTTATACTGTATATAATACATCTGTGATCACTCGTCGTCCACCCTTCCCTGACTGACCAGCCAGTGATGAGGGTTGCTGCTTGTTGTGTACACAATGTGATATCGATGTTTGACTCTCCTTGTGATGTAGAGAACGTTGTAAGATCACATCGCTCGTTAGCAACTACAAGCCCATGTTGTGCTATTAGATCCTCTAGTTTAGCTCCTCTATCGTCGATTTCTGAGCTGTGCCACAGCAGGGAGTTTGCATTCACGTCTGCCGCAATTATGACAGGCTGGCCTTCCAGGGCATTGAGAATAGTATCCAATTTCTGTAGGTATGGGTCAATTGTATGCCCATATTGGAAGTATGCACTTACTAGATATATGGTACCAAAGGCTGCTGTGATAGCCGCACACACCACGTGGCTATCCGACAGCTGGTTTAGCAATAGCAAGTCTAGATTTGGGTTTCTTACTATGATTGCTGCCATTGGGTCATATTCAGATGTTGCATTTACAGCAATTTTCATGTCGTGCCCATACCCCCTCACTTCACCAAATTCCGAGTGGGGCTCTTGTAGAAGAAGCACATCTGTTCCCTCCGTTGCCATTCTATCCAGAAGTTGTGGAGGGACTGCTTTGCTGCGTTGGGCATTGACTTGTACTACACTTATATAGTTTGGCCTATGCAGATCAGGCTGGTTTCGTGGGCGACCAGCCCGAGGTTCCGGGTGGTGCCTGTTCATTTCTCTGATTTAGTTTATGTATTTATATTTCACCGTTTATTGCCGTTAGTTAGGACCTTTGCACTGTACCGGCTAGTCACTTATTCTCAGGGTACCACAGTGACACAACGAACTGTTAGAAATCGGTTACTTCAAGGACAGCTCCGAGCCAGGCGCCCTGTAGCGTGCATTCCACTGACTACAAGCCATCGCCGTTTGCGACTCCAGTGGTGTCAAGCCAGAGCTCATTGGAGGACGGAGTGGAGATCTGTTGTGTTTTCTGATGAAAGCAGGTTCTGCCTTGGTGCCAGTGATGGCCGAGTGTTGGTCAGAAGGAGGCCAGGGGAACGCCTGCAACCAAACTGTCTGCGGCCTAGACACACTGGACCTACACCTGGAGTCATGGTCTGGGGAGCAATTTCCTATGACAGCAGGAGCACTCTTGTGGTTATACCAAACACACTGACTGCAAATTTGTACGTCAGTCTGGTAATTCAACCTGTAGTGCTGCCATTCATGAACAGCATTCAAGGGGGAGTTTTTCAACAGGATAACGCTCGCCCTCATACCGCTGTTGTCTCGCAACGTGCTCTACAGAGTGTCGACATGTTACCTTGGCCTGCGAGATCACCAGATCTGTCTCCAATTAAACACGTATGGGATATCATTGGACGACAACTCCAGCATCATCCACAGCCAGCACTGACCGTCCCAGTATTGACAGCACAAGTACAACAAGCATGGAACTCCATACCACAAAGTGACATTCGAAACCTGTATGACACAATGCATTCACGTTTGCAGGCTTGCATTCAAAATTCTGGAGGTTACACCGGCTATTAATTTAACAGTATTTCACATTTGAAATGCATTTTCTTGAGCTTAAATTAACCTGTGATCTTGAAAATTTAATCAATTAAACATGTTAACTTGACAAATGCATTGTCCAAATTTCATTACTCTACAATAATTTTTTCTTGGTGTTGGGATTTTTTTTTTCCGTCTGTGTATATAGGTGGTAAGAACCCAAACTACGATGAAGCCTCGTACAAGATCTTGTTTCAGTAGGGGTAAGCAATGCAAAGGACATGGTCTCATGGAGGAACCATCCCGGCATTCGCCTGCAGTGATTTCGAGAAACCATTTCAAGACGGTGATCCGAACCCGTGTCCTCCCGAATGCGAAGTTACTGCTCACCCACGATGCTCGGTCGCATGTACCACAGCAGCGCGGCGTAACGTCAAACAGTTTGTTGTAATATCCATACCCAATCACCGACATTATTTGCACTAGTGGCTTAACATGCTCGTTTCTTCTAGATTTAAAATCATAGATGTTAAACAATTCGTAAACAAAAGTTTTGTAACTCTTCGAACCATCGACTCATATTGAGCCCACTTTATCCAGAAACACGTTAAAGGTAACTTTAACTCATAACTCAACCAGTCAGTATTGATAACTTTCAGAAAAATAAATACAAGTCAGATGTAATCTGCAGTGTAATCTTTGCGGGCTCACTGCTGGATTATGTTGATTGAAGACAAGCTTTCGGCGACGTACTCTGTGTGCAGCTGTGATTGCACAGCGTGAGTGTCAGGGCTGAAGACGGCGGCAGAGTACGCCTCGAAATCTCGTCTTTCATCAACATCATCCGGCAGCGATCCAAAGAAGATTTATCGAGCGTGGTGGTGTAACGGATAGCGTTCTGGTCTAGCATTCGGGAGGACGGCGGTTCGAATCCCCGTCCGGGCATCCAGATTTGGGTTTTCCATGGTTTCCCAAATCACTCCAGGTAAATGCCGGGATGCTTCCTTAAAAAGGCCATGGCCAAATTCCTTCCCATTCCTTTTGCCCCCATCCTTTCCCGTCTCTAAAGACCTCGCTGTTGAGAGACGTGAAGCAGTTAAAAAAAAGAAAAAAAAACAAAACAAAAAAACAAAGAAGATTATATTCCAGCGACACGCCGGGAAAGCCTTCGTTCACACATCAAATGTAATCTGATTAAAATTATGTTATGATTTCGCAATAGTCAATTACTATTGCAGTAAATAACATTATATTTTCAAATGGACAGAGCCTACAATATGTGCTCATGCAGTAACCTCAAGAATCGGACTTCAAGCTGCTGATTTAATTACATACCACACACAAGAAATTGGAATGGTTACATAACATATGTTAAACATACTATATGGTTCTTAATAAACTAATTACCAAGCTTTCAGCTATTTGTGTCACGAGTAAACAGACATAATTCTCGGATATACAAAATGGCTACCGGGAAATATAAAGCTGAAGTCATTTGCATTTAAATTATGAACGGTCAAAATTTTATGTATTGCGACTGGAGTTAGTTTGCATTATTACTGCTTTCAACAACCGATAGGATTTTTTCTAAAATTCAGAAGTTTTGGCCTCATTCCCTTCACCGGGTCCAGTTTTTGGTATTACTCGAAGGACGAATTGCATGTAAATCCGTGGGTCATGGAACTTTGCTTCACATTCTTAAACAAGCAAGAGAAGTTTCTCAAGATAAACCTCAACACTTATCGTTTTCTCGTTACCTACCAACGTCCAGCTATGATGACCCACCTAAGCGAAGCTCCAAAATCGAAAGTCGATTGAATGTTTTTGTACTTCATACCGTACGTAGTATTCTGTCCTTGACTCTGTAGAAGTAAGTTCAGAAAACTAACATAGCGTCAGTATCTGGCGGAAACAGAACATCCCCAAAAACAGGTGGTCTCTGAGCACATGCCATAACGGTAACGTCTTGGGAAACCTGTAGCGAGAGCTCTCGGGCTTGTCGGGTACAGTACTCGCACGGTGAGAGGGCATGATAAAACATTGATGGTGATTGGTTCGTTGATGTGATGATCCCCCAAGTGTCTCTGTATGGGCCGGCGCTGGCTATAACCCCCGCTCTTGATTCTCCTCTCGTCCTCAACCCAAGCAACACAACTACCATCCCAGTTACACGTAACACTTCACAACGGGAAATCATCTTATTTACATCTTCCCCTTAAGTTTGTTGCGGGGGACCAACAAACTACAAAGTACTCATCTACAGCGTCATAGCGGATTTTAAACACTAATATCTTCTAATGAGAAAGTTTTTGTCCTTTTAACACGTTCATTATTAGATTTATAGCGATAATTTCACGATTTTCTAAAAGATATAAAAAGTTGGTTATCTGAAATGCATGATGCACTCTTACAATATTTGATTATTCTACTCCAAGTTCATATTCTCTTTCCTGCTTTACAAGATCAAAATTCTGGTAGTAGCTTTTTGAAGTCAGAAGTTGATTCCAGGATAATACGCTTTTATCCCGTAAGCTGCAGCTCTGCATAATCCGCTGTCCCATATCACAGGTTTACAACGCGGCCGCTTCACAAACTACAAAACCTTCTCTCTCAGTTCTGATCCCGCGGTCAAATACGAGATGACTATAGAAACTAATTTTTCTCTTACAGAATAAATTGCTGTTTGAAGCCGTGAAGAAAAGTAATTGAAACAGTATGCGGTACATTGTTGGTTTACTCATAAACAACCTGTGTCATTAAAGAGGAAGAGATAATACTGAGCACGTGTAGTTACACTGTAAAATGCACCTGATTTACAGCCAGCAGCAGCTCCTACGGTTCCACTACACGTTCAAGTCTCTCGGCAATCGCTGAACTTCTAACTGGTACCACAAATGCGTGAGATTAGTTGTGTGGTTTCCAATAAGTGACAATACCAACAATAAAAACGATAAAATATTATTTTTAATTTTCAAAACGACTAAAAAAGAGCAATAATTTAATGAAGACAATAAAAGTTAAATAAATTATGTGTGTAGTATCCAATTAGCGGCGGTCAAATAAAATTGTTTTCAAACACCAAATAACCCGACCTTTTGGTTGGGAGGACAGTTTCCTAATTAATCATTAACTTCTAGTAATTCTTATAGGCAAACGTGATTGTGAAACGCCCTAGTAACGAATAACTGCTAGACCTTCTTATTGCAAATTTACAAAAATATATGTGAATGGCATTGGCGAAAAGGCGAGTAATTTGCGTTGCGTGAGTGACGGCCACAGTGAGTGACACGAAGTGAGGACCTCTGACATAACCAGCTGAATGTACTGGTAATTCACCCAGGCGATATTTCAACGACTGATTGCTGGGAGAACTTCTCGGAGAATGCAACAGGGAACTGTAAGCGAATTCAGGAAGCCACACTTTCAAGAAATTAAGGGGTAAATCAAAATTATTCCGAGTTGAGAAACGTACCGATTTCTGGCTACCTACCACTTTTCACTACACAACCACACCCTCTTGGTTAATGGGAGAGATTTCCTATCCCTGGAGATGCTAACGTCGACAGGAGACGAAAGGGAGAGACTAAGTGAGGGTGAGAGGGGGGAGTTTTCAATAAACACCGGGCAGCAGTGAGAGGTGTTTCATAATCGACTGAGGGAGGGTACAAATACACTACAAGTTGGGATTGAGTGGTAGACGCTGATGGTGCAGATTCAGTGTTCGAATCTGGTCTTGCAAGAGCAGAATCCCAGATTACTAGACGCATGCCTGTGTGTTTGCAAGGTGTGAGGGGAATTGCTTGTTAGCCTGCTGAGGTAATGCGGAACAGCAAACTGACTACACGGGGACGACATAGCGGTAGTTTGCATCGGAGAAATGGTGAAATCTTAACGTCTACAGAAATCCAATCTGTAAGCGCCTGGAAGCTAATTCAGTTTCATACTTAATTGCAAAACCAAATCATATATATTCATTTTATGTTGTGGCAGTGTACATAATGAAATGATGACCCAATAATCGTTCAAGCAAAAAAGAAATTTCGCTTCTATTTTACCTCCAATATTCGGCGTGCACATACAATATGGTGACAGAAATGGAGACTCTGCGGTATGACCTGGTTAAACGAAATAAAATAATGCTTTATGTGCCTATATTTAAAAAGTGAAAGATTTAGAATCAAGTAGTTAAAAGGACACTAATTAAGAAACCTATTTTATGTTGTGCTGAAAGTGGAGGAGAGAATATTTTGAGCAATAAGAAAAGACAGGAATATTTTATTCTAAATTTAAGGACGCTGGAGCATAATCGCCACATAACGTCGAGAAATGAAGTTTAGGGTTCAGAAATCTCCCTTTCCATTTTCTTCTAATCGTAGTTGGCAACAGGAGCAGATTGCTCTAAGTCAACCCTACCGGAACAAATTATGACCTTTGGTAAGGAGCAAAGTCAATAACATCTTTGAGAATCGCCTATTTTCTTCCGTAAGCCAGAGTGGATGGAACTTCTTCTTCACCAAGAGCAGCTTCAAACAGCTGGCCTCGTCTGCTGGGAACCAAAGCCTCTCCAGCGCTTCCTGTCCAACCACACTCTCTCTTCTTCCGCTGTCACCCAATTTACTCCTCTTTATTCCACACATTTTTTAACATCTTTTACCCATCTAACCCTCGATCTTCCTCTGGGGATTTTCCGTTTCAGCTCCATGTCCAGCATCTTCCTTGGTATCTTCTCCTCTTCCATTCTCTTTACGTGCCTATACTATTGTAACCGAGATTTATCTATTCTTTGTTATAGCGGTTCCTCCTTGATCATATCCCTGATTCTCTCATCCCTCATTGTGTCCCTTTTTGTTACTCCTACTCCACTCCTCTGAAATTTCATTTCCATAGCTTGTACTCTCCCTTTGTCCCTCCCCTTTATCACCCAGGTTTCCGATCCATATGTCAAAATTGTTACGATGTAGGTTTTATATATTGCCTACTTACTCCTTTGGGGAACATCCTTAATCCATACCAGACCTCTAATACTCTTAAAAATATATCTGAACATCATACTCTTTCATTTATCTCCATTCTGTTTGCGCCATTTTCTTCAATCCAGCTTCCCAAATATTTGAAACATTACAATTCATTCAATTTACACTTTTCCAAATGATATGACTATGTCTGTCCTGTTCTTCTTTCTTTCACGCTTTCTTACAGAGAACTTCATGCCATATAATGTAACTACTCCCTCCCAAACAATCAGCTGATCTTTCACCTATTTTTCATCTTCTCCCCAAACTAGTAGATCATCCGCAGATAGCATTGCTTTAGTTCATTCTTTCCCAATCCTCTGCACAACTTTCCTCAATATTTCACTCATAACCACTATAAATAACATGGGTGATAAGGCACTTTCTTGTTTTAGTCCACTCGGTCTTATCCCCTCCCATTTTAACACAGCTCTTCCTACCCTCATACAAATCATTCACTCTTTTCACTATCTTCTTCTTTACTAATTTTTCTCTCAATACTTTCCATATTCTGTTTCGGCTGAGGCTGTCATACGCCTGTTCAATGTCCTTAAAGGCCATCACCAGATCCTTGCCATGCTCATAGTAACGTTCTTGTAGTTTCATTACTGCAAATATAAGGTCAATGGTTGAGCTTCCTTGTCTAAATACAAATTTCTCTTCCCTCAGCTGACTTTCAACCGCTCTTCTTATTTGGCTCTGCAAAATTTTCTAATAAATCTTGGCATAATGACACATCAGGGTGATACCCTGGTAGTTTTGACAGATAGTCCTATCCCTTTACTTCCTGTCATCTTGAATTCTTCATTCGTTTCCCACAACCCACATCACCCTGCAGTGCCATTGTGCCCACTACTCCAGCAGCTCGTATCATCTCCACGTTCACTTCATCCACTCTGGGCGCTTTACCACTTAACATTCTCTTTACAGCCTTTACAGCGCCCTCCAATTCCTTCCATGTAACATCTTCATTTTCCTCTTGATAGCGGTTCTTTTGTACCACTATTTTCATCGTTGAGTCCTGCTGCATTCAATAGATCCCAAAAATACTCCCTCCAGGCTTCCTTTATATCATCCTTCCCCTCCGCTAAGTTTCCATCCTTATCCTTTATACGATCTGCTTCAGTTCTACTCTTCCTTCAACTTTTTATCAGGGTATACAGCATCATCTTACTTCCCTCACTATCCTCTTCTACCACTTTTACACCCATTTCCTCTTTTTCCCTGTTCTTGCTTCTTTCTTTTTATAGTTGTACACTCTTTCGCTTTCCTCTGTTCTTCTTTGGAACCATTCGCCGAAGGCTTTGTTCTTCTGCAGCACAGCGTCTTTTACCCTGCCATTTCACTGTGGGGGTTTCCTTTCCTCTTCACCTACCAACTGTCCTACCACATGACCTTTATATCCACAATACTGTTTCTCATCTGTGCTTTGATTAGAAAGTAATCAACAATCGACTTCCGAGACAAGTCTGCACTATACCATGTTATCTTATGGCTTTCTCTCTTCTTAAACCAGAAATTACCCACAGTAAACCCATTGCGTTTCCAGAACTCCAATAACTTTCTTACTATGCATTTCTGCTGCACCATCATTGTGTTCATGGAACCTCTTCATATCCTTTCGTTGCACTACCAACATGCGAATTGAGGTCCCCCATTATAATCTGATTGCTCCTTCCAAGCTGCTGTTAGCATCTACAAAATTTTCCTTCTCCTGCTCAGTGGAGCCTATTTGAGGGGCATAAATATGTGTTAACTCCATGTGCTTGTCTCTAAATTTCGCTTTAACCTTTATCATCCTGTCTTTTATTCCTATTACTTCTTCCTTTAAACATTCCTTATCACAAGTGCCTCTCCATTTGTTCTTTCCTAACTATTTCCAATCTAACACAGCTTTTATTCCGTCAGGCCTCTCGTCTCTATTTTGTCTCTGCTAGTCCCAGTATATCCAATTTCCGTCTTTCCATCAAATCTGTGATTTCTTCTGTCTTTCCAGCATGCGTTCTTACATTTAATGTTCCTAATCGTAATCCTTCTCGTTGTCTTTTCTATTGCCAGGACGTCTACGCTGGTATCTTGATCCGAGGCTTGTTCCTTTATATTTGAAAGCAATCAATCCATACTCGCACTGTTGGCTTCCTAGGCCTAACACAGTTGAGGCTTTTCTTTCAGGGTTTACTCCCTTAGCCTTTGAAGATCCTTCTTAGCTTCAAGGCAGTGGTGTTCCCTTCCAACTAACCCCCGGAGAGGATAGGTGACCTCTTCTGCCATTTTCGCCTTTCTGAAGGTCTCCTTCTCTGCCGAAAAACTGCCGTTGGGGACTTCGCGTGTATCCCTGGGCATGTGTTCCACACCATTCCCTGTGGGACTGGACATAAACATCATGTCACTCCGACCTCATGGAGGTAGGGTGCCCACTTCCGCATCGTGGTGCACCAGGCAGGAATTACCCAAGTTGTATATACGGCAGGTGACCTCATCTCCCCTGAGTCGAGTTCATGGTTGCGTACGATGCCACAGCCCAAGGCAGAGGTTGAAACGATCATTGTAAAGTCTAAACTCTAGGGTCGCCAATATCGACCTCATCTAACTCAGGTCAAGGTACTGTTATTATAAAAGGTATTTAAGTTAAAGGAGCCCTTAGTGCTGTTTCATCGCTGTTGCTGCATGTTTCGGAAAATTCCGTGAAGCCATGTGCTGCTACCGCGAGCAGCCATAGAAGTCATCTCTTCATAAAATATTACAAGTCTCTCTTTCTACGCTTCTCTCACTTTCGCTACTCGAGTTTGCTAATGAGATGCCATAATTACTCTAGATGAATCACAAAGATGATTTGTCAGTGTTTATAACTGCTGTTTTATGTCAGAGAAGGTTCTAAAGTGTACGAACATTTACTAACGAACATTATACTATGTTTTTTGTAGGGATTCGGTAGATTGGAATGCGGAGTTACTAGAACCAGCTATAATGATAGACAGTTATTATTGTAATTTAACCTGCAAGTTACTCAGTAATCTACAGCGATTACATGGAATGCTTTCAATCTTTAGTGAAGAGTTCCATTAATTAATGATTACGGGGTAAATTATAAAGCAAGAAAGGCGCTTAGATTATAACTTATTACTTGATTTATTACTGACTCGTTTGTTACCTTATCAGAAAGATAAAAGTTCCAGCAGGCAATACAAAGGTTTAGGTGTTTCGCTGACAATATATCATTTTTTCCCTCTAACTATCATTTACCGTACATGTGGGTTAACTAAGATGAATGAATAAAAATGTAGTAAAATCATCCACAATTCAGAGATGTCGTTCAGCAGTCAGCGTTGTTAAAGTTCATCAACAACGATTATCCTGTAGCTAACAATAAATATTCTATTCAATCTCACAGAATTCTTACGTTCCTGCTATTTTTTCTTTTCTGTGTTTGCAAATTTATGTGTAACTATTATAGAACAAAATAGCGCAAATTGAGTCTCAAACTGATGCAAAAAGATCTGGAAAAATCTAGACCATACAGTCGACCCGCGATATTCCGACAAATGTTTTACAAGGTGGTGTCGGATTATTGGATTTGTGGGACTATAGAGTACTGCCCCCTATGCCTAGCAGTGCGGAACTTTTGGAAAAGGACTACTTTGTAATCCGAAAAATTATGTGAATGGTGAGATAAAATCAATATGATATACGACAATCAATACTATACGTGAATTAAACAACACAATAGATAACACACGGTTTGTTATCGGAATAAACGTCATTGCATCAATGACCACAGCAGTTATAAAAAAGTAAAAAGCAAAACGTATTATCAATGCAAATATAGTTACTACATACATGTTTAAGTGAAGTTACATATGTACTAATATGATCAAAATAAAATGGATAAAAAATAAATTTATGTTGTTTGCAAACATTCATTATTCTTTTGTTTTACATTATCAAAACTCAAGAAAAAAGCCTTGTCTATCAGCCTCTTGAGAAGTAAAAGTTCATTGTATGACGCACCATTCTCTTCATCCCATCGCATACCCACTTGATCGCATTTTTAGCCGTAACCCATGGAGTAATTACGATGACTTCATCTAGATTTATAGTTGGAATAGAAACATGGTTAATAATCTCATCATCAGACATTTGTTGCAATACACTGTTTTCTGCATCCATTCCACGATACCAGATTTTCAAAACTTCTGACCCAATCTGCGTTTCAGTAGCGACATGATCTTTGACCTCCGAAGTGATTCTGATTTGGAGAGCAAAAGGAGTGGTGACGATTTCGTGCCATACGTTCTTCCATGATCATGTAATGCTGATGGGTACAGAGAACTTTAAGACTGACAAAGTATGAAAACCATGCCTTTCATGCTGAACACTTTTAATGTATTTTCTATAGGCTGGTCATTTGATATGGCCGCCAACATCAGTTTTCTTTTTTAGTTTTGATTAACAAACTAAATGATATGCTGATTAATTGGTTGGATGAGTGTAGAGCACTTCGGTGGAAGAGACATCGCAGTGATGCATTTATCCTCAGTCGTCAATTCTTCATTAGACGGATAATCTAGGCGAGCAACGCCTTTTGAGGAAGATTTTGATCTTTCAACCATTTTATAACTTCCGGCACGAAGCGTTCATCAAACCCTCGCATATATTTGTCCGCAACAGTGTAAGGGGAAATCAATGTTATTGAATGCTTGTGGATTCTTTGATTTTCCAAAGGCCACCAACATAACGTATGCGTGTCAGAAGTGTTAGCACACTGTAATATGGTTTCATGTTCTTCGCTCACCTTACGTCCAGGTACTGATTTGTCACCATATTCAACAAATGTTTCACTAGGTATTACACGAAAAAAAAAAAAAAAAAAAAAAAAAAATCAATGTAATTGACTTTACGCAGGATGCATTATTACAGACACTTTCTCCTGTTACCACCATTAAAGGCATACATGACTTTTGAAGCGATCCAACCATCCCTTGCTAGCTATAAAGTCTTCTTTTTTGTTAGCTCCTTGTAAAAAAAAAAATCTTGCTTTCGTCGCCATTATGGGTTTATAGATAGGAGTATGCCTATTTTTTTCTGAATAAGCTTCCTCCACCTCTGGACATTCTTCTTTCTTGAGATTTGCCTCTTGTCGGCCCAGAAACAGTGGTAGACACGAACTTGTACTCGCGGTTCTTTATAATATCATAAGTTGTGGAACGTCTTTTCCCGTACTCACTTGCCAACTTACTAAGATATTCATTACGATTTAGGCTGACCAGAATCTTAACTTTTTTCTTTAAACATTAATGTTTTGTACTTCCACTTTTCGATTGACGAAGACATTGTCACACACTAGGTGAACACCCGCTAGTGCTGCCAACCATACTTAATTACAAAGTATCATACTTTATTTTTCACCAATATACTTTATACATTTTCCTACCGATAAAGTATGGTAAAAGACTTGATTTCGAGTAAACTATAGAGTGCATGGAAGGGAACGTTCTTATGCTAGTTCCACAACCTCCTGCAAGAAATAGTGTCTATCGGGCAGGGATTTTTTTTTGTTCGCTCTCGTCCTTTGGTCTATGTACTTACCGCTTTGGAGTCGAGACAAGGGCGGACCATTCTTATGGTTGCATTCCAGTATACTCGGGTTATTTTAGTGATATGATTGATAAGCGGAGAATTTGTGGTTTTTCTGTTTCTCGTCGATTTGAAGTTGGAGTTTTCAACTGCATTGTTTTTCTTTTACATTGGTAAAATGTCAAGTAATTCTGATTCTGTTTCTATTAGTGATATGTGATACTCCAGTAATTCCAAAGGAATAAAAGTTAAATAAACCTAAACAATTACAAAAATATTAAGATTTGTGGGAGAAAATATATAACTGGATAAGACGAGATACTTTAAACAAATTTTTTGCGAAATGCAGTATCTGCGTTGTGAGTTTTAATATTCGTCACCTGGGACTACACAGGCAAGTTAATTCAGTATCGATTTTCAATCATTTTGAAAATATTATGAGCATGACCTTTGGTGAATAAATTGTAATTTAATGTGAAACTGCGCACCGCTGGCCTGAGGTGTAGGGTCGCTAACCATACTTTAATTTAATTTAACTGCAATTAATGCAAAGTATCATTCATTATTTTTGGTCGTTATACGTTATCCTTACCATAAATAACGAGGAAATAGTTTATTTCTGGTAAACTAAGCAATGCGAGGAATGGAACAATCTTGTTGTTATTAATTTCCAAACGACATACTAGTGCTTATGACGAAACGAAATGAATGAAAAATGGTGGGAAGGGATAGACTGAGCGTCCTTAAATGTAATTAAAAATGAATTGTTGATTTATTTATAATTCTAGATATAGAATGTGGTACCAGCTATAAAGAAATCAAAAATTAATAGCTAGTCCCGTAATCGCAAAATATATTAATATAAATAAATAAATACCTAAATTTAAAAATACTCTTTTCTTTTTCATATACTTTTTACTTTCCTCTTCACATGACGAATATACTTTATTTTTTCTAAACAAGTTGGCAACCCTGACGCCCGTCCCGCCGCAAGCAGACAGAGACAGCCGCTTAAGTTGTAACTTGTTCAACAATTCATTGATCTTGCTTTACCGTAAAATAAGTACATACATTACTGGCATGTCGTATTACAGGGGGCGCCGTGTAGGCTGGAGCCGGATTACCGAGTAGCCTAGGGAATACATGAGTCTTGTAATACATACTTGAGAATTGCTCGAACGAATGCCAATAATAAGAATATTTTATGCTACAGTCCCGCTTTCAGGCTGTCTGGTCCGCTCTACCCAGCGAGAGTAAAAATGTCCCGCTTTCGCAAACAAAATTAAAATTAAATATATCTATCTATTAAGGTCGATAACAGACGATGCGTTTTTTACCGCACGGCGGTCGAGTCAACGCATGGACTATTGCTGATCACGCAAGGATTTATTAGTAGCAGCTAAGATGTGGAAATGTTTTTGCTTTTTTCCATCTAAGTCACAGTAAAAAATTCACCAGCTGGAACGCTGAGAATGATGCTGCTGAACCGGTGGTGGGAATTATATCAACACTTCCATGCTAACATTCTCAGCCGTACGAACTTTTATATACAGTAACTGTCGAGTATATTATATGTCGGCCTGGAAGTAACGCTCCTGTCTAAACAGTTTTTTCTCTGATAAATGAAACATGTACAAGTGAAAAAACATAGTTAAGTGTCGCAGCGCTATAAGCCATTTTTACAAATCATGTAATGAGCTCAATTCTTATTTGAAAACTACACCCGATATTGTGAAACTGATTTGTTCCACCGATAAGTACAAAACAATTGCCTCGTTAGATGTTAGATGTCATATACTAAGCCTAAATAACTCAGCTAACATGTAATACTTTCTACTTCTTATAAGTGTTCTTCGTTTTTCAATAAAAACTAATGAAATAGGAAAAAAAAATACAAAATTTCTAATGCGTCTCGCTCTGACGAAAAAGATAAATGGTCACGTTAGGTATGTTGTGTACAAGCCTCGTGTCTGCACCGCCTCCTGTGGTCCACCCTTGATAAACATTTCCTCCAGCATGGGGACCCAACTTGCTGACGCCATGGTGAGTGCCTGCGAGTATTACGTATCACAGACGGTGCAGCAGGAACCCTGATGTATTAACGGGACACATTTAGACTTTGACAGAACCTGCAGAGCAATTTTATAGCAAAGAGATTTCCTGGTTTGTTACGAGGTGGGTTAAATTTTATGAATTACGTCAGACGAAATATAAACCGTTTTTTTTTTTTTTTTTTTTTTTTGCTCTCGTCAGTCTTTAGACTGGTTTGATGCAATCCTCGCTCCCTTCCTATCCTGTGCTAACCTCTTCATTTCTACATACCCCTTACAACCCACGTCCTCAATTATCTGCTTCATATATTCTAATCTCTGTCTTCCTCTACAGTTCTTACCTTCCACTGTTCCCTCCACTAACAAATTAACCAATCCAGCATGTCTCAGAGTATGACCTACCAGCCTGTCTCTTCTTCCTGTAAGCTTCTTCCATAAACTTCTTTTCTCACCCATCATTTCCAAAACTCGTTCATTTCTTACTTTGTCTGTCCACCTAATTTTCAGCATTCTTCTGTAGCACCACATTTCAAATGCTTCAAGTTTCTTTCTTTCCGGTGTTCCTAAAGTCCATGTTTCGTTACCGTAAAGTGCTGTGCTCCACACATAGAGTTTTAAAAAGTTCTTTCTAACTCCTAGATCAATATTTGAAACTAAAAGGTTTCTCTTTTTCATGAAGGCTCTTTTTGCTAGTGCTATTCTGCTTTTAACATCATTCTTGCTTCGGCCATCGGTTGTAATTTTGCTTCCCAAGTAAAAGAGCTCACCCATTTCTCCTATTGCATCTGATCCTATTTTTATATTTAATATATTAGTATTGGTATCATTTCTGCTACATTTCATCACTTTTGTCTTACTTTGATTTATATTGTCCAAAATCTTCCTTCAGTATTTTGTTCATGCCATTCCATAACTTCTCAATATCCTCAGCCCTCTCTGCTAACAAGACAATGTCATCAGCAAATCGTAGCATACTGATTTTTTCTCCTTGAAAACTTATGCCACATGGAAATTTTTCTTTGACTTTCTTCATTGCTTCTTCTACGTACAAGTTGAATATTAACGGGGATAGACTACAACCTTGTCTCACACCATTTTTAACTGATGCATGTCTCTCGTGATTCTCTACTTTTATTACAGCCACTTGATTCTTATATAGTTTATAGAGTATTCTTCTATCTCGATACTTTAGAACTGACTTCTTCAAAATTTTGAACACCTTGTCCCACCTAACATTATCAAAAGCTTTTTCTAAATCAACAAATGACATAAATGTACCTTTGTTTTTCTTGATCCGCCCTTCAAGTATTAATCTTAAAGACAGAATTGCTTCCCTTGTACTGCGATTTTTCCTAAACCCAAACTGATCTTCACCTACTATCTCTTCTACTACCCTTTCCATCCTTCTGTATATTATTCTGGTCAGCAATTTTGAAGCATGTGATGTTAGACTAATGGTGCGATAATTCTCACATTTGTCGGCTTGTGCTTTCTTTGGAAGTGTGAAGATGATATTTTTATTAAAATCAGTTGGAATTTGTCCTGTTTCATAACTTTTTGATATCAGCTTGAATAATCTTTCGATTCCTTCCTCTCCTAGGGATTTAAGAAGTTCTGCAGGGATCTCATCAATTCCAACTGCCTTATTTGCTTTCAAGTCATTCAGAGCTTTATTAAATTCTGTCCTCAAAACAGGATCTCCTAAGTCATCAATGTCGACATCGCCTTCCTTTTCCAATACACTATTGTTCAAGTGTTCCCCAGCATATAGTTTCTCAATGTATTCCTTCCATCTGTTAGGTCTATCTTCTGACCTTAAAAGAGGTTTCCCATCGGCAGCTTTAATGTTCATACCTCTTTTCTTCATTTCTCCAAAATTCTGTTTGATCTTTCTATATGCAACATCTACTTTTCCTGCGACCATTTCGTTTTCTACTTCTTCACACTTTTCTTGTAGCTATTTTTCTTTTGCTATTTTGCATTTCCTATTTATGTGATTTCTAAATTGCCTGTACTGCTCTCTTCCTGCTTCATCCTGAGCATTTTTGTACCTTCTCCTCTGGTCCATCAGCTGCAAAATTTCTTCTGTGATCCAAGGTTTTCGGGCAGCTTGTTCCCTAAAGCCTAATGTTTCTTTGCCAGCTTTCATTATATCGGTCTTTAATGCATTCCATTCGTCCTCGGTTGAGCTTCTTTCACTGTTACTTCTTAGACCTAAGTCTACCATTTCTGCAAATTTTTCTCTTGTGCTAAATTGTTTCAGTTTATTCACTTTCAGTCTGTTCTGCTTATGCTGCTTCCATATTCGCTTGAATTTCAGCCTGCACTTCATTACTATCAAACTATGGTCCGAGTCTATGTCTGCTCCTGGATACGCTTTACAGTCTAGAACTTGATTCCTGAACTCTGTTTGACCATGATATAATCTAGCTGATATCTGCCTGTATCCCCAGGACGTTTCAGGTGTATATTCTTCTTTCATGGTTTTTAAACAGTGTGTTCGCCACTACTAGCTTATATCTTTCACAAAATTCTAGCAACCTGCTTCCTAGCTCATTTCTTTCTCCTAGACCAAAACTTCCTACAGTATTGCCCTCTTTTCATTCTCCCACTATTGCATTCCAATCACCCATGATTATTAGATTTTCCTCCCCTTTCACATATTGGATTAATTCATCAATTTCAGCGTATATTTTTTCTATTTCTTCGTCATTTTCCTGTGACGTTGGCATATATACTTGTACTAATGTGGTTGGGACGGGCTTAGTTTCTAACCTCATCAAAATAATCCTGTCACTTAACTGTTCATAATAACTCACCCGTTTCCCTACTTTCTTGTTCATTACAAATCCTACACAAGTGACTCCATTCACAGCTTGTGTGCTAATTATCCTGTGTTCCCCAGACCAGAAATCCTGTGTTTCCTTCCATTTAATCTCACTAATCCCAACAACATCTAACCTAAGTTGTTCCATCTCCCTTTTTAAGTTTTCTAACCTACCTGCCCTATTCAGACTTCTAACATTCCATTCTCCGACTCGGAAAAATATCGTTTACCTTAAACATATGAATACTTTTAATCTTCAGAATTTGGCCCCTTATAGAACGCTTGGAACCTAACACTACAGTAAAGTTTTCTTTTACGCCTCGTCGACGGTTAATGTCATTAGAGGTGGGATGGACTGGGGACAAAGAACAGGAAGGAATTCGGCCATGGCCTTTTTGAAGGAAGCATCCCGGCATTTGCCTGGAGTGATTTGGGTAAACCATGGAAAACCATGGAAAACCATGGTTGCCCGGACGGGGATTCGAACCCGCGTCCTCCCGAATGCGAGGCCAGAGCGTTAACCGTTCACCCACCACGCTCGGTGTTTTTTCTCTTCTCAGAACTTCTTCATGCTGCTCGCCTGTCTGTGTTGATATGACATCACTCTCTTGGTTTGTAGTTTCGATTTGAAAGTTGAAAACTGTGCAGCGTCAGTCAGGCTTAAAAAGTTTTCTCAGTTGTTAATTGTGTCTTACGTGATCTTTCCAAAAACCCTCATGATTCTTTTATCCATCCTATTGCGTTTTTTAATTTATAAATTTAGTCGAATATTTTTTGGTCAACCTACAGTTGTTCAATCTGTATGTGTGCCCATAAAATTTTCTATTTTTTTGTGTAATTTTCTCTAAGTACTTGTATAAACCTTCATTCTTATTTTTCTATAGTTGTATTTGTTGTTTTGTGGGACAAAAATTTTCCTAAGTTTTTTTCTTTTATTTCTGCTTCCGGTTTAGTTATTGTTGCATTGTTTCTGATTTTTGTCTGTAATGATATTGATTTTTTGCTTTATTGGTTTCGGGTCAGTTTGTAAGTCACAGTACAGTAGATTGTTTCCATTCTCTCAAGTATTTAAATTTATCAACCCATCCAATCTTTCCCTGTTGAGTTTCTATGCAATATCCTCTATATTGTCTATGCGCAATATAAGTTATTTAGTTTTTCCGCATAAGAATTTTAATCCTGTTTTAGCTGTAATTTCGTAGAGACTTTCTACCATTATTTTAGCATCTGTTTCACTTTTGTAAATTGCTGCAAATTTTTAACAAAAGTGAGACATTTTATCTAAAATCTTTCTATTCCTTTTCCAGATGGATTCCTTCAATGTTCTTTTCTCCCTCTCTCGTATGAAATTTTCTAGCACCAAATTGCAAATGATTGATGAGACTCCGTCACTTTGTCCGACACCTGTATTAATTTTGAAGTATTCAGAAATTTCGCCAAAAATTCAACTTTTGAAGTCATTTTTGTGAAAGTTTGTTCAACCAATTGATTGCTATGAAAGTTATTAACATAAATAATTTGTATTATTTTAATAAGGAACTTTTGGCTGGCCGACAATTATGTTGTTAAAACTAGAATCAGAAAATTTACAAAAATCAGGTAGGAGATAGATGATGGTCTTAATTAAGATTTTTGCCTAAAATAACTCTGAGAAATCTTGTAAAATGTCCGCGTCTTATCGACTTGAACGTTACCGCTCTCGCATCAGGCTTGGGGAGCCTATGATCGCATGGATTGGCGAGCTGACATTTCAGATACTTCTCAAACGGCATTAAGCTTCTCCGACGCGTTTTGGGGTCTCCAAGTATATCACAGATAAGTCTCAAATATTGAAACTGCGCTCAGAGAAATTTCGTATTATAACGTTGCCCTTGCATGGATCGCAGACGATATTCCTGGAAGACACATTTATCTTATTGTATTTTACTCTTGGATTCTTTTTGAAATAAAAATAAAACTACGAATAATTTTTTTCAGATGTCTTTGATAGCATAGCCATAACCGATATTACAACGAAATGACTGCCGAGTAACGAAAAAAATCTAAGCGCGCTTATACGTTTCTCATAAATAGGTGAACTATGGCCTTTGAATTTTATATTCTTGAATCTGTGCAGGAAATTCCGAGAGTAGGGATAAGGGCGAAGTTTTCGTGCGCGAGAAATCCGCATTGCAGCGCACGCGCAAGCCCTGGGCTGACCTTGCAAACTCTGACCTTTTGTATCCGACCTGCGTTCACCGCTGCAGCCCAGCTACCTGTAAACGCTGCACACAGGGTATCGCTTCTCAGTGTCGCAGCACACCTCAGGTCAGGTCGCCAGCGTTACTGTGTGGTGCACTGTGTGAGCTTCCTGGACTCCTGTTGGCGCAGCTAGCGGGAGAGAACGGGCAGTGTTGGTGTCCGGTGTCATTTGTACAGGATAAAAAAAAACACAAATCAACTGTGCTCACAACGTACGACCGACCTGTGAACGACCCGACTGTGGCTGAACGATCTGGAAGGTCCACAGTCTCCCTTATATGTTTTCAAACTGGAACGTATGAGCGCAGCGGCTAGATTATTTTTTTTTGACAGACACTGGTGGTTCACTTTTAGGTTTAAATAGGCGTACCAATCAGCACTTATGGCTCCAGTCGTTCTTTATCTCCAAAAAGCGTTTCCTCCATCGCACTCATTGAATGACAGCCTGAGTCGAATTGGAGAGCCACAACGGACGTTCAGCTTCCAAGTAAAATCCTATATTTCATCAGAGATCGATCACCGGTCGATTAATTTACGAATGCCACGCGCCTTAAGGTCAAGAAACAACGGAACCCTCCTAGTACACAGCATAGATGGGAAATTGGCAGCTACAAACTATCGCATTGTAAAGGAATTCAATCAATGAACTAGATTACAGCAATACTGTTGTCAACAGTTGTAGAGTCTAAACCAGGGGTCCCCAAACTTTTTATCACGTCGACCCCCTCATAGAACATTTGTCTTCTCATCGACCCCCAGATTAAACGTTTAATAAAAACCAGTGCCGGATCTGGGGGGGGGGGGGGGTGTACACCGGGATGCCAACTTCAAGGGGGCGGCAAAATCATGTTTGAAGGGCGGCGATTTAAGTCGCGGAAATTTTTTTTTAGCTCTACTACTACACTGGGCGCCGGGCGGCGACAACAATGTGTTTGGCCGACAATCGAGGTGGCGACACTTGGGATCAGACGGCAAAAATGGGAGCTCCAAATAACGTTGCAAGGGGCGGCATTCCTACAGTTTTTGCCCCGGCTCGAAAAATTCCTGGATCCGCCACTGATGAAAATTTTAAATCATTTTTAGCATTTTTGATGCTAAGCGATAAGGAGACTTGCATAACAACCCAAAGAAAGTATTTATAGTTCCCACACCTTAAAAAATCCACCCAATAATAACAAAAAAGGGATATTTTACACTGTTATTATAATCGTAAAAAATAATTAAAAAATTATAGATAGATGGAAACTAGCCTATAACCGTAAGTGTCATAAAATTTAAAACACAAAATAATCATTGGAAATTTAAATAAATTATATTCGATGAAAAAACATCTGCCATTTTACGACTACTATTGAATACATTAAAAATATGTTAACATACGTTTTCATTAACATACCTTTTTGATATTAGTGAGATGGATGGGTCTGAAGGCAGTGGCGTAGCTAGGTCAACAAGGGCCCCGGTGCAAAAAATTTATTTTGGGCCCTCAGGCCAGACGGGCGACCTTTTTTTGCTTTGTGTGCTGTAGAGAAAAAAAAAAAAAAAAAAAAGGTCGCCAGTTTGCCGTGAAGGCCCCTAGACGTGCGCTTAGGGGCCCCCTGAGCGTGAGGGCCCCGGTGCACTGCACCGCCTAGCCCCATAGTAGCTACGCCCCTGTCTGAAGGGCAGCATCAAGATTACTGATGTTCGGTTGAAAATTGGTAAGTTTTAGTCGCAAATCACCACGGTTTTCCAAGTTCGGTCTGTTTCTCTGTTTTGTTAAAATAACGTTCGCGTGGCTAAAGCCAGCTTCAACGAAATTGGGAATGCAAGTAAGAAAGATTCGTCTTCTGCTATGAGCTTGGGGTATTTTGTAGCAATATTGTTATTGCTCCAAATTTCGCTGAGGTTTTTATTTTTAAACAACGCTTTAGCTTCCAGATCTACGCATATTTCAATCAGTTCATCTTCTAAGCCACGTTCATTACCTTCATTATGTTAACATCAAATTGAGAAGCAAACCATTCAGGAACATGCATGTTCTCCAAGTCTTCGAAACGTGCTTTGAAGTCTTCTCTTAATTTATCGAGAAGTTTAATATATATCTCCAAATCACGGTCGGGTATCTCTTCATTTTCTTTTAGTAGTCGAAAGTTTGAAAAATATTTAAAATTTTTACGGGCCAGTGAAGATTTTAACAGGTCCATTTTTAGTTGAAAGGCCATTATAATTGTTCGAGCTTGAAAAATTGTAACATTTTTTCCTTGCAAACGCTTCTGTACTTCGTTAAATTTCGAATAAAGATCTGCCAAATAGAACAAGATGGTTCTTGCACTGTTTTAACTCGTCATATAGTAATGGATCCACATTCTTAAGAAACTCTGCAGACGAGTCGTACAAGTCAACAAACCTCTGCAAACTATCACCTCTTGCCAACCACCTTACCTCAGTGTGCAAAAGTAATTGATTGAAAGGTTCATCATTTTCTTCGCATAACTTCGCAAACAATCGGGAATTGAGAGGATGAGCTTTAATTTTATTAATTGACGTAATGCACACTTTTAGAGTATCATGCAGGTCGCCACTCAATTTTTTGGCTACAAGATGCTGCCTGTGTAGGACACAGTGAACGGTACGTACATTAGGAACCTTTTCCTTCAGAAAGACGAAAAATCCTCTATAACGGCCTACCATAGCAGGTGCACCGTCAGAAGCTACTGCAGTAATATTCCCGAAAGGAATGTTGTGCTTGTTCAAATAATCTTGCAAACATAAAAAAATTGTCTCACCTTTTGAATCAGTTTGAAGATATTTAGCAAAACGAAATTCATCAACAGTGTCATTCAGGGATGGACTATGGAACCTAACATAAACCATGAGAAGATTTGAACTTCCGAAAGTTGATTCGTCAAGTTGAATAGCAAACTTACAATGCTGGAGCTCAGAGGTCAAAGTTCTTTCCACATCATCGGCCATTTCCTCTATACGTCGCTGCACAGTATTTGCACTCAATGGTATGCACTTCAAAAATAGTTGAGAGTCTTTCTTCATAATATTTTCAATTACATCTTTTATAGCTGGTACTATAATCTCTTCACCAATTGTGTACGGTTTGTCTTTCTTTGCTATGTTAAGAGAGATGCTGTAGGATGTCCTCAGTCCTCCTTCACTATCAGCGCTAGCAGATGACTTCAGATATGTACTTTAATTTGGCGGAATTCTCAATTTCTCTTTTAGCATTTTGAAATACTCAAAATCTTTGTTTTTCTTATCAGAATGGATCCTTTCCAAGTGGTCTTTTATTTTCGCCGGCTTCATAGCATCATTGCTGAAAGTTTTTCACATAACAAGCACATAGGAATAGTTTCATTAGCAGAAGATAGCACAAAACCATATTTCAAATACTCGTGTGAATATTGTCTGCATTTCTTCTTAGCACTGGTAGACGACATCGTAGGTATTAAACTCAGATTTATAATATGAACAACACGATACGATCGCAGCACAACAAAACAGCAGCAGTAAGAGACGCAACTTATTACCGCACGAGCTATAAAGAACTGCCTGTTCTTACTCAGAGTGCATTGTTGCTACTTTTTTCTAACAATGGATATCTAGACTTGAAGGAATAATAATTACATCTAAAAGTAACCTATTCAATAGAATTAGATAGGAAAAAAAAGAAGTATCTAAATTTAATGGTTTTCGGTATATTACGATATCATCTATGTAATCTACATTTAGATATACAATACATAGAGTGGAAACCATACTAGAATTTAACAGTGCAACTTGTGTATAATGAACCAGGAGCGTTCTCTCCCCCCCCCCCTCCCTGGTGGCTTTACGTCTCGTCGACAGCGCGGTCATTAGAGGCGGGATGGAACTGCGGAGAAGGAACTGGAAGGAATTCGGCCATGGCTTTTTGGAGGAAGCATCCCGGCATTAGCCTTGAGTGATTTGGGGAAACCATGGAAAACCCAAATCCGGATGCCTGGACGGTGATTCGAACCAGCGTCCTCCCGAATATAAAATGCTTAAATACCCAAAGTAAATAAAAAATAAAGTTTTAATACTTGTTGAGTTCATCACGTAGCTTAGCTAAAATAAAATAATTGTGATGTTGAACTTCTTTCTTACCCCAAAGACGGACCTTAGAAGAGACACAATTCGTAAATTGGTCTACATTCGTTTCTCACAGGAACAACCACTAGCAAACCAGCAATGCGAGTGAAGAATAAAGCGGCGAA
Organism: Vandiemenella viatica; assembly: GCA_031002005.1. Lineage (NCBI taxonomy): Eukaryota > Metazoa > Arthropoda > Insecta > Orthoptera > Morabidae > Vandiemenella > Vandiemenella viatica. Next base: position 89,953,308 of record JARYHS010008075.1, read on the forward strand.
ATCAAACAGTTTGAACGCTAAGCTTTGCCCCATTATTACCTCAACGCTTTGCGCCCCAGTATGAGTAACAGCAACAATACAATTGGTTTATTTGTTTTCGCTGCTTTGTTCTTCGCTCTCGTCGTTGCTATGCTCTCCGCTCCAGTATGTTATCTCCTTAACACGTACCTAAAGCGACGCAGGCTTCGGTAAAACCCAAATTATAACGGGGGTAGTCAGTAATTTTGGATTTTTGTTGGAATATTCCCATTTTTTTCCTAGACCATTTAACTGATCCTCTTTATTATCAATCGACCCCCTTTCGACCCCCGGGTATTAATCGACCCCCGGAGAACTCTTATCGACCCCCAGGGGTCGATACCGACCACTTTGGGGACCCCTGGTCTAAACTAACCATTTGTTAAATAATTTCGAACAGGAAAAGTTTATTGTTTGTTCTTGAAAGTACTGATGAACCTATGATTTATCTTATTTTTTCATATTTTTTTTAGATGACAATAGCAGCGGCTAGGCTAGTGATCTTCAGGGTACCATGTTAGTCCTGATGCACGTTGCAAGTTGCAGAACGTGTGAATAGAATGGGACATGCTACGTCGGCATGCAAGTAATGTACTTGGTTACATGCAAAATTGCATGCTAAGTTGTTTGCTACATCGCATGAAAAGCCTTAACCACTGCTCATAATCGATTACCAGACACTTTCGACTCAATTGTCAACATGTAGCCGTTTCTGTACGCGGACCTCCGAATGTATCTGCTCTCACATATTCTGTCTCAAAGGCGCGCACAGCGCCAAGAAACGTGCGCCGACAGCTTGGCGGTTTTAAGACTCTCATCCAGACTACATCAAGGGAGGATGGCTTTCGCAACAGCTGTCCACCCTAGTTGCTCCAAATAATTTGTTTGTGCATTGGTAAATTCTCAAATTTTAGTCGTAATCATGCACATTGTAAACGATACTGTCAGATAAGGAAAATGCTGTTGTCTAGAAAAGTCTACGCTCTCTCTCGGAAATCATTTTGATGAACCATCTCGTTAAATACCACAATCACAAAAAATAACAACATTCCATTCAAAGTGGAAGGAAAGGAAACCAGATTGTAATTATGAAGAACTGTATTTTTTTTAGGTCATTAGAGCAGGAAAGGATGGGAACAATGAATGGGAAGGAATTTGGCTATGGCCTTTTGAAGGAAGCATCCCGACATTCGCCTTGAGTGATTTGGGGAATCCATGGAGAACCAATATCTAGATGCCCGGACGGGGATTTGAACCCACATTCTCCCGAATGTGAGACCAGAGCGTTACCGTTCAGCCAGCACGCTCGGTGGAAGAACTGTATCAGCATACTAAACCTTTGATTAAATTAAAAAATTAACTTGATTCTTAATTACGACGCCGAATACATACATTCATCTGATTATCCACGCCACTCCCTTCGCAAGCTATTAACATCTCAGGTTCGTGGAACCCTGATAATGTGGAAAATCAACAGTCGAGCGAACGAGCTTGGTGGGTGAGTAGTTACGCTCTAGCCTCGCATTTGGGATATCGCGGGTTCGAATTTAGATTTTCCATGGTTTCCCTAAATCACTCCGGGTGAATGCCTGGATGGGTCCTTCAGAAGGTCATGGTCGAATACCTTCCTGTTCTATGCCCCCCGTCTTTTCCGCCCTCTGTTGACATCGTCGAGACGTAAAGCCATTAACAAACAAACAAAAAATGTCTGAACGACTTTCATAGCAAAGGACAGTGTCGGTGACACAACGCACAAGATGTGGCGTTTATCGAATTGGTACTAGGTTTTAAACTTGGGAAACTACTCGCAGTTCTTATATGTGATATGGTAAAACATGGGATGGATAAAATTTTTGTTATTAATTTACTTCTTTCGGCTCATAAATTATGGTAGTTAATGGCTAATAACGTGAAGTGCAATATATTATAGTTAAAAATTTAATTTCCATTCAAATTTTCTCTAAATTTAGAAATTGGCATAAGACAAGTGTGGACTTAATCATGAGCAATGTGAACTCTAATGCAAGTCAATTGTGGATTATTATAATCTTGTTTGTAAATATTTACGGTGTTGCTCAGTAATTCCAGGCATTCGAGGACAGCTGCCCCATTGTTTGACGATGAATGGGAGTAGCCTTTGTTGAAACAGCGGCCAAACTCGACAGGGGTCTGCAAGACGAGAGACGTTTGCTGTCTGCTCGTCACCGACTTCAAGTGTCCGAAGCGCCTCGCATCTTCTGCTGAGGAGCGACACGTTGTACAGTCAGGAATTCGGACGCTCAAAATAAAATAAACTTTTAAACTCACTGAAAAATCAAATTGTTTTATCAGTTCGATAAAAATTAAAGCTTTGTGCACTTTACCGCAATATCCATTAAACTGTTAACAGCAAATCACCGATCAGCTGGAAACTACTGTTGCAGTCACTGCTTTCTAGCGGCAGGCCTTTGCAACACGACGTGCCGCATTTTATTGCGTTCCCGGAAGGCGACGCGGATTCAGCCACTGACGGGAAATTTCCATTCATACGCGAACATCCGTGCTCACTAGGCCCCAAAGGTCTTTTATACTACACTGAGATTTTCAAAATACGCATATCGAGATCACGCATATTTTTGTTTCGTCGACCCAGTTATGGGAAAGTACATTTCATATTAACGACAAGGACACAAGCAAGACCTCGCTTTTCACTTGATTTGTATTGCCATCACTCACAATAGAGCGAGAAAGAGAAGGTGGGAAACGTTGGGTTTTAAATGGAGGTTGAGGTTAGGTTACTCTCATCGTCTCGCAGTATAACCTCTACACAGTAACAGGTTTGCCAGCTACCTCTATGTAGCAAAAATGTCTTTGTGTTCCCTGTACTTCGTCAAGTAAAGTTGTGTCTCTCTATATAAGTTAATTAAAAAAAAAAGAAAAAAAAAGACTGCCAAGTTCACTACTAATGATAGCTATCCCACAACAGTAAAATTTCAATTTTATTCTGTCCGTCCAAGTATCAAGCAAAAACTAATGTACGGATTTTAAAGTAATTACACGTAGCAATAGCTTATACTACGGTTTAGATATAGGATACTTTCTGTCGCAATAAATTAGAAACTTCCCGACGGTTAGCGCATCACACAAAAACTGAAAGACGGATTTTAAAGAAACTGGAAGTAGTGATAACGTATATCAACGGCTAATACGGATTTTAAAGTAATTACACGTAGCAATAGCTTATACTACGGGTTTAGATATAGGATACTTTCTGTCGCAATAAATTAGAAACTTCCCGACGGTTAGCGCATCACACAAAAACTGAAAGACGGATTTTAAAGAAACTGGAAGTAGTGATAACGTATATCAACGGCTAATATAAAGGTTAGTTTTTACCCCAATTACTAACATAGTTTCCGTTTACACAAGCAAAAATACCGTAAATTTTGAAACTTTTATCTGTCTGTGCGCACATACCGCATAAACTAATCAACGCATTTCCGTGAAACTTTGCATCATGGTGGCTATGTTGTCAGTTAGGATACTTTTATCTAAGTTAGTAAATAGTACTTGATGACACCGTGGCCAAACAATACATTTTGGAATCTTTGTCTGTCTGCTTGCCTTACGTGAAAATGAATGAATGGATTTGAGCGATACTGTACATAATATCATAGCTATGTCATCAGTTAACTTGCTGGATGATTTTTATCCTGGTTACTACCATATTATGTCCATGGTACAGAGGCTAAAACCGTAATTTTTTACATTTTTGTATGTGTGTGCACCGATAAATTAAAAACCAACCATTTCAACAAAACTGTATGTAGTCGAATGAAATCATCGTATGATATTGATGGCCTTGAGATTCCGAAGGATTATTTGGTCGCCAAGTAAGAAAGCTTTCAATTTGCCGTGCAATGCGCCTCTTGTCGTGGTTAGCTAACATAACCTTGTACAGGGGACCTACAGATAAACGTGGAATCCGAACTACACATTACACAGCAAAAGGTGAAGGTCTGGTCGAAGGCCTTAGAAATTTCCAGCCCAAACTGGGATTCGAACCGGAGACCTTTCGATCTGTAGTCAGACGCCTTAATCACTGAGCCACGAGGCCGCTTTGATGGGTATAGTGATAACTTATGTCATGTTATTGGTAGCTTAACAGCAATGGTCTCAGTTTACAACCATGTGGTACTCCTGTTTACACTATCTAATTTTTGACACTGCAACTGTTATCCTGATTTCTTGTTTCTTACTAGGGAGAGATTTTCTAACCAGTAAAACACATTCTACTTTCACGCCATTTATTTAAACTTGTTCACCTCTGATCTACTGCACATTCTGCCAAATACATTGGATTTATGCACTCCCACACTCGAAAGGCCAAGGCCGATTTCCTTCCCGAAACAGCTCTGTTATCCGTATCTGTCATCCAAAATGCTAATCAACTCGTGTAAAGGGAATCCACAGTGTAAAGCGGAGGCCTAACCGCGAGTCGTATGCTTTCACATAATAGAACAAAGAATATTCCAGCCGAAACCTAGAGTCGAATCATGGAACATCCGATTCCCAGTTAGATACCTTGTTCGCAGAATACTTTTGGGAGCAAATACTGTCATTGTAGTACTGTAAATTCGGCTCAAATATTTGTTAAGGTTTTTTGATGAAGAGGGGAGAATAGTACACTCAATTATAACTCTAAGAGAGGCCGTCTGACCCAACATTTTCCCGGGTTCACACGTAACCATAGTTTCTTTTTATTTTAGTTATGGCTTTAAACCTCGTCGACATCGAGGTCATTAGAGGCGGAATGGAGCTGGAGACAAGGAACGGGAAGGAATTCGGTTATGGCCTTTTGAAGGAAGCATCCTGGCATTCACCTGGAGTGATTTGGGAAACCATGAAAAACCCAAATCTGGATGCCCGGTCGGGGATTCGAACCGCCGTCCTCCCGAATGCGAGGCCAGAAAGCTATCCGTTACACCACCATGCTTGGTCCGGGGATTCGAAGCGGCGTCATCCCGAATGGGTAACCACAGTGCCCAGAACCTAGACGTAAGGCTGAAGATACAAGCACTAAAAAGACGATAAACATAATGTCATACAACAAAATCGACTTTGATGTATTGATGAATAACCTAGCAAGCAGCATCTCTGATGACTTAACTAATATCCAGGACAATTTGGTAAAAATATGGCTTTATTTTTCGTGTAGCATGCAAGGTACGTGGCCGTAATCGGATTAGTTATCCAGCAGATCGAAAGTAGATTCTATGATTTGCAAAAATTAATCAATTGTAGAGCACATGTTATTTTTGCTGAAATACTATTTTGGTATCGAAAAAGTTGGAATCTCTAGGAGTGAAAATTTCTCATCGATCAAAGTGACATTTGAAAGTGAAACACTAATCCTGAAAAATGACTTATCTCTCAAGCTCCACACAGGAGTAGAATGATTTTACCAATCTGTACCTTAACCAAATATTTTAGTCTAAATGCTAAACCTATTTTACATTCAAATCATTGAAGTGAATCTGCATTTTCATGTTTTGCACTTCAATACATTTTGTGTAGCATTACCGTTTCCACTGCTAACAAGTTTCGTGATAGAAAATCGAAAATAATATAGACCACTAAGTTTTCTTGTAAAAGAAAAAAAAAGTACGGAGTAAACACACGATGGCTTTCACTTCTCTCCACAATTAGTTCTGAGTTGTTCGCTCAAAGCCAGAAAAAAATACATAATGCCGTTAACCTCATATCATCTGCCATCTCATAGGCACAGTAAAATTATGGTTTAAAAAACTAAAAACGAGGTTTACGTAGCAATATGAACTAAAAAGTTAAAATAATCTTTAAATATAATGATTATGATCAACAACGATAGGATGTCCCTCAGTTCAGTATAACACAATTTTGTAATAAACTTTATACAATAATAAAGTCATTAACCAAAAATTATAATATAAAAAGAAGCATGGGGTACTACATATCAGTCGTCTTATATTTTTTTATAGCTAGCTATTCGTAAAGGTTGAGTCATTATTAAAAGTAAATAGAGAGCACTCCATACGTTTTTTTTTCTATAAATATTCAGTGAAGTTTCCGCCCCTGCGAAAGACGACTTAAACCTACTAGACACAAGCTTTATCGGCTGCCTATCTTACTTCCCAAATCTTTTCTGTTGTTGTTGTCAAGGTAATAGGAATACCAGGATATAGCTATGAAATTATTGTATTGTCTTCGGTTCTTAATACGTGTGCAAAATGTCAAACAATTCAGGAGTCTGGAAGTGGGTGGAAATTGAACTCAACTATTCCGTTACATTCATACAATTCAAGGTAATATAAAGTGCGTAAAAAAAGTCATCATGTCCATACTAAGCAAGCATTGTAGCGTACCAGCCGCCAGCAGTCAACTTGTACTGTATTTTGCCATGAGTGGCATTTCGCTGATATTGGCCCGGCTGTATACACCTGCTGACAATTCAGATGAGACTGTCAGGCAGGGCCTCTGTGACGCCACGATAACACTGCTGTCTACCCGGGACGCAGAGTTTCTGCTTTGTTGAGCAGATCTAGGTTCTAACCACGCAGTTATGGATGTCCGAAAAAGGTAGTTGAATCATTCGCCGCAGTATCACGTGTATCTAATGAATGTCAGATTAACTCATGTGCCTTTACTGTCTATTGCGATGACTTTATTAATAGGAGAAGAAATTTAACTAGTAGCACTGACTCTAGCTGCAACTTCACCTGTTTTCCTAGAGAATAATAACATAATACTCGTTGAATGGTGCGGGATATTGTCAGATTTAAAATGTATGGTATCCGGCTACTATAATAACACCTTTTCGTTACGTAGATTTATTACAGTTAAAATTTTTAAAAAAAATTTAATCGCTGTTAATATTAATTCTATCGATGACAGAAGTTATTCTGGAATGGAAGAACTTTTAAATGTGCATATGATATTTATTATGATCTCATGACTCAAAAAAATGATTTTAGCAACACCAATTAAAATCGGTGTAATCTATCACCTCAATTACCCGCACACTGGACGGTCACGCTATGGTCTTATATCAGCAGCTATCAAGGCGAACGCCGGGATGAGCACAATCTCCGCCTTATAAATTATACATTCCACAAACAAAAATACACTTATAACACAGAGACATTTTACAGACAGATGGCATCACTTTACTTCCTACGATCTGGCAGGAGGTATTAAATGTTTGGTGTCAGCAAGAGCATGTTTCCGTAAAACCAAAGCTCCAAATTTGGCATTCGGGAGGACGCGGTTTCGAATCCCGTCCAGGTATCCAAATTTTGGTTTTATATGGTTTTCCCAAATCACTCCAGGCGAATGCCGGAATGCTTCCTTCAAAAAGGCCATGGCCGAATTCCTTCTCGTTCCTTGACCCAGTCCCATCCCGCCTCTAATGACCTTAGCTGTCGACGAGGCGCAAAATCGCAAGTTAAAAAAAAAAAAAAAAAACTAATTTGACCTTACCAATGAAGAGTAGACAGCCGACCCCTAATATTGGAAAAAGATGTTGAAGAAGAAGAAGATCTATCATCATAATTTTATTGATCGTGAAAGTGATATCTGAGTGCTTTTAATTTCTGATACGGATTATTTAATAGCGCCCATGTTAGCTTACATTTTCATCATTTTAACGTTAACTGGCACTAAGAAATTTGAACGTATTTTCAATTACTCAGAATGTAACAGCATTTAAACTATAGAATGAAAAATTACGTTATTTTAAATCCGACTAGCAAATACAAGAAGTTAATTACTCAATATGACTTGAATTTACAATGAGCAGGCGCTTAAGGACATCTTTTCATTGGCCTTCTTAATTATTTTCTTGTTCCTCCTCGTCGTATGTATTGAGAATTAGTCGGAATCCAGAGCTTTCTCGTTTCCGAGGTAACAGCGATTGGCTTCCCTCATTTTCAGGGAGTGTCATGATGCATTTTAAAACAAAAATTTCCTCAACGTTGACCAATCCGTATCCAAACGGTCGAGGCAGTCTTTGATCTCATGGATGTAGAATTGACGATGCCCTTTAGAGTCGGCTTCAAAACGTGGGCTCCTCATCCCACTTTTCATTTGGAACAGGATTGTTCTTGTTGTGAGTGGTTAGTTGGCTTTCCCCATATGTACGAACTCCTGGCCCCGCATATATTACAGATTCTTCGAATCGTAATAGCAATAATTATCTATGAAACTACGTAAATGAATAATTACGAAAAAGGCAGGGAACTACATTGCCCTTCAGCTACAATTCAACACTTTTTTAATTTTCTGTTCACAGTAATCTATGCATAACTGATTTTTTTAAAAATATTTTTAAATTATTTTTTATTATTATTTTTGAATCAAAGAGAACCGTGTGGCACTAAAAGCAGTTTATGAAAATTATTCTCTATGTTTGACACGAACTGTATTAGGACATTCCGTTTTAAATTGATGCTTAAAGTATATCAGTACGTTGGCATATTGAAAATTTATATAATTGAAGTATATTATTCCACGTATGATTCGTACACATTTCTATTTTTCGAGCAGCAACACTAGTGGATGTTGTGGTTGGGTTGAACTAAGCCTGGACTAGAAAGTGCCAGCCACCCTGGCACTGGTCGCCAAATGTGAGCTACCAATCGTCGTGGGAAAATTCAGACCGTTGTGAGCTAACCACTCCGTTATTTCGTCGACAACGAACCAATATCCTGTTTCAACGATTGCAAGCCGTTAGCTCGTATAGTTTTAATTACGATTTTCTGGCATATAACCTCCACTGTATCTGTAAATAATAATAAAAAAATGTTCTGGTCCAAATACTACTGAATTTAACTAAAACTGTTCCTTGGAATAACTTTTAAAACACTTATGTTACATTAAAACATGTTTCAGGTACATTCCATATGCTATTTTAGCTTATGTACAAAGGGCATGAACTCACACGGTACAACCTTCTCCAAGCAGCGCAACACACACATGCTACAATGCAGGAGCTCAATCAACAATATCTGCCCGCCCAGCTGTGCTCGACAGCGTAAAAGATTGTTACGTAAATATAACTACACTATGCTGCCCCGTTTACTAAACAAACTAAAGTATATGGAAATCAAAAAAAAAAAAAAAAAAAAAATACAAATCAAGTTTCAAACATTAATACTTATAGTTAAAAATTGAACATAATTCAATATTAATAGTAAATTATATTGATAATATTACAAATTAAAACTGACTATAGTATCACAGCATCCAGCCCAGCTCATTTCTGAGTAGGGTGCAGGTGAATCGACGTTTGCGAAACGGCTGGTGCGACTTTGGTACACATGTTTCGACTGAAAATACTGTAGGGTTAAATGAATCCTAACCCGCTCCCTTATAGGTAAAGTGCTTGTGAAGTTTAGTTTAATTTGGAAATGGCTGGTGCGAATTTGTTTAAATTTGTTACACATGTTTCTCACTGGGTGACTAAAAATGTGTAGGAGTAAATTAACCACAATCACAACCAGACCGGAGAACGTCGCTAGTAAGAGAATAAACCACTAACAAAATTAAAAAAAAAATATTATTCTGAAGTGTTTCAACCCGAATACATTGTGCAGTTGAAACAGTAACAGTAACGTAGAAACGAAGAACTCACTTCACTGGAATACCAAAACATTAAAGAAGAAACAGTAGAGTGATAGGAGGGGTTGGAAAGGAGCGAGGTCAAGGACTTGGTGAGCGGTTTCACCGCCAGAGCTGTGCTTCGACTTGAATTAATGATGCTGCTAGCGCTGTGATATTCATAGCGTGGTATTCAACAGCAGTGGGTGCCTCCACCGCATCACACATTTCGCCTTTCAAGTTAACATACTATACGAAAACCAACAAAAAGGAAGTTTTCAGTTCGACGACGTAAATTTATATTCTTCCACAAACACACATTGCTACACATATGTTAATTTTGCATAACATCGGCATAGTTAATGTGTAATACATTATATTTACTTTTAACAAATCTTTACAGGAAATGTGTTTCTGTTATATTAACCGCTCATCTTGACAGCTGCAATTGTTTCCTTTAATTGTATGATGGAGCAGAACATCACTGTTGTAGTGATCGCAAACGTCACCACATGTTTTACTAGAAGGGGACAGCTAAAAAGTTAACGTTTTACATGGAGTGAATACCCCTACAGCGGTCGAATTCGGGATTACTTCGGCTTGGCACCGGTGACAGAAAATGGCGTGGCCTTGAAGATGGTGTGAGGGGAAGGGGGAGACAGCCTCCTCCGGTTACACACTGGGCGGTTTTTCCCGTAGCGGAGACTTAACTAGTGTTGCCAACCGTTAAACTAGCTGCCCACCAGATTCAACTGCTAAAATCACCAGAAAACCACTAACAAATAGCGGCGCTACTCTCATAACCACTAAATTTTCCACTAAACAAATATTTCGTTATTACGAAGGAAAATAATGGGTATATTGTTAAAACAGTTACCTTTATTATTACATAATACACATTAAATTTCTGTATAATTGATCAGTACATCAACACGCAAGTAGTAATTTAATGAATAATCAACAAATTATTTAATCAGCTGCTATTCTATATTAACTCATCTTCTTCAGATGATCTTTTAAGTTCGGCATGACTATAAAGCCCGCCCCCCCCCCCCAAAATGAAATCCGCTCAAGCCCTCCCCAAACCAAAATCCGCTCAAGCCCTCCCCAAATGATTTCCACTCAAGCCCCCCCCAAACCAAAAGCCGCTTAAGCCCTCCCCAAACCAAAATCCGCTCAAGCCCTCCCCAAACCAAAATCCGCTCAAGCCCTCCCCAAATTAAATCCACTTAAGCTCCCCCCAAACCAAAATCCGCTCAAGCCCTCCCCAAACCAAAATCCGCTCAAGCCCTCCCCAAATGAAATCCACTTAAGCCCCCCCCAAACCAAAATCCGCTTAAGCCCTCCCCAAACCAAAATCCGCTCAAGCCCTCCCCAAATGAAATCCACTTAAGCTTCCCCCCCAAACCAAAATCCGCTCAAGCCCTCCCCAAACCAAAATCCGCTCAAGCCCTCCCCAAACCAAAATCCGCTCAAGCCCTCCCCAAATGAAATCCACTTAAGCCCCCCCAAACCAAAATCCGCTCAAGCCCTCCCCAAACCAAAATCCGCTCAAGCCCTCTCCAAACCAAAATCCGCTCAAGCCCTCCCCAAATGAAATCCACTTAAGCCCCCCCCAAACCAAAATCCGCTTAAGCCCTCCCCAAACCAAAATCCGCTCAAGCCCTCCCCAAATGAAATCCACTTAAGCCCCCCCCAAACCAAAATCCGCTCAAGCCATCCCCAAACCAAAATCCGCTCAAGCCCTTCCCAAATGAAATCTACTTAAGGCCCCCCCCAAACCAAAATCCGCTCAAACCCTCCAAAATTAAATCCACTCAAGCCCCCAAACCAAAATCCACTCAAGCCCCCCCCCCCCTCCCCAAACCAAAATCCTGGATCCGCCAATGTTAAGAGGTATTTCAAAGTCAGTGATCGAGTAAGGGATAGTCGAAAATATTTATCTATTCAAACGTTTCTATTAATAATTTTCATCAATCAATTTTATTTGTTGAAAATAATAAATATTTTCTACAAAAACACCATGTTTAGTAGAACTTTAATGGTTTAATCATTTGTAAAGTTGAATATCCCAAAGTCAGAGTTCTTTTTTGACTAAAAACAATAAATCACTGGTCATGACATTACGGAACAGCGACCATTTTTTAATAAATGAACATTATTAATTAAAATAAACGAAGAAATCGATAAAATATTCTTAGAAATGTTAATCGATTATAATTAATTCAATTAGCTGTTATTGTAACCTTTAACGTGAAATGAAATAAAAATTCAGTCAACTTCAATGTTTCCTATGCAGTGAAAGTAAATACTACTGAAATAAGGTTGAAATATATTTCGAAAAGTGTAAGTGTAAGTGACTTAGTTTTTCATTTTTCATTAATGAAACTGAATTCTACTGAACCACTAGAAAAAACCACTAACCACTAAAAGCAATATTTCTCCACTAAAAGGGGGGTCGAAACCACCAGTTATAGTGGAAAATCCACTAAGTTGGCAACACTAGACTTAACCGCTGCCGCCTATAGAATTTGAGGTGTTTACACATTCAGCGGTAGAACGTCCGCTGCTATTTCAGCGGTAAGACTTCCGCTGCTACGAAAAGCTAGTAAAAGATGACGTGGTCTGACGTCAGTACCTTGCTTTTGATGACTCGAGTTTCATTTTGAGAAATTAGAAGTTAATTTGGTGTTTACTACTTCGTAGTTAGGTTTTAAAATTGTTATTTTGACGGTTAATTCGCCATAGAAATAGGAAAAGGTAAAACCAAAGAAGAACAGAATATTTGAGGTACGACGACACGAAGTTTTTCAGTTATTTTGGGATGTTTATTTCGACAATTGCTTGTGAAACTAAAGTACGGCATTTAAAGGAGAAATGCCCAGTTGATGAATGATATTTAACTTGTGGAAACGCTGGCAATCACCTTGAAGTAAGCAGATTTCTCACGGAACTACTATAGATAAACATTTAATTTTATATAATTCCAATCCCCTATACTTGTTTTATGTTAATTAGGGTGAAAACTCCTTTAGGTGAATACCAATAGGTGTACAAGAAAAGTTTTAAAAATACACTACGCCATATTGTGGTGTGACAGCGTCACCCACAATGAATATAATTAAATTGTTATTAATTATATTCATAATTTTACTAATTATATTCAATTTTATTAATTATATTCAATCTTGTGACGTGTAAATAGCGTAAATAATGGGGGTTGTCTGGATAGATTAAACATGTGTTAAACCAGGGCAGAAAAAGGTATAGTTGTTGTAAATTTACTTTTCTGTAAAACTCGTGGCTCAGTAAGGTGGTGAATATTGGAGGCTGGAAACTGCCATTTTCGGACGCTCGAGAGTGGGACAATGGGTGGCCTTTCCGACCTGGCGGCGCCACAGCTTCACAACGGCTATCTTCCGTTAGCCGGGGCGCTGACCTCACCCCACTCCGCTGCTGCGCTGAAGGCCAGGCAGAAAACGCGCGGAGGGATGCAGCGAATGTGAGGCGCGATATAATACACGTGACGACGGACATGTGTAGATAGCCAATCATGAACATTTATTGGGGTCCACAGTACTAATTCTAGGGAGTTTGTTACATGTGGAGTGGCGACTTTCCGAGGAATAAGGAAGAAGCCATCTTAAGCAACACTTGCTGCCGGGACGAGTTGATGAACAGACGTGTCAGCCGACACGCTCTCGTCTGGTGATCATTGTCTGGTTGTGATCACACTCTTGCTTTGGGAAGCGAGAGGTTATATGGCATGCCTGCCATTATCTGGAAGTCGTTCTAATAACGCGGTCGTACCCGCTTTTCTGGCTTCCACAGCTGCAGTGACATTGAGCATGTCACGCTACTTCACGGCGATGCTTTTATGGTAATGTACCGGATACAGACGGTCACTATTCATTGGGTTTTAACGGACTTGTGAACCCTTAAGCGGCACTGGGATAAGACTCTGCTCCCGCCACTAAATCACTGAGCTATCTGATTTTATGTTTCACTGTAAATTTCAAGCATCTTGCTATTTGTAAATTCATTTTGATGCTTTTCTTTAACTTTATACGGCGCCCCTGGGATAATCCTTTGTTACAGTAAAATGTTAGCTTCAATTTGATGGCCTGTGTTGCCATGTTGTTCAATGTTAACTTTGCTGTTTTTATTTGTTGAAATATTTCATTCAATTTTTGTTTGCTTTCATCGGCGGATTGTAAACGTCGGGTATTGCTTGTTTTTTTTTATTTTTGTTGGTCGAACTATGTTTAACGTAAAGTTAATTATTACCCGGCCTTGTAAAAGCCATAAGAATCAATAAAAGGGATATTATTTTGTGTCTAATATTCATGATTCTGGTTCCTTTAGCTCCCCTTTTTGAAATTTAAATGCATTTTCATTTTTCAGATTTATATTAATAAATCCCCCCTCCCCTTTTTTCCGCCACCATTGTATATTTATTACAATATAATGGCTAATACTTATATTTATTTGTAACTGATACATATACTTCACTGTGTAATCGACTCATCAGTGTTGAGTTTAATCTACATTGCTTTTATTCTTACAAGTACAATCGATTAGTTAAACATTTTTGCTTAAGTTGTAATATGTTGAGTGTTTTAAAAATTATTACTCTACAAAGAAAAATCGAAAGTAAATGGCGAAGATGATGCCGAATTTACTAAACAGCTTGTCTCACTGTATTCGTCAATGCTGTGTTAAAAAAGAAAAGAAAAGACCAAACAAAAGATCTCACAATGTCGAGCGACAGAATTTCGAATGTTGAAAGTGTTCCTTGACAAATGTCTAAGATATAAGGACACAGTTATATACTATTAACATCAAAATCTTTCTATAAAATGTGATTCAATATTTCTCAAGTTCTAGTTGAAGTTTGAAAATTTATGTAAATACGTGATCAATAGTTTACTATCCAAAGGCATTTTTAATAATTTTCCATTTCGTCAAAATCATTCCACTTTCAAGGCACACTTCTTTCCAAGCGTTCCTGGTAGCGTCCAGATCTTTAAAAGAAACTACTGTTTTGCCTCTTAAAACTGGTCTAGCTTCCACTAACGAAATGGGAAGATCATTATCTATCACCACTTAACTCATATTACGATTTTTAAATTAAAAAAATGATAACTTTACACAGACTTAAAACGCACAAGCGGTTAGAATCCGCCTAGTGTGCAAGCGCCCATCTGGCTACATGGGCCACTGTCTGGACTGGGGCGGTCAAACAACCGTCGAATGTAGTGGCAGCGCGCGGTCATATACCTGCCGTCGACGGCAGCGCTACCGCGGGTTTTCCCCTCCGCCCAGTGTGTAAGCTCACATTTGATCCCTTGCGCCATTACCTGAACGACGGCGACGTTGAAATTTCCGGAGCGGATGAAACAGCCCAGTGTGTAACCGGCCTTATGTTTTTCGCAAGAGGGAATAGGGTGCAACTTACAGGCAGCCAGGTAGACTGTTTGAACGAAACGCCAACCAGGACGGCAATATTATCGCGCGCTCTGACTTCCTCGATGCTCTACGAGAGAGGGGGTGGTCACCGAGAAGACGAAGGCGAAGCAGACATATGGGTGCAGAACATGGCAAGTGGCGGGTAGCGCTGTTTGCTGCGAATACAGTTTTATGTATTTGTGAGATGCGACAGGACCAGAAAGACAACTTATGGTAATTTGTAATGTATCATTCTTGTTTGCTGAACAGTTTTGGCATTTCGCTGCAAAAGTGATTAGGCCCAGTGCGACCATAGTGAGCAATGAAAATTGCTACTTGAGTCTCCCAACTTAACTTTCAACATCAGTTTAACTTCAGTGAGCTAGCCGTGGGACTGTTTGAATGAATGATTATTGAACCTACGCCCTTCTGATACAGAATTCCAGAATATTATCATTCCTTAAAAGTCATGTATGTCGATTTTTTGTGCAAATTCCAGTTAAATATTGCTGGAATAAAAATTTAATTGTTAAATAAATTCATTGAAATGTAAGGCAGAACTGTTTTCTTTTTTGTCTTGCTCTTTTGGATTGGCACCCTTAAATAATTTATGATCATAATTAATTAAATAAATAAAACTCAAAGATAAAATTATTATCATTTTGAAGAGCTCATGAGCAGACGAGATTATCGACTATTTCACTATGTTCTTCATTCCGCACGATAACATGTGTTTTCGGCGGGATAGTGGGTTGGAACAGTGGAAAATTTTACTCCATCAAATAATACGGCAAGCCGTCGTCGGTCTATAACATAAACATTGTAATCATCAAGGAGTCGAAACTACTTTCAGAATGATGTGTGTTACTCGTCGGTACCGACAGAAGCGACCCAAGGCGTGGACGGCGGCCTCGCGCACCACACGCACTTTTCTAATTTTCATTTCTCAAGGAAACTAAATAATAGTGAAACTCAACATCATCACTGGTTAGTTTAATCAAAATTTCAAAATAAAGTTTTGTTTTCCGAGCAGACTATTTGGCAATTCATAAACTCAGATGGTACAGGGAAGGTGCTGCGACTCAAAACACTTTACTAGCATTTTACAAAGACATGAGAATACCAAAGAACATATGGCATTTATGTTCTATTATATGATACTAGAAAAAGGAAAACAGCATTAACACCAGCACTCCAGAAAAACTAAAGTCTAATAATTAACCTTTCATTATTAATAAATACCAAAAACATAGGCAAAATTTAATTAATTTAGATCATCAATGTCTTAGTCTCTCATAAATTCTAATAAGTTCAAATACCTGTAAAATTGATATCTACTTGTAAATGTAGGTCACATGTAGGTGACCTTGATTTCATAATGACCAATATGGATTCAAGATTCATGTTACACGATTTTCAGCATTTGAAAATTTCGGTTTTATCTATGATCTAAGCAAGTTAAAAGTTTTCCAAAGAGCGAGTATCAAAAATCTCTACCACGATACAAGATATAGACTCAGTCTTGCGAGTGGGCGAGAGCAATGATTTCCACCGTTACGAATTATGTGAAGAATTACACACAATGATCCGAAATTTACCCAACTTCATTAAACATTTGAAACAGATGCTCCAATACATAATAGAAAATAACTTAAAAGAAATTACCCCAATTATATTGTCATGCAAATTTTGTTAACAATATCAGTAAGTACATTATTCGCTGAAAAAAGCTTTTCGAAATTAAAATTAAAAATAATTATTTATGAATTACGATGGGTCAACAAATGTTTCAGCTTTGTCATTTTTATCAGTCAATGCAGATGTAGCATCTAAGCTGCTCTACGATATAGTAATCAAGGAGTTCAGTAAGTCTAAAAGCAGGAAATTTGTGTATCTTAAATTCTTTACTGTTGTTTTTAGTTAATCATTTTAGCTTTTAAGATTATATATATATATATATATATATATATATATATATACCCCTATATTATTGTATAAAAGTAAAAATATACTCACATCTCACATTTTATCATGCAGGTGGTATGAAACATGACCTTTATACATATATATGATAAAATGATAAAATGTGAGATGTGAGTATATTTTTACTTTTATACAATAATTATGCCCAATACTACACTTTTATGTAGTGGTTTTCCTCTTCTGATTATATATGGTGCAATTAAACCTTATTACGCCTGACATTTTAAATGTTACAACGATTTTACACTAATTTGGCACTCAAGCCTTTAACGAATGTTTGTGCAAAATATCAGCTCTACATATTTTTTTTAGGTTACCCCTAAAATCTGCCTATAGTGCCTGGGCAATGTTGATACTCGGTAGCAAGAAATATTGAGTTCCGTCCATGATGATTTAGCAAGAAAACTACAGTAGCAAACGCAAATTGATTTAATTATGCAAAAATGGATTTTCAAGAAGCTCAATTGGCTCGAGTCATTTCTGACCTTGGAAGTGTCACTCTCCGTTTCTAACTTTTGCATTGATGTCCATAGTCTGCTCACTAAACGCCTCATACTTCTGAAAACTCCAGCTTTCCTTTGTTCCAACATCACATACCTGGAACTTTTCCCATAATATTAACACCAAATCCCAGAACTCAACTATACTAATCACCCACTCTGATAGCTTGGAAACCCTCCAATTCCTTCTTTATTTCAGCGGCTATATTGTGGAATGACCTTTCCCTGAAAATTAGAACTATCAAAAAAATTGGCCCATTTAAAAATTACTTATGAAAACTAGCTGAAAATTCTCTTCTGCCACGCATAACTTATTTTCAGAGTTCAATTGTATTGATTTAAACTGTGTCAACCTGTTTATTCTGCCTTCCCTGTTATTAGGTTTTTTTTTGTTCAACCTACTAGTATTTAGTTTGTACAGTTTACTTCTTCAACCTTCACTAATATTAGTTTATACTATTAATTGATTCACTAGTTAAACATGAATATTATTAAGTTGTCTGAGGGGTACTTCCGTCTCAGTAGGTAATTCTAGGAAACTAAAAGACACACCACTCCACATTCAGCTGGGTACGGGTGTGAACCAGGCTGCCTTAACTCAGCTACCAAATTCGAGTCTGCGTGGTAGAATTCATAGGACGAAAATTTCGCGCGTTCCCCATTGGCAGTTGTTAGATGGATCGTGGTTTAAATAATATATAATTAAATAATTAGTCCAAGATCAAGTTTCAAATTTTAGCTTGTTTTATTGCTAGTAAGCACATCGAACTTGAAAGATACTGGACGCATGTAAACAACTACTCCAGCCATTACATTCACAATAAACTCGTCGAAAAACTGTCTGTCTCTGCTGATCTGGTTATATAAGTTCCATAGGAAGTTCTAGAACACTACAAAGGCTTCCAGCAGATATTTCTCAAACGTTAACAATACTTAAACAATTGAAAAGATATTAAAAACAATCGGAATTAATACATAATCATTTATAATCATTACAAATGCTTAGAAATGAA
This sequence comes from Vandiemenella viatica, assembly GCA_031002005.1. NCBI lineage: Eukaryota > Metazoa > Arthropoda > Insecta > Orthoptera > Morabidae > Vandiemenella > Vandiemenella viatica. Next base: position 89,971,885 of record JARYHS010008075.1, read on the forward strand.
AATTAATGATACTTAAGCACAAAATTATCCACATAAATCATTTTAAAACTATAGTAAATCATCCTTTAAACATCGTAGCTCACCTTAATACCTACAATTACATTTAAGTAATTCTCTTGCATAGTTCTGTTCTTAAACATGTTGAATGTAGTTTACATAATTTCTTTTCATCAGACAAAGTCCTTTTACACTGACTTACTATAAAATACAAGACAAATATACAATACCATTTTCAATCACACTCTAGCTTGCTACAAATGTTTCATAAATTATAAGTCCAGTTAAAGTTTAGGTTTGAGGGCTGTTACACAGTGATTGTGAAAAAGATGAGATTTCCCGCTATAAAAACTGTAACCCAACATCTAACCTATTTATTTCTTCAATCGTTCATTCAGATGGATTTTCAAATTATTTTTTCCTCTCTTTTCCTTATTGGTTTACTCATCGTCTAGTCGACGTTATTAGAAGCGAGAGAGGGTTGGGGTCAAGGAACCGGGAGAAATTTGACGATTCCTTTATGAAGGAACAATATCATCTGGAGCGATCTACGAAATCATAGAAAAGCGAAAGCTGAAATGCCAGATGAGAATTTAAACTTGTGTCCTCCCGAATTCAAGGCCTTAACGTTACCACTCTCCCACTGGACTCTGTTTCAGATTCTGTTATAAGTGAGGCAACGGCAGCGGACATTCAGTTCTGTCTTTTGATGCACTAACGCAGTCTCCGATAGTATTCCGCATGGACATCAGAATACACGCCGAGACCGACCTCAGTATGGTAAGCACCACAGAATATTTGTTCATCTCCAGTATTCGAATAAGCGCCCTATTGCTGAAGCCTGCCATATAGCAAAAACATTCAGTTCGTTAAATTCCGCTATCGCGATGTCAACCATATATGCAAAAAATAAAAATCTTCACTATTCTGTTAATGTAAAGTAACTGGCTTCCGTCATGGGTTATTTGACTATTTTTTGAAAATGGTTTTAAATTGTTTATTGAGACACGGTATTCAGCCGGTACTATTTATTTTACCTAAAATTCAACGTTAAAATTTAGAGTATTGAAAAGCCCGCCAAAACGCTACTTTGCTGCCTGGCGCGGGCCAACGACACTCGTGACGTCACGTGCCAGCAAGTGCTCTCTCTCTCGATAAGTAACGTTTGGTTTGTTTCTCTGAATTTGTGTATAAATTGTTGGAAATATGGTTTATATATAGTGTGTAGTACACCAATCTACAACGACAACAATAAAAACTCCCCAATAAACCGTAAGTGCTCAAACAATAGTTGAAATATGAGAAAACGTCGCTGCAACTTGCTCGTAGAAATCCAGACGATAATGCGACTAAGTCACATATCGTTTTCTGTGAAGATCATTTACACTTTAATTTCGTTGAGTTAAAGGTAGTACGTTGTTAAATGCGAGTATCAGTAAGGTTAGAGCCCTGAGGTTCGAACCTCGCGTCGGAATATGTTTTATTTGTTTTCTGCGGGCGTTTTTTTTAGATACTGGTTGCTGTTGGTAGCATCACATTTTCATTTTTTCTCTCGAAATTATACCAAAATATTATTTTTTTAAAAAGCTTCATAAATTTTTGATAATAAGCGTACAGCAAACATTTGAAACACAACCGAAGAAGTCTTCAATAATGAAACTTACACACCGAAAACTAGTTTCATTTTTAAAGGTGAAAATTACTTGCACATTAAAAGTGAATACCACCTAAATAGACGTATTTATTTCAGAAAGGTAACATGCAGTTGTATCTTCACGTAAAAATTCCAACCAAAGGCATTCAAAGTGTTTCGGAACTGTTGCATATTAGCATGAAATTTCTTCAAGTGATGTTACTGTTAAAATAAATTACATTATTCACCGCCATGCGCCTGTATATTTTATCATGATAATGTGTGTCTTGTATGTTTCAAAACTAAAAGAGGAAGGATATATTTTCATAAAAGATTTCTTGTATGGCAGCAATTTATGTTTCAAACTTTTGGGTGACGCTTAACAACTACAAAATTATGATTTCTTTGAATAATAACATAATACTGTAATGCAACAAAAAGCATACAGAAACGAAAAATAAAAGAAAAAATATTAATTTAATGTTTATTTAATTTTATTATTATTAATACTCTGCGATTCATTAAAAGTGTGTGGCGGAGGTTCGAACATACGACCTTCTCAATTCCGTTAGTGCTCTTAACTACACAGCTACCCTATCACTATGCCTTAACTGTTTCTCTTTATATTAACGGTAAGCGCTTAAACATCACAATTCCTTGGTGTGAGATGAAGAGAAAAGCGCTCAGTAAATAAATAAAAAATAATAAATTCAGTTTCGTTGACAAAAAATTTATCATTGAAGTATAATTTTTTTCTGCAATTAAGAAAAATGGCTCACAACGTTCAGTTAATTAAGTGTCGTGTTTACACTATAGCTTGCATATCTCTTAAAACAACTAATTTAATCTATAGTTTTAGTCATTCTTATGAACGATTACTGTTAATCTCTTACTTTCAAATTAAATATAAATGATTCTCAAACTGAAGTTGTTACATTTTTAAGCTCCGCAGAATAAAAGGCATGGATTGTTTCTATAGTTAGTCTGACAAATAAGGCGCCTATTTTGGTATTCTTCCGCTTAGGCTTCTAAAAATTATTCTCCAATTTGTATTCAAAACGAAATGTCATTAATAACAAGAAATAAGCAGCAACAAACAATAAAAATAGTTAAACTTGGGTAATAAGAAACGTTCCACTTGCAGCCGCAGCGTTTACAGGTATGTGACGTCACTGAAGTGACCACCAGCTCTAGAGCGTTTTCTGGCACGTGACCAAAGGTATGAAAAATCTATATTTTTACTTTGCTTTTTTTTATTAAAAATAATCCACCTTTCTTTTGAAACTTAAAAAAATTAGCTTCTTCAAGCTTTATTCTATATAAATGAATACAATTTGTAATCTATTTTCAATACTTCCAAATAGACTATTAATGAAATAGGAAGGAAATCCCCTCTGAAATTATTTGAAAGTAACATCTGTTTTGCGAAATTTGTTTATCTGTGCTGAAGGTATGATGCTTGTTTACCCGTAGATGTCCAATAAATGTACAAGTTGGTATATTAGTAGGATCAAAGCAGTGTGGCAGAATAATTTTGGCAGACCAACCATACGCTTCGAATAATCAAAAAAGTGCCACTACAAGTTGTACCTGTGAAATAACACCAAATGTTACACGCACAAACGACGCATCAAACTCATGCACATGTATCTGCTTCGCAACTTCTTCATGCCTAACGGAACGAGAAAGAAATTGAGGAAAGATAGAGAGTTATTATTTTTGTTATTGGTGTTGGTTTTTCCGTGTATCGTAAACAAAACAAGGAGATTCAGTAAAATATTTTGACAGTTTCTATTACATTCAGTCAAAGATTAGAATCAAATTTAATATAAGTTACAGAATTTCAATCAATATGAAGTTTGAAAACATATTAGTCCCATTTTTGCTTTATATTGCACCTGTAAACGTCAATATGATAATTTAGTTCCTAAGTAATGCCTGTTAATAACGTGGTGTCTGAACGATTCGCTCATCCACCGACCATTATGCTATGTCAAAGTGATATGTATAACTTCAGAAATACGATAAACATATACATTTCAAATCATCATATATATTATTTCTGTAAGGTATTTTTTTGTCACAAGCCTGTATCTTCCTTCAATGAATGAGGTGTCATTTTAAAGCTTATGGTCTCCACCTTGGTCACATCATATTTTAAGATATGAGGTTTTCGGAATTCGACCCTTAAAGGGCAAAAATATCAATATTTCTAAAAAGCTGTTTTCTGTGTTACGAGTCATTTATCTCACTGGATACCTATCTGAAATCGTTTAATGAAGTATCATTTTAAAGGTTAAGATCTCCTCTTTAGTGAAGTCACATATTAAGACAGATATTTTTCGGAATTCGACCCTTAAAGGGCAAAAGTATCAATATTTTTGCTATGCGTAATTGTGTCACGAGCGATTTATCTCCTTTAATATCTAACCGATATAGATAAATGAGATATCATATTAAAGATTGAGGTCTCAGCCATGGTAACATTATATTTCAAGAAAAGAATTTTTCGTTTTTTCGACCCTTAAAGGGCATAAATGTCGATTTTTCTAAAATGCGTTTTTTGTATCTCGAGCCATTTATCTCCCTGGATATCTAACCAAAATCGATAAACCAAGTAGGATTATTAGGAGTAATGTCTCAGCTTTGTGACATAATATTTTAAGAAAGAATGTTTTTGGAATTCGACCCTTAAAGGGAAAAAGTTTAAATTTTTCAATAACTTATTTTTGTGTCACGAGCGATTTATCTCCCTTAATATGTAATCAGTATAGATAAATGAGGTATCATATCAAAGAATGAGGTCTTCGCAGTGGTATCATTAGATTTTAAGCAAGGAATTTTTCGTAATTCGGCTCTTAAAGGGCAAAAATGTCAATTTGTCTAAAATTCGTTTTTTGTATATCGAGCCATTTATCTCCAAGGATATCTATCCAAAATCGATAAATAAAGTGAGATAATGAGGAATAATGTCTCAGCTTCGGTGAGATCATATTTTAGGAATGACGTTTTTGGAATTCAACCCTTAAAGGGAAAAAGTATGAATGGTTGTACAACGCATTTTTGTGTCACGAGCTATTTATCTCCCTTAATTTCTAACCGATATAGATAAATGAGGTATCATATTAAAGATTAAGGTCTCCGCCGTGGTAACATTATATTTTAAGAAAGGATTTTTTCGTAGTTCGAACCTTAAAGAGTAAAAATGTCGATTTTTCTAAAATGCTTTTTTTTTGTATATTGAGCCATTTACCTCCCTGGATATCTAACAAAAATCGATAAATCCAGTTGGAATATGAGGAATAATATATCAGCTTTGTGACATGATATTTTAAGAAAGATTTTTTTTGAAATTGAACCATTTAAGGGAAAAAGTATAAATTTTTCAATAATTCATTTTTGTGCCACGAGCCATTTATTTCCCTTGATATATAACCGATATAGAAAAATGAGGTATCATATTAAAGATTAAGGTCTCCGCCATGGTCACATTATATTTTAGAAAGAATATTTCGTTATTCGACGCTTAAAGGGCATAAATATCAGTATTTCTAAAATGCGTTTTTTGTGTCTTTAGTCACTTATCTCCGTTGTCAAATTAAACAAAATTGATAAACGAGGTATCATTTAAAGGCTTCAGGTGTTCGTAATGTCTTCGGTTCCGTTACCACATTTTTAGTAGAAATTTTTAGAAATTCTAATCTTAGAGGGCAAAAGTATTAATATTTTTACAATGCATTTTTCTGTCAGGAGCTGTTTATTTCCCTTGATACCTAATCGAAATCAATAAATGACGTATCGATTTAAATATTAAATTAGCCGCTATGGTCACATCATATTTTAAGAAAAAACTTTCTCCAAAATACACCCTTAAGGGGTAAAAATGTCATCATTTCTCAAAACTTTTTTTTTTTACCTTGGTTGATATTTTATAATAGGAATTTTTTTGGAATTCAACCCTTAAAGGGCAAAATTATCAATATTAGTTATAGAACGTGTTTTTTTTAAAAATTTTAATACAAGCCATTTATCATCTTCGATACCTACCCGAAATCGATAAATGACATATCGTTGTAAAATTAAGGTCTCCAGCTAGGTAAAATCATAAATTAAGAAAAAAATGTCCGGCAATTGGTGCTTAAAGTGGTAGCGCGTATAAGACTGTTCAGAGCCAAGTCCCCTGATTTCAACAGCGGATATCATAGAGATGTCAATAAAAAAAAATTTATTCAGTAAGTAGCTTTTCTGATATTTTTGTTTGTTACGGAAACACTGTCGTTTTGCTATACAATTCCAATGTAAACATTTTATTCGCACAGCAACAAATATTTCAGAGATGTTGATATGTAGTGTGCATGTTGTTAAGGTTGGTTTATTCTACTAAGCCCAGTGACAGTTTGTCATAAATACAGTGTGTTTTAAATTTTCCTAACTGTTTCGTAATATATTGTGAGTATTTTGCGGCGTACCTATTACACTAAATGAAATATTTGCTGCATTCAACCTCACTATTCATGGCATTTTATTCGCGAAATTTTCGTACGGGTCGTCTAGTATATATTATTTCTATAAGATATTTTTTTGTCACAAGCCTGTATCTTCTTTCATACTTAACCGAAATCAATGAATGAGGTGTCATTTTAAAACTTATGGTCTCCACTTTGGTACATCATATTTTAAGAAATGAAGTTTTCGGAATTCGTCCCTTAAAGGGCAAAAATGTCAATATTTCTAAAATGCTGTTTTCTGTGTTATGAGTCATTTATCTCCCTGGATACGTATATGAAATCGTTTAATGTAGTATCATTTTAAAGATTAAGATCTCCGCTTTAGTGACGTCATATATTAAGACAAATATTTTTCGGAATTCGACCTTTAAAGGGCAAAAGTATCAAATTTTTGCAATGCGTAATTGTGTCACGAGCGATTTATCTCTCTTAATATCTAACCGATATAGATAAATGAGGTATCATATTAAAGATCGAGGTCTCCGCCGTGGTAACATTATATTTCAAGAAAATAATTTTTCGTTTTTCGACCCTTAAAGGGCAAAAATGTCGATTTTTCTAAAATGCGTTTTTTGTATCTCGAGCCATTTATCTCCCTGGATATCTAAACAAAATCGATAAATGAAGTAGGATTATGAAGAGTAATGTCTCAGCTTTGTGACATGATATATTAAGAAAGAATGTTTTTGGAATGCAACCCTTAAAGGGAAAAAGTATAAATTTTTCAATAACGCATTTTTGTGTCACGAGTGATTTATCTCCCTTACTATCTAACCGATATAGATAAATGAGGTATCATATTAAAGAATAAGGTGCCCGCCGTGGTAACATTATATTTTAAGAAAGGAATTGTTCGTAATTGGACCCTTAAAGGGCAAAAAAGTCAACTTTTCTAAAATTCGTTTTTTATGTCCTGAGCAATTTGTCTCCCTGGATATCTAACCAAAATCGATAAATGAAGAAGGATTATGAGTAGTAATGTCTCAGCTTTGTGACATAATATTTTAAGAAAGAATGTTTTTGGAATTCAACCATTAAAGGGAAAAAATATAAATTTTTCTATAATGCATTTTTATGTCACGAGCCATTTATTCCCTTGATTTCTAACCGATATAGATAAATGAAATATCATATTAAAGAGTAAGGTCTCCGCCGTGGTAACATTATATTCTAAGAAAGGAATTTTTCGTTTTTCGACCCTTAAAGGGCAATAATGGCGATTTTTCTAAAATGCGTTTTTTGTATCTCGAGCCATTTATCTCCCTGGATATCTAACCAAAATCAATAAATGAAGTAGGATTATGAGGAGTAATGTCTCAGCTTTATGACATAATATTTTAAGAAAGAATGTTTTTGGAATTCAACCCTTAAAGGGAAAAAGTTTAAATTTTTCAATAACTTATTTTTGTGTCACGAGCGATTTATCTCCCTTAATATCTATCTGATATAGATAAATGAGGTATCATATTAACGAATAAGGTTTCCGCCGTAGTAACATTATATTTTAAGAAAGGAATTGTTCGTAATTGGGCCCTTAAAGGGCAAAAATGACAATTTTTCTAAAATTCGTTTTTTATGTCTTGAGCTATTTATCTCCCTGGATATCTAACCAAAATCCATAAATCAAGTAGGGGTATGAGGATTAATGTCTCAGCTTTGTGACATCATATTTTAAGATAGAATGTTTTTGGAATTCAACTATTAAAGGGAAAAGTATAAATTTTTCTATAATGCATTTTTGTGTCACGAGCCATTTATCTTCCTTGATATATAACCGATATAGATAAATGAGGTATCATAGTAAAGATTAAGGTCTCCGCCATAGTCACATTATATTTTAAGAAATAATTTTTCGTTATTCGACCCTTAACTGGCATAAATATCAGTATTTCTAAAATGCGTTTTTTGTGTCTCAAGTCATTTACCTCCGTTGACAATTAAACAAAATTGATAAACGAGGTATCATTTAAAAGATTAAGGTCTTCGTAATGTCTTCGGTTCCGTTACCACATTTTAAGAAAGAAATTTTAAAAATTCTAACCTTAGAGGGCAAAAGTATTAATATTTTTACAACGCATTTTTCTGTCATGAGCTATTTATTTCCCTTGATATCTAATCGAAATCAATAAATGACGTATCGATTTAACTATTAAATTATCCACTATCGTCACATCATATTTTAAGAAAAAACTTTCTCCAAATTACACCCTTAAGGGGCCAAAACAACATCAATTCTCAAAACTTTTTTTTTACCTTGCTTGATAACTAACCGAAATCGATAAATGAGGTATCATTTTAAAGACCAAGGTGGCTGCTTTGGTCACACCATATTTTATAAAAGAATTTTTTTGTAATTCGACCCTTAAAGGGCAAAAGTATCAATATTAGTTATAGAACGTGTTGATTTTTTAAATTTTTGTTTTTATTATATGCCATTTATCTTCTTCGATACCTAGCTGAATCGATAAATGACATATCGTTTTAAAAATTAAGGTCTCCAGCTAGGTAAAATCATAAATTAAGAAAAAAATGTTCAGAATTTGGTGCTAAAAGTGGTAGCGCGTATGAGACTGTTCAGAGCCAAGTCCCCAGATTTCAGCAGCGGATATCACAGAGAAGTCAAAAAACTTTTTTTTTATTCAATAAGTAGTTTTTCGTATATATTTTTTTCTTTTACGGAAACACTGTCGTTTTGCTATACAATTCCAATGTAATCATTTTATTCGCTCAGCAACAAATATCACAGAGATGTTGACATGTTGTGTGCAGTTTGTTAAGGTTGGTTTTATTCTACCAAGGTCAGTGACAGTTTGTCATAAATAAAGTGTGTTTTCAATTTTCCTAACTGTTTCATAATATGTTGTGAGTATTTTGCTGTGTACCAATTACACTAAAAAAAATTATTTGCTACAAAACTACGAATCTACTATTCATTATATTACAAGCATTCAATCTCACTATTCGTCGTATTTTATTCGCGAAATTTTCGCACGGGTCGTCTAATCTGATGTTATTAAGTAATCGATAAATTTAGAAAGTTGTCAAGGAAGAAGTTAAAGAGAAGGCCTAGTTTTGAGATACAAGATTGGTTAATCTGTAAAGCTATTAACTTCCCACCTCATCCTTCCAGAACCCACTGAGAGTGTAGCACCAAGAAAGCTGGAACTAGGTGTCAAAGTTATCGCTCTATTGTAGAGGTATCTCATTACATTCGACAAATAATTGAAATTAATATTTTTGTCACCAATTGGTCGGCTTATTTGGTGCTGTGCCCCTCTCTTATGTATTTCTTATAGCACTCGTGTGCTATAGTATCCTCCCTTTACAGATTATCCAATCTTTTATCTCAAAACTAGGCCTTCTTTTTAACTTCTTCCTTGAAACTTTCTAAATTTATCGATTACTTAAAAACATCAGATTTGAAATGTATATGTTTATCGTGTTTCTGAAGTTGTGTGCAACAGTTACAGTTTTATAAAAGAAATCATAGACACATGACCACGGTTAGCTATTAACTTCCCACCTCATTCTTCCAGAACCCACTGAGAGTGTAGCAGTCTTAGCATTTATTTTACGCAGTAAGCGCACACGTGGTCATTGTGTCTATGATTTCTTTTGTAAAACTGTAACTGTTGCACACAACTTTAAATAAGGTTACAGTTGACTGTAATACCAGTTACTATGCCTTTTCACTAGAAGCAGTAATAAAAAATAGACGCTTTTTTTGGTTGTTACGGAAACGTTTAACTCGCGAGAAGTCCTTTAGTAATACTGATTTGTCGCGAGAGGCCTCGGTCGCGCGCAGGGAGAAATCTCAGTACCTCATCGCAGTATGGTTCTTGGGCTGTAGTTTAAGCGTTATCAGTACGGAATCTGTAAAGCTTTTTTATGACGATTTACCCTTTGTTTTCCGAGTAATACATTCCTAACTTTGCTACTAAAATGGGCTGCAGTGGATATATCCATCAATTTGTAAAAGTTTGTTTCCGGTGTGGAACCTCATTGAGCCTGCATTGTGAGCGCGGAGCGTCCGCTCGCAGGTGCGATTGGTTGGAGTATCGATCGAACGCGCAGTTGCCGACAACGCACCAAGTCCGTTTTTCAGGAGCACGGGGGAGGCGCGGGAGAGATTTCATCGCTTTCCGCATACCATATAGCTTCTGGTCCTCGATAAACTCGCCTGAGTTTCGTCACTGTAAACACAGGGAAGCCTAAACTGAAGATTTCAGTTAGTTAAATGGTCAGGGCGATGTAAAACATTGTGGTCCTCTAACTCGTCACTGCTGGATGGGTGAACAAGGCACTTGTAATTTGTGTTCGCTGCACGTGAGGTAGTGCTGCTCGTGCTGGCGATTCGAGATAAGTTGCTTCGATTCTCGGTACTGGAAGAAATCAGTCTCAGTCACCATCTGAATGTCGAATTAGGAAAGATTGAAATGCGCGATTTCTAAAGCCACAGCGTTCGCCGAAGGTTTAGGTTAAAATTCTAAACTTCTTCTGGATACTTACGTAATAATGGAAACCGACAATGTTTATGACTGATCCTGTGTACGAGCGTAACAGAAAGAACCTTTATCTGAAAATAAATGTCTGGAAACCTGCATCCATTTCCCAATCAGTAATTTAAGTTTACATTACTTACTCTTTCAGACTTAAGTAGTCCCTACAGTGAGGTCCAAACTGCGTTTGGTGCAAATCTGTTCATTGAGAAATTACTTTCAAATTAGTCATTACTCGGAACGAAGGCGGTGAACTTACTATGAAGGGTAATCACTTTATTAATTTAATTCCTCAACAGATTGCAAGGCACCTTGAGATGGCAGCTGATGATATTTAGTAGCATTAATGTTCCCGTATTCGTATTGCCAGATTAGAAATATTCCTTCAACATGCTGTGCCACAATGTTAAACATTCACACAATCGGGATGAAAAGACTCCCACGACCTGCTTCGCCACCATCTAAAGAAAACAATTCAAATGTTCTGTAAAATAACACAAAAGTTGCTGTGCTATATGTTATATACGATAGTAGTGTACTGAAGGAGATAATTGTTTTACGAGATGCTCTTGAAACAGGTAATCTGTGCAGTAGAAACGGCGTTAGTGGCAGCAGTGATCCCTGCAGATTGCTTCGAGGCCAGGAGAGGGGCCAGCTTCATTTATACACAGCAGCTCCTCATCCATTAAAGTCAGCTAACCAGAAACTTAAGTTCAGAAGCGGAAAGGTGAAAATTTCGTGGGATCATGTATGTTTGCTGGTGTGTTTAATTATAAGTAGGTGTACAACACAGAAATTTATCTTTGATTCAAACATTTCTCACTAAAGTGTATTTTATCAGCAACAGAAAAGAGTAAATTCTTATTATTTAATATCACTTTAATGAAGACTGTGCAACTGAAAAAAAAAAACAAATAAGGAATAAAATTCTCCCTTCGTAAAGCTACTTGACTTAATTTTTGCAATGAAGTCCTATCCGCAAGACGTATTATTTTCAATCAGAAATTCTGTTGTAACACAGCCTGGACCATTATTTTTAAGCAGTAATTACGTTGTAATACAGCCTGGACATATTTTGGATAGTATTTGTAGCGGTGTCGTTCATCTGACTACTGCTGTATGGGACGCGAATTCCTAGCGGAATTGCGGTCTCCAATAATTTCAATGGTTTCTCATATTACGTTCGTAATGGAAAAAGAGATAAAATCCGTTAACAATCAACTGAGACACAAGTTCATTGACGTAATGGCTTTCTTTGCTAATAGAAAATGTTTCCGTTTTACTCGATCGGTTCGTGTTTTACCAGCTGTAATTAGATTTCTTGTTACACGAAAATAACATAAGGGCGTTCGAGGCAGTTTACCAAGAGGGAAAGCAAAAACGACTTCGAGGAACGCCACCTGGATTTCATGCACGCCTGACAGTCACTAAATGTTCTCCATCTTTTTAGAAGAAATGATAGAATAATGATGATCAACAAACGCGGCTTCGAAACCATTGATTGTTTTACTGGTACACTAATTTCCAAAAGTCTGAAACATCGTTTTAATTCCAATTTAGCGGTTGGTTTTAGAGGTAGGATCTGCTTGTATTGCTCTGGTTTGTTGGATTCCTTGAGTTTTCTTCAATATAAACTTGGTCCTATGGCTTCGGAATTTCATATATCCCCGTATCTTGAAGTGGATATTGTCTGTCTTTTACATTAACAAGGAGGTTTGCTATGCGCCTTTTATATCCTCCGTGTCTAACAGATTGACGCTTCTAATGCAGTGTCAAACTTCAACTTTGCGTTTCCGGAGCCGTCGGTTGGTTGAAAGCTGTGTTGTTTACGTCATTACTGTCTGTGTTCTGGGATTATTTGAATAATGAGTGGCTGTCTCCAGTACTTCTAGTGTCGAGAGCAAACCTACCAAGTCGGACACTACCACCTTGTAATATTAGGTCGCAAGTAGATTCCATTTTGTATGCAGATGGTGGTGCGACGCGCGATGGAAATATGTTCTTATGTTCGTGGCTTAACGGCAACTAAAAAAAAAAGTCTAATGAAATGTGGTTAAGAGAGAGCATGAAATCTTTAAATTTGATTTGTAATCTTAAGACCTTAGGAAGAAGGAGATTACTCACAAAATCCATCCAGTGCTGGATTCAGTTAACCAGACGATAGTCCATTCCGGAAAACTATAATACCACAATTTTCAGCCTGCAGAAACCGGTCGGGATGTGGATATAATGAAAATAACAGTTATTTATATTAGCAGGCAACCGTCAGTCCTTATATCAAAGACAATGCCTGTAGCTCATAGTCGCCATGTTTGTGCTGTAACATCCACGGAGTTGCACTGTGAATTCTTCCGTATGTCTTCATTTCCTCAATCAAACTTCCAAACATAGTTCTCAAAAACGATTCCGAACGGCGTCATCGGGGAAGGCCGGATTTTCCTCGCAGCAACTGCTGCAAAGTCGATAATGCCTCGCACACAATCCTTATCCACCTCTACCACCGCTGTTTCTAAACAAGATTATCTGGTTAAGAAAATATGAATCTTTGTTAATGTTGCTGAGCTTTTAATTAATAAGTTGCCGCCGCTACATAAGAATACATTTAAATTGGTGAAATGGAAGTCTGTAATTTTGGTTCTGATGGAAGTCAGTAAAATATTTCAGAGGTACAATCATTCTTGATTTTAATAAAAGTAACCTTCGCAAGCGATACTACATGATCCATCATGTTTTCAATCTAATCAAGTCAAATCAGTAACGTGACTTTTACTTTCAGCTATAAGTTCCGAAGTAAAGGAGGATCCTTTATTGGGGTTGTATAGTGATATATTCCGATTATGCTACAGTTTCAATACACGTTCATTGTTATCTTTCTTTCTTCGAATAACGTTTTTTAGAAGGTACGATAAATTAGTTATGTTTATACTTAATTGTCATCCAATGCGAGTGGCTTTCCTTCTCATCCTGCGTCCACTTTCTTTTTGCTTGAAAACATTATTTTGAGTTTCCTCTCTGTAGTATCCGTGTTGATTCCAGCATTGCTTCTTATGTCAGCTTACTTTTACTGGCCTACATTTCACATAGTTCAGTTTAGTATCCCAGTATTTTATGCTTCGCTTCAATAAATACTTTCGATTTCTAGACGAATGTCTGAAATACAGATATTTCTTTTCTTGAAGAAGATTTTTTCCGCTGCTTATGTGATCCTATATCAACTGACTTCCATTACAGATTGAAATGTTAGTTCGTGTGTAATAAACTAATATCACATTAATTATTATTTTGATATTTAATGTGCTATTACCACATCTGTTGCACTTCAGGCATCATAATTCTTTTCCCTTATCTCCATTCTATTTCGGAAAATCTAGGAATTCGCAGTTGAGTGTATGGTTTCAAAATACTCCACGCAAGGTAATCTTCTTCGAAAGATTAGTTATCATAACCATATTATATTTGAGGTGTACTTGATAACCCCGCCGACTAGCAGCGTTCAGACTGCCATGTTGGTATCGAGTTACTGGGGTCACGGGCTCGAGGCTGGCTTCGAGAATATTCATTTTTAATCAGGTGTTGTGTCCGTGTTTCATAGTCTGTACTGTTGAAAAATTGAATAATAATATATGTACAGAAAATTATTAAATATTTGGAACATTAATATAGACACTTGAAACATTAACACATGAATGGCCATAAAAAAATAAAATTAAAAAAATAGCGGCCCGGAAAAATGATTCTTCCACCAAAAAGATAAAATCCTGGGTAGTCGGTGGTCCCCATGCGTGGCCTACTACAGAAACTTCACTTTCTGTTTCCTACATAAGCCTGGACGGAAGTAAATATTTACTCCATGAGCTAAAGGAAAGCATTAAGCTTATGATGTGTGCATCGACGCCTACGTTCCCTCCCTTCGACAAACATGCTTACGGTCAGATGAGGCTGCGAAAGCTGTCCCAGAGAGCTCCTGGTCATAGCTTATCGTCATCTAAATCCACAATACTTGTATTTCAATGAAGACGGAATCTATACTAATATTATAAACTCTGTCTATCTGTCTGTTTTTTACGTTTCTTGGGCTAAACGGCTAATCTGATCGTGATGAAATTTGAGAAGAAGATGCAATTTGACATTAGGATATTTTTTACTGTATAAATAATACATATTGTCATATAATTTTGAAAAATTACTAAACGCATAGGATGTGTAAGTCTCTGTAGTACCTTGCGGTATAGCGGTGCGGTAGCTCACTGGTCAAAGCTCTTGCTTACTAATCTTTGAAGCGTGGTATAACCTACGATTCAAATCCCGGTGAAAGCAAAGGTTTTTAAGAATTGTTTTTGATCGTATGAGCCAACCTGGACGGTCAGTTGTTCGGATTCCAATTTAAGCTGTAGATCCCACAAATTTAGGGGTGCAATGCGTAGCAAATCGTACGCGGTCTTACAATGCTGTAGGTGTACACTTTTTTATGCTGTATTAATCACTCAGGCGTTTTTTCTCGCAGTCAGTGTGCGTGTGTGATCTGCATTAATTATATTATAAATTGTGGAAGTAAGTTTCTGTCTTTTGTTACGTTTTGACGACTAAATGGCTATATCAATATTGATGGAATTTAACAATGAAATAGTGTAGGAAGGACACAGGACATTTTTTCGGTATGAATAACAGTTTTAGTCACGAAATTTTAAGAACTTATCGAATGATGAAAGACAGACAGATTCGTGTGTTAGTCTGTAATGTTACGTTGGTTGCTCAGTCGCGCAGTCGTGTTAGTGTTTGATTTGTTAATAAATTTCGATAAGAAACAAAACTTATTATTTAGTATAGAAGTCAATTTGCTCTGCACTATACTATTCATTTGTGTCTGTATAAAAGTTTCTGGCACCAATTTTTCTTCCTTTTTGACATGCCTTACGGACGTAAACCTGGCCTAAGGTGCAGGTCTAGAAGACAATGTGCTGCTATTAGATTATAAGATTCAGATGCTCATGTTGAATAAAGAAGAAAAAACCAAGCTGAAATAAAGCTGCCATCAGTTAACCCCCCCCCCCCCCCCACACACACACACACACATCCCCGCACCTTCGCTTACTTTTCTGTTTTTAAATATGTTGTAAATCGATTCTCTTCATGAGACAGATTAGACGATAGGATGATATAATGATGGCTTTCCATCATATTATGTCGACTCGGTGTTGTTTGGGACAAAGCTTAAGTTACTAACAGTTTTCTATATCCAATTCTGGCAATGAAACTTCAAGTCCACGCGTACGAAGTCGCGGGTAACAGCTAGTTAAATGTACTATATTCAACAATTTACCTGAATCTACACTGTAGTGGATAGCAGGATTGTTTGGAATTATCGGATGTACTGCGTCAAACACGAGTCAAATTAAGAAAATATTAATGATTGTTTTTCGATTATGGCATTGAAACAGACCTCCAGTCATACATCGAATACTGGTAATATGCGTTTAGACAAAGTAAGTCTGACATAACAATTAAAGAAGCTATAACATTATATGCTTCACTAGTGCCTCGTTAAAAAAGCTAGAGAGATGGCCTCGGGTATAAGGAAAGTATTGAATGCGAACTAAAAACTAATGAATCTTACAAACAGCAACAATACATATCACACTTGCTCCTAAAAGATTTCACTTTGCTGTTTTGCTGTTTATATTCAGCCTGTCTCTATCGTCTAGGGTTAAAGTATTTTATACAGTCATATACATTTGTTTTATTGTTAATAATAATATAAAAGATAGAACAGATATCTTTTTTAAAAAAAAACTTTGATGGCCAGAGCACTGTCACATTTATACGGATAAATAAAAAACGAAAGAAGGAAACACTAAGCAACACAGTCGATAGGACGGCTCCTGCGTTCGTGGCCTCTTCTCCTACAGGTTTCAGGTCCTATCCTGGTGGACGTTTGGTGGACAAAAGGATTGTTTGCTCATGGTAAGCATTACCGTCCGTCTCGGAAACTGTGACTCACTTCGCTTAACGCGTCTTCCAGGCTAACTGTATACCCTATCACTTCTCCACCTCCAAGACTTGCCTTTCCTTTTTTCCATTACTAGATCGAAGGGTACCACATGACCATCTGCGGATACGATTTGCAAAGTAATCTCGAAAATACCCGTCTGCTTGCGTCAAGGATCAGGCCCTGGACCAGCGTACGGGCCATCTGATTGTGGTTATCCGCCATCACGTAGGCGAGTGCTGGGACGGTCCTTAATCTCTGCCTTATCAACTAATCATTACGCAAACAAAAATATACTAATAAACAAAATTACGCAAGTTACATGTTTCGCAGAAAGATTAGCAACACAAACATCCCACCATTTGGATCTAAAAAAATCTGCTTCTAACCATGGCGGCCCATCTCGAGTCACACTATCTACCCGGACAACAGGTAGCTGTTGTCTACTTAGTCCAAGTGGCTGCAACGAGACAGGAAAATAAAAATTTCCAAGCTCCCAGGTTTGGGAGTGAAAAGTTCCTCTTAGAGTTCTTGACATAATCCGATATTTGCCGCAGAAATGAAGCTATGCTGCTTCTGTCACTGGGTGGCGCAGAGGGCCGTTGCTGGGTGAAGGGCCTTTCCCTTTATGACGTGAAACACCTTCCTGTCAGGCGTCAGCGAGCTTGCGCGACAAAGACCAGCCAACACAGGAGTTATTTCGGAAACCCTGACAAACAAGGCAGCTCACAGATCACAGGGTCTGTACGCCACTAAACGTCTGCATCCATACTACAACCCTACAAAACTATACACTATGCTGCGCATTCCAACCCCCGCTGCACGGTGGATGAAGGAATAGTTAGTTGCACCATCGATAAACCATATTTCCCAGAAACTTAACTACCCTGTCAATGCAACTCAGACATGTTGGTGGAACGAGCATTTCAATACAGACAGCAATGAAAGTAGGCAATCGTATTGTTAGGGTTCTTGTGGTGGTTTAAGAACTGCATTAATTATTTAAAAATCCACCAAACAGGTTATGTTTGAAGATGTCTGTTTTATTGTGATCAAATCAACAAGTCAGCGATATTCACTAGTATAGGTACAATACAGAGATGCACAGTCGCAAACTCAACTGAATGATTGAAACTCTCTGTAACACTGAATACTGCCAACTAAACTGACTTATTAACTGAATGCATGAATGAATTTCTCTGTCCAGGCGATCTGTTTATATAGTCTTTATCGAAATTACGAGAATTCTTCAAAGGCATCCGCCCGATATTTCTCGATCATTAACAATCACTCAAACAATCTAACCTATTAAAAACAATCGGAATTGATACAAAATTAATTAACAACATTACAAAATGATCAGAAATGGTAATTATAGATACTTAAATACAAAATTATTTACAGAAATCCTTTCAAACGGTAGAAAATTGTCCTGTAGACATCGTAATTTACATTAATACATGGAATTACAAACATTTAAGAAATTCTCTTGCATCATTCGGTTCTTAAACATATTAAATGGCCGTTGAATAATTTTCTTACCTAAAACAAAGTCTATATACACTGATTTACAAGAAATTACAAAACAAACATATCTAATCACTTTCAACCAAACATTAGCTCACTGCAAATACTTCATACAGTACAATGCTATTCAAAATTCAGGTATTAGGGCTGTTACAGTATGTTTCTCAATAGATTCGATCGGAAAATATCACAGCCTGTAAAATTAGCCATCCAAATGCTGCTTCAAGTCTGTGGCATTCTCGCACGCGATGCGGAAACTAACCACGAAATACGAGGCCTGTTGTTTGCAGCTCCTCCGTGCTATGAATCAGTCCATTGAAATACGAATCTCAAACGACATTACAGTACTCTAGAGTCTAGATTAGAACGGACAATAGTTTCACAAGCTAGATGATTTCCATGTTTGTTGCAGTTAAAAAAAAATAAAAAAATATGGAAGTATACATTATGGTCTAGGGCTAACAATATTTACTGCTCAACCGCTTCCAGATGTCCTGTACTTATCTTCCAAAACATTTCCTGGGTGTCTACCGTTTCAAGTACTGAACAGCTAAATTTTACCCACGTGCAAATAAAATGTACGAATATCCTAGAAATTCTTTAAAATTAAGGTGTCATTCATGGCACGATGTTGAAATAATATCAGATTCTACTCATAGGTGCCTAAACAGTAAGCAGAAATTTTTATTTTGCATCAGTACTATCACCATCTTTCAGGACGGAATGAGAAAAAGAGCCAGTTTCGAACATCGGTGCTCTCGGCTTGGAGGAGCGGCGAGGCAAGGAGAGGTATATTAACCACATAACAGAGAAAGCTCTACAATAACCAATGTTTGCTTCTCATTCCGTGGAAACTGCTCCCTTATACGTATAAATGGCAATATGCCGATCCTATTCATGAAGAAATTTACTCTGTGACCAATTAAGTTATACTTGTAATAATATCAATATGGTGACTGACGTTAAAACTTTATTATTTATTACATTTTTTGCGTGTTTTTTAGGAGTACTTTTAAATAAACTACATTTTACATGCCCGAATTAATGCTGTATTGATAGTCGATGACGTAACTTGATCTAACATGCTTCAGGTTTGACACAGTACGCGAGCATCTCTTCCAGATGACGTCAAATAACTGGTTCAAGACGCAATAATCAAAGAAAAATTGGTTCACATCGCACTGTGCTACCTACAATAAACTGCATCCATGCAAAGTCTGCATTACTTTAAGAGATAATTATATTGCTGTTTGACAACATATTCCATTTCTTAGAACTTTAATGTCTAGTCGACCAGCTACCGGTGATGCTACAAAGTGAAGAAAATGAAGCTAGAAGTATCATTAAGCAGAAAAACTAGTATTTTACAGCAAACATCGAAATAGTTATACATCTGTTAAACGCTTCAAATAAGACCATCTAGTAAAGCTCCACGCAGACGGGAAATATAAAAGACGATTTTTTTTAAAAAAAATCTGCTTGGTTTAAGCGCTAAAAAGCTCTAAATCTGGTGACGGAATAAGAACTGTTTGATATGTATGAGATAGCTTCGGAAATTTCTTTCATCTGTTGCTCATTCGCGCGTAATATTCTAACATTTTTTCCTCCACTTGTCTGAAATATTTGATACTGGCATTGAAATCCTAGGATGATATATGTACCAGATCATAAACCTAGCACATTTTCTATTATTTCTTGGTTGCACCGTATAAATCATAAAGAAAAACAAGAATCTGAATGTTCTGTTGCTTACCGAAGCCGCTATTTGAAAGTTAGAATCACAAGGTGCAAAATTGGTGAAGAAACCAATTAGTTTCAACTAATTTGTATCTCAAATCGTAGTTGACAGCATTGTGACAAAAGAAATATCAAGCATTACATGTTCCATATCTGCCACCGATTTCCTCATACGACACAAAATATCGGCGGATAATTTTGACAGTCGTTTTATCCCAGACCAACGAAAATAGAGAACCGTTTCCGTGTGTCTAATTTCCTAAATGAAAAGATTCAGTCACCATCATTTCATATGAAGTAAATTGTTCCAGTCACAAATTTTGCAGACTAAACAATATTTAGGGAATGTATTGAAATCCATCATACAGAAAAAAATTCTTCTTTAGATGAAATGTTCTCGGCAAACTAGCCGAGTGAGACGTTTCGACGGTCATAAACACTGCCGCCATTGTCACTCCGCTAGTTTCCCGAGAACATTTCGTCTATTACAACGCCGAGAAAGCCTTCACTCCTAAATAGTGTCTTCCTTGTTGTGCTCCAGACACAAATTACCCTTGTGGGTGCTGGCTTTTGGTAGGTACGAGAACTAAGATCTGATTATTCAGGTTCAGTTTTTTTTGCCTCCGAAGGATAGTACGCAATGAAGACGGAGTGTTCGCAAAAATAATGTGTAGTAGATGGAAAAAGTTCGTTTGCACGCGTGATGTTTGAAATTTCTTCGCTGACTTCTAATTAAAAATTATGTTTCTAAAATCATCTTCCTCTTCAAGGAACAAAACAATTGACTGTTTATTAATGCAACCCAGTCACTCTAATTGTGAATATCGCAACAAGCCCACCATTTTATCACGGCATTTTGGGTTTAGTTTTGCTCATCGTTGGCGTGGTCAAATTTGGAGCTATAGTTTTACACGCGCATGTCCTTGCTGATGCCAGGCGTTTTATACCTACTATCAAGTCCTACTAAGTGATAATGGAGGTAAAGGAAGTGTTGTCATCTGTCTATGAAACGCTTTGTGAGAAATGTAGTGTATGAGGCGGAGACTGGAGACCGTGCCGCAGTCAGGACGGCTATACTCGAAGCCTTGGCCTCGTGTCCTGTCCGTTGGGTCTCCCAGATCCGGTGTGCGGCGCCTTAGCTCCACACTGGCGAATTACGATGAGATTTCATCTCACCGGTCCCTATTTGAGCCACGGCCCAGTTAGGTATATCAACGCAGACTACTCGAACTGTTCGTAGTTGCAACTTCGTCTTAAATTATCTCAACAATATCCGATACCAAAGGTAGGACTGTGTAACAGCCCTCATATCTGAACTTTAAATACAATTGTATTTTATAAAGTATTTGTAATGAGCTAAAGTTTGTTTGAATATGATCTGGTATTTTTGTTTTGCAATTTCTTGTAAATCAGTGTATGCAGACTTTATTTTATGAAAAGAAATTATTTAAAAGCCATTTAATATGTTTAAGAACAGAATTGTACAAGAGAATTGCTTAAATGTTTGTAATTCCAAGTATTAATGCAAGTTATGATGACTAGAGAACAATTTTCTACAGTTTAAAATGTTTTCTGTAAATAATTTTGTGTTTAAGTATCTTTAATTTCCATTTCTGACCGTTTTGTAATGATGTTAAACGATTAAGTACTAGTTTTGATTGTTTTAATATGTTTAATTGTTTGAGTAATTGTTAATGTTCGAGAATATCTCGCGGAAGCTTTTAAAGTGTTCAGGAAATTTCGATAGAGCCTATATAAAGAAATCAGCAGAAGGACAGTTAGTTTTATACAGATTCACTTTGTAACTGCCAAGGACTGCGTTAGTGGTATCTCTGCATTGTATCTATGCATGTAAGCAGTATCGCTGACATCGTGTTTGGTGAAAATAAACTGAAATACATTGTGGACTACTTAATTTCTATATTAATTAAAACACGAAGAACCTGATATTTTCATCTCACCGGTCCCTGTTTGAGCCACTGCCCAGTAAGGTATATCAACGCAGACTACTCGAACTGTTCGGAGTTGCAACTTCGTCTTAAATTATCTCAACAATATCCGATGCCAAAGGTAGAACTGTTCTGGGATATCAACTAATGGATTCAGAAGAAGGTTTAACTGTGGAACAGATATAACAATTAAAAACTAAAATATTAATGAATATTGAAATAGCCTTTGCAAATATCTTAGTGCTTCCATGAAGTATTGGAGAGTAAATGTCGAGGAGTATCCGTCACTTTGTCGTAGTGCCATTATGGCAACAATCAATTGACAAATATGCAAAGAGGATTCAAAACGTTAAAAATACTGTGACAATCGGTTCTATTAAATGTACTGACTCCTAATATTTCTGACGAAGTTAGAAGGGCGGTCATTGTCTACTCAATATGTGAAGTAAATTCGCTCTTCCTGTAAATACTGCCAAAGGAGCAATTAAATCGCCAAATATGTTTTAGAAAATCTGGTCTTAATGTACTCGGAACAAGGACACTTGCTTTATAACCGCAGCTTTTCCAGAGACTAATTGAAAAGTATGAAAAATCACGTCTGCATATTAAGGAGAGGTCTTGAGAATTCTTTGTGTCTCTACCAACGTTTAGTATAGATTGTCTCTCACAAATACATCACTCAGCAGGGGTTGACCATATCAAATGGAAGAGTTGGACCAGTAAGTTTCAGTGAGTTAGTAGTTCGGAGGATGTTCTATGTATATCAACAACAGAATCATTCGTTAGAATAATGAACAGTAATGAGTCCAATCCAATACCCATCTGTTCCTTCATCTCCATTGATATTGCATTTTAAGAATTACTCTGCCAGCAAGATACATCTGGGACTAAGACAATTGTCATGACCTGATTCACAACCATGACTAACTCTGTAAAATGCCATAGAAACAGCCAGTAGAGCATCAACTACTACCCCCCCCCCCCCAACTCCCCTATTCATTATATTGTACATAACTTATTATTTTTATAACACTTTCTATCTTCTGGGCCAATTTGTTTGCTATGTTAGTTTATACAGAAACTATAGAGTTTTGATGACACGTATTTCTAATTTAATAGTGATGATGCACATGTCCCAATAACAATTTATGTACACACCCACTTTCGCATGTAAATAGGAACCCGGCACTTTTGTTGAGATATTACTTTTAACTGTCATGTTTAACCTTACATATGATGCTATGGATAGTTTGTATCATTTGTTACTAAACTGTAATGTTCAGTCTTTTACTGAAAGTAACATGGCCTTTTCTAGAAAAATGCAATATTACTTTAACTAGTGAGGCTTTTTAATCATAAAAATGACATTAATTTATGGCATATAAGATATTTGCTATGTTACGTACACATTTCAGTTTATTATTTATTTAATAGTTCTAATAAAGGAAATATTTCCAGTACAGTTTTGATGCGATTTTTTTTTTTTTTTTTTTTTGTAGATTTTCTTCCAAGGAAAGACGCCAGATATACTAATGAGCAGCTGGAGTTGCCAGAGGGAGTAGGTCAAGTAGAGGTCATCTCTAAATACCCTGTACAATTCGGTTTAATTCTAGATGGGGATACCTCTGCCTCGCGACTGTTACCGTGACGTCATCGTGACGTCGCGTTCACGTACAGTCGTAAAAACATATATTGTGACCTCGCTACGCTCGGTCACAATAATTTAAAGCTGTACAATATCAACATAAACTTATATCCCGAAGGTGGATCAGATGCAGGCGGCCGCTGGTAAGCGGCCGCAGATGTCCGATAACTCAATCAGATGTTCAATGTTTCCGGTGAAGCTCGCATTTCATCATCATCCGGCAGTGAACCCGCGAAAATTAGCAATATTGGTTGTGTTATCGGACATCTGCATCTGATCCACCTTCGGGATATCAGTTTATGTTGATATTGTACCGCTTTAAATAATTGTGACCGAGCGTAGCGAGGTCACAATATATGTTTTTACGACTGTACGTGAAAGCGACGTCACGATGACGCCACGGTAACAGTCGCGAGGCAGCGGTATCCCCATCTAGAATTAAACCTACAATTCTTCATAGATGTTGTAAATCATATCTAAAATGTAATGACTATCTGTATATAATGTATCGTATCTAAACATGCTGTATAATTATGTTTTTATTTCTGTTATTATTGCGATTGTAATTTGTTTCATTTTCAACTGAGGTAATAAAAATTCAAAACAAACAAATTATTTCTTTTTGTTATTTCAATTTCCCTCCATTATTTTTTCAATATCCCTGCTGTTTGGTATGAGAAACTAAGCAAATACTAAAATAATAAGTAAAAAAAAAAAAAAAAAAAAATTAAGAGTAGATAAAAGTAAAATAAAATGTAATAGAAAGCATACATAGCAATATATAAAACGCCATAAGCAGTGTGGTAGGGAGCAGCGTCATAAGTATTTCAAAATTGCCGCGTTTTGGTGACGACACAGTGTGTTTGAGAGGACGAACCCTTGGAGCGCTAGCGTCGCGGCTGGAGTTTACTTCGCCAATGATTATAACGGACGTGAACAGTCTCTATTATATTGTCTCTGTCACTCAGTCACTAACCAAAGCTCACTGTGAAAAGGTATTTTATGGAATCATGTACGGTATGTGTAACGGCCAAATGCCTAAGAGGTTTCCATTTGACACAGTAGTCCCAAATACTGATTGTGCAGTACTATCGTCACCACACAGTCTGTTCAAACAATAAGAATGTCTCGTCATTTCATTCCAACGTGGGATATATTCAGCTTTTATAGACAGCTTCATACTCCTACACCTGGTAAGTAGTTCACTGAGGGGTCTATCCAGAAACGAAATCTCTCTAGCAAACAATAGAACGACACTTTTTTTCGATTCGTTGTGGCATGTCGACAGTAAAACTGATTAACAAATACCGGTTTCTCGAATGTTTAGGAATCATTATGTTCAGAGGAGTGGTTAACTTAAGAGATAGAGATTTATGAGGACGCGGTTCGCATCCCCAGTCCGGCCGCTCAGATTTCTGTTTCCCCGTAGGCCGTTTCCTACTTTCAATCCTTACTACCCCGACACTGACAACACAGCAGTATCACAAATATTAACCTTGTTTTTTAATTATTTATATTATTTTTATTTATGTAGAAAATGAGAATATCTAGAAGTCTTCTGTAATTGTAGAAAAATTCAGTAGCTTCATTATGAAAGTTTATCACTTTCCCAAATAGGATACATTTCTACAACTCTTCAGCATACTGTTTGACGATTACTTTGTGAATACATGAAGCGCTTTATTTTCAGTAGCTGAAACAATAAGCTGTAACGTGTATTTGTAGTGATGTCATAGAATTCATAGCAATTATTTGCATCGGTTAGAAATATGAACTGCACATTTTTCCGCATTTATTTTATAACATTTATCAAAAGTTCTGGAACTAAGGTCTTAAATCAAAAATTTTAAAGTTGATGTCGAAGAAGGAAATAGCATCGAGAATCCATAATTTCAAATCTTTTATTATGCTGGCTAGCGTATTCATAAAAATATGTTATGGAAAAATAGAGAAATGAAAAACCATCGTGGGATCTGAGGAGGTGAAGGATCTGATGGCACCCCATTTGTGTAATGCTGTAATTAAATAATCTGTACAGACAGTAGCGCCTCTAAGGAAAAAAAAAAAATACTCGTCGTCTACCAACTGCGGTGTTTTAATTTTACTGTTTGACAGCTAATTGTACGTTCTACATTTAAGACACTGTTAATAGAGATCGGAGACAGCAAAGATCAGAAGCAGTTGAGAAGCCGCTTTTATTGTTTCCTGGGTTACGTTTCTTAGTGGGGTAACCTACTCATGTTTATTCTGGAATATTTTCATTCGTTTGATTACCTTTTCTCAACCTTTTTTTAAGCCGAGGATAAATAAAATGTCGAAAATAATGTTACGGACCACTATCTCATGTAGGCCTAAATTTTTACCTGTTTATTAAGATTTCGGACATATTGTACTATTATAACATAATAAATGTGAAAGTAAGTTTGAATTCTTGCGGGAACACTTATGATATTGGAAGTGAATTACATACTGAGAAAAGCCTTATTATTTTTTAACTAAATGAATAGTAATTTGCATGATCCTTCAAAGGGAGAGAGTAAACTACGGAAAAGAAAGAAATAAAGAAAGATTGATAATATTGTCGCGTTGGAACCGGGACAGGTGTGAATTCGAAGGTTACTTGTCAATGAACACAGCACTTAAACTGAGAACAGGTTTATTGAGAACTCAAACATACACGCAGCACTGACTGCCTCTTGGGCAGAATGCTCTTCTATTTATACACAGATAGAACGTACTAGAGATTACGAGAGTAGTTAACAAATGAAATGTGTAGAAGTTACAAGTGACCTTAGGAAACATGTAGAATCTTCTGGAAATAATAAACAGAATTAAATAATTTTTGTCAGTGGGCGGGATTGAACCGGCGACCTTCGGTACCGCAATTCGTGACGCTACCCGCTGCGCCATTCTGGCAGACGGTACACTGGCGTTCATGCGGCATTGCTCCCTCTCCTGAGGAAAACAGCGTCCCGCTGTTAGATTTCTTTTGGGGCACGCTGAAGTGTCCTGGATCTTGATCTTGTCGTGGGTCCTCTGTATGGCAGTTCTGGAGGGCCCCTCCTGTTTGTACTATTATCTTCCTGTCCGACTTCCTCAGTATCCAAACCGTCCTCAGAGTCCTCGAACAAGAAGCTGGTTGTGCCTAGCTGCTCGTCAGGATTGTAGTAAGGCTTCATGCGGAGGACGTGAACAATGTCCCTTTGCTTTCGTCGTTTCGAAGACGGCTCATAATCCTCGACTTCGTATGTGACGTCTGACCGGCGGCGTATGACACGATACGGACCAAAGTACCGCTTCAGTAACTTTTCTGATAGCCCAACCTTCCGGACAGGGGTAAAAATCCATACGAGATCTCCTGGGTTGTACGCAACAGGTCGGTGCTTGCCGTCATACCGCTGACGGTCCCTCTCCTGGGTGGCCAGTGTTCGTATGCGAGCCAGCTGTCTTGCTTCTTCGACCCTGGTAATGAGCTGTTTTATATAGTCATCCTGAGTGTCGTCCGGCTGGAATGGGAACAGCGTATCCATTGTGGTCTCAGCTTCACGGCCATGGAGCAGAAAAAAACGGAGTGAAGCCTGTCGTATCTTGCCTTGCTGTATTATAAGCAAATGTGACCACTGGCAGTATTGTATCCCAATCCTTCTGCTCAACATCCACATACATCGACAGCATATCGGCTAATGTCTAGTTGAAGCGTTCTGTGAGACCGTTTGTCTGAGGGTGGTATGCAGTTGTCATCCTGTGGACAACGTCGCATCTTGACATGACCTCTGATACTAGTCTTGACTGGAATACCTTTCCACGATCGGATATCATCACACGTGGTGCTCCATGCTTCAAAATAATGTCTTCTACTAGAAATTTTGCAACCTCTGGAGCTTCTGCAGTCGGCACAGGTTTGGTGACAGCGTAGCGCGTGAGGTAGTCGGTGCAGACTATTATCCATCAGTTACCGGTTGTCGACTTCGGGAACCTCCCCAAAAGGTCGATCCCAATTCGGTGGAATGGAACTGCTGCAGGTGGAATTGGTACTAGATGACCTGGAGGTAATTGCGGCACATGTTTCCGTCGCTGGCACTCTTTACAGTGACTCACATAATGCTTGACAGATCGGTAGAGACCCTTCCAGTAATACCTGCGTCTGATTCGGTCCAGGGTCTTCACAAATCCCAGATGACCGGATATTGGAGCGTCGTGGAAATACTTGAGAATAGCTGGCTGGAGATGAGCTGGAACGACCAAAAGCCACTTGGGGCCTAGTGGATCGTAGTTGTTCTTATACAATGTCCCATCTATCAATTGAAACCCTCCTTTGGCCGGTTCTCCTTTCTCCAAGGCGTCTATGGTTCTTAATAACTCTGAATCTTCCCTCTGTTCAGCTGCAACGTCACCTAATTCAGCGAGGGCTGAAATTCCATTGATGCTGTTGTGTTCTATTAAAGGATTCCTTGAAAGGCTGTCGGCATCCTTGTGTTTGCGTCCGTTTTTGAATACCACCGTGACGTCGTACTCTTGAAGTCTAAGTGCCCATCTTGCTAGTCGACCTGATGGATCCTTCAAGCTGGTTAGCCAACATAAAGAATGGTGGTCTGTTACGACGGTGAAAGGTTTGCCGAATAAATACGGACGAAACTTGTTGATAGCCCAGACAACTGCGAGGCATTCTTTCTCGGTTGTAGAGTAGTTTATCTCGGGCTTAGAGAATACTCTTGATGCATAGGCTATCACCTTCTCAGCACCTTCCTGAATTTGCACAAGCACTGCACCGATCCCATAACCGCTGGCGTCAGTGTGAAGTTCAGTTTCTGCATTCTCGTCGTATAAGGCTAGAACTGGTGCGGAAGTTAGAGCCTCCTTAAGTGCCTGGAAAGATCTTTCTTTAGTTTCATCCCAGTAAACTTGGCGTCTCCCTGCAAAAGTTCTTGCAGTGGACGTGCCATGTTACAGAATCCTTTTATGAAACGCCGGAAGTATGAGCACAGCCCAAGAAAGCTTCTCACATCACGAATGTGCTGAGGAGTTGGAAATTCCATGACTGCCCTTACTTTATCTGGATCAGCGCGGACGCCATCTCCGTTGACCAGGTGCCCCAGGATTTTTATCTCTCTGGCGACGAAGAGGCACTTCTTCGGTTTGAGGCGGAGTCCTGCAGTCTGAACACACTTCAGCACCGTTGACAGGCGACTCAGATGTTCTTCAAATGTTTTCGAGAAAACAACAATGTCATCTAAATAACAAAGACACGTCGTCCACTTAAGGTGTCGAAGTAAGTTGTCCATCATGCGTTCGAATGTGGCCGGAGCGTTGCATAATCCGAATGGCATTACTTTGAATTCATAGAGGCCATCAGGTGTAATAAAAGCCGTCTTTTCTCTGTCAGCTTCGTCAACCTCGATTTGCCAGTAGCCTGTCGGCATGTCCATGGTTGAGAAGTATGTAGCTCCTTTCAAGCAGTCTAAGGCGTCGTCGATGCGCGGCAGTGGGTAGACATCTTTCTTTGTGATTTTGTTCAGCCGCCGATAGTCGACACAGAATCGCCCACGTACCATCCTTCTTCTTTACGAGGACCACCGGAGATGACCAAGGACTCTCCGAAGGTTGAATAATGTCATTATGCAACATCTTCTCCACTTCCTCTCGAATTATTCGCCTTTCGACTGGTGACAATCGGTACGAGCGCTGGCTAATGGGCGGATGATCCCCAGTATTGATACGATGCTTTATCGTGGGCCGTTTCGTCTGACCTTTTTTTGCTGGGGTGTGAATACACCAGAGAATTGGCGTAGTATAGCTAACACCCGGTGGTGTTGTTCCTTGGTCAGGCCGGACCCTATTGGCAGTTCCATAGTTGTTTCCTCCAGCGTGTTGTCGGTACTAGTAACAGAGCAAGGATCTTCGTTAATGACGTTGAGCTCGCCCTCCTGGAACTGGTTCAGCTGTCCCTATGCACATTCCCTTGGGATAATTTGTGACTGCTCGTGACAGTTGGTGATCCAAATGTCTCCTCGGACCACCGATAATGCTTATGATAGCCGCTGGTATGTAGATTTCTTTCGTGAGCCTAATAAACTTTCTACTATCGACAAGCACTTCAAGGTTGCGGTCGTCCGTGTTTTTTGACTGGGACTCTTCTCGTTGCGAACGGCGGGATTGTCACGTTGTCAACGGCGAATAACTTCCCAGAAGATTCTGTGTTACGTGTACCCGTCGCAACGACTTCTTCAATTTGCAGCTCAGACGTTCCACAGTCAATGACAGCTTGGGATGCCTTAAGGAAGTCCCATCCAAGGATGACATTATGACTACATTCTGTTAAAATGACAAATTCAACTGGCTGGGTCCTGTTGTTGATGGTTATTCTCGCGACACAAGCTCCAGCTGGCTGGACGTACTTTCCATTTGCGACCTTTAGCACAGTTGCCCCCGTATCACGGAACATTGTCTTCTTTAGTGTGCGACGATAATTGTCCGACAATACGGAGAAAGAAGCTCCTGAATCAACCAGCGCCCGGACAGGTTGGCCGTCGATTATAACGTTGATGAGATTTCCCGACATCTTAGTGACTGTCATCCATGGAGGATTTTCATCTGCGGCGGCCTCACCTCCGTAGATGGTCGCCTTGCTTAGTTTTCCTGCGTGCGGCGGCTAGGGGAGCGGCTGGTAGCTCTGTCCGGCGACGATGAACGGCAGCGGCGCGTCGGGGATCGACCTCGTCTAGGGTACGGCGATGGGCTTCTTCCCGTAGGTCGACCGAACTCGTCAGCGGGTGGCTGCCTGGGGTAGAACTGTTGATGGCGGACGTCTTGCGGCAAAATAATCGTCAAATACTCGTCTTCTCTCTCTGCAGTAGCGTATGACATGTCCAGGGCGCCCACAGTGGAAACATACTGGCGCGTTGTCTTCTGTCCTCCAGACGTCCGTTCGTCTGCGGGACGTCATAGGTGCCGGAGGATTTGGTTGTGGCCGTGTCGGCCGGTTCCTAGGCTGCCGTTTGGCAGCTGCAGCATACGTCATATCAGGGCGAGGCCATTCTTCACGTCGAGTGCGATTGGCTCGGCAGACAGGAGCTATTGTCTGAAATACCTCTTTTTCCGCCGCGTCGGCTCCTTCATGACCCACTGGGCTTACATCCATGGCCATGATCTGATGCTCACTCGGTTCAAGAGTCCCAGCTGCCATGAACTGTTGTAATTCTTCTCTCACAATTTGTCGTATGAGAGACGCAAAGTCGTGCTGGTCTTCCACAACTGCCATAGGGACTACGTTGGGAAGTCTGTCATACTTCTTTCGCCCAACCCTCCTTTGTTGCATCTCCTCAATCCGCTGGCACCACTTGATGAACTCTTCCGTCGTAGCGACGTCTTTTATCAGAAGAGCTTGGTACATGTCTTCTGCAATACCTTTCATTAGGTGCGTGATTTTGTCGGCTTCAGTCATATTCGGGTTGACTACGTTGCATAGGGCCAAAACATCCTGTATGTAAGATTGCGTCGGCTCCCCATGTCGTTGGGCCCGGTTCTTCAGTTGTTCTTCCGCCGAGCGGATTTGTCGCTGGTGGTCCCCAAACGTTTTCTTAAGTTCCGTCTGGAACATTTCCCAGTTATTCAGTTTTTCTTCGTTGTTCTCGAACCACTGCTGGGCGGTTCCGTCCAGATAGAAATAAACATTTGCCAAGCACATGGTATGATCCCACCTGTTGTACTTGGCGACTCGGTCGAACCCTTTTAGCCATTTGTTAGGATCCTGTCCAGCGTCTCCAGAGAACACCGATGGGTGTCGAATGTGCAGCTGGCTTGCCGCCATGGGTTTCCTAATGACGCGGACTTTCGGAAGGACGTACTGAGTATATCCTTTGTAGTCCGGTTCCAGTCCGTGTAGGCGGCGACTTTTACGTTGCCTAATCGGAGCCACGACGATGCAGCTGTTGCACAGGGTACCCGGCGTCTCCACCAAACTATGTCGCGTTGGAACCGGGACAGGTGTGAATTCGAAGGTTACTTGTCAATGAACACAGCACTTAAACTGAGAACAGGTTTATTGAGAACTCAAACATACACGCAGCACTGACTGCCTCTTGGGCAGAATGCTCTTCTATTTATACACAGATAGAACGTACTAGAGATTACAAGAGTAGTTAACAAATGAAATGTGTAGAAGTTACAAGTGACCTTAGGAAACATGTAGAATCTTCTGGAAATAATAAACAGAATTAAATAATTTTTGTCAGTGGGCGGGATTGAACCGGCGACCTTCGGTACCGCAATTCGTGACGCTACCCGCTGCGCCATGCTGGCAGACGGTACACTGGCGTTCATGCGGCACTATAGCCATATTAACAGCTGGCAACTGATAAACTGATAAAAAGATAAGCAGTAAA
The DNA here is from genome assembly GCA_031002005.1 of Vandiemenella viatica. NCBI lineage: Eukaryota > Metazoa > Arthropoda > Insecta > Orthoptera > Morabidae > Vandiemenella > Vandiemenella viatica. The sequence goes on from JARYHS010008075.1 coordinate 90,003,747, forward strand.
ATTCTGAAGCTGCTCATGAGTTGTTGCACTGATATGCATTACACAGATATATTGTGAAAAACAGGAAGTAAACGCATGCAAATAAGAAATGTAATAAGTTGCTGTATTGATTGTTTTTCTCAGTTCTGATAATTCTCTCTAAGAGATTTCTATTATGTTTAACCTAAGACATATTTATGATAGGAACATAATTTCATTTGTAGTATTGATGAATTCGTGTAATAAAAAATTACATCTTTGTTAAAAGTACCAGTTTGTACTTTTAGCAGCAGTTCAAAAATCATATTCTCAATCAAGTGAATATTTATTGAATTTTCCAGTTTCTTACACCAAGAAAAAGTATATGCACTTTAAGAACAAACTACGAATTGAATTCAGGTTAGGAAAAGTTGTGCTCTATGAATTTTCCAAAATATTGATGTTTTGGGCGGAGATAGACTACTCACTAAGCGTTGCTGAAAATTTAGTGAAAGTAGCACGAGTGGCAGGCTTAAATAAATGGTGAAATACTGCCATGAGGACTATGTACCGACTCAGCTGAAGTGTGTGCGTTTTTTTCCCCTTGCGCTTTATAAGCTCATAATTATAAAACCAGAAATTATCCTGTTTATCCACATTAATAAGATGTATGGACCTGAAGTGTGCGTTCATCTCAATAGCTCGGGACACTGTAACCGTGTAATTAGGAAAGTTAGTTGTAGGTAATTGACTTAACTATATTGTACGGCAAATAAACTCATATTAAATTCCGTTCAAATCACCTTGATATGACTGCAGATTCGGTCTCATCGGTCGACAAGGCCAGATGCCCTAAATTAAATGCTTAAAGTTACCAAAAGGAACCACACTTGCAAGGATTAAAAAAATCTTTATTGGACACTTATCACTCATTTATTACGTTAAGGTTCAAAGGATGATACACAACACGCTGCCGCAAGCCACCAGACATATGTGATTCGAATCGGTCTTCGAGATCCTGAAGATTGCAAGTTCGAATAAGTGGTGAACGCGATCATTCATTCATAATTACAATCACTCAAAATACAGTACTTCACTTCACTGCCCACAACCTTAGTTAAGTTCATGCCACACTTAAACTGTCGTTGACGTCGCTACTAAAGTGGCTGGTGCCCTTTCAAATGTTCCTATTAAAAACTTAGTGTCCCATACCATATGACACAATCCAGAAAAACTCACGCGCGCACAATCACAGTAATCACTCGCCATCTTTTCGCCACTGTCCCACAACTGACCTACTAACTCCACGATATTCGATATCACCTGCGATATCGCGCATATCGATATTCACTATGTAGTGTTACAACACACTCAACGAACCTCGATAATGTAAGAAGGAGTGCCAACATAGCGCTGTTTGGCTAACGCAAATTTCAAGTAAATAACTGCATTTCGTTTTATTTGCGCTTATATTGTTAAAAGAAAGTGGAAAATTAAAAAAATAATTGAATTTTATTTTATTTGCTCTTACATTGTTAAAAGAAAGCGCAACTGCGATGCCTGCTAAAATGCAATTGTCTGTTGTATAGCACAGATACAAATTATAATGTGAGCAAAGATATAAAAAAAAATATAATGCGACGTTCGTTTAAATGTATATGTTGCTTCTTTTCTTTTACGACGACGAGATGCAGAATATAAGGAGAAGAGCATCCTATGTTGACGTTGTATTCTCTGTAACAGTGGAATGAAATGACAATAGAACATAAGAATTTTTTACGGAAGAAAAGTGAAGTTTATTAAAACTCAGAGAAAGTTTACACGAAACGTAGGTAATTACGGAATTTATCCAATAAATATTAATTATTCGTTTCTGAAATTTTACTTCACTTAGAAAATTTTCCATAACATTAAACATTTCTTAATCATAAAGATTATTATTAATCGTTCCGTTCTTCCTCAAAATCTTTCCTAGGAAAAATTCTTATTACCACCATAAGTAGTGGTAGGAAAAGGTTTCAAAGTTCTGCATTTGTTCGAGAGAGTGATGAGGGGATGTACGAGAGAAGTCAAGGAATTGGGTTACAAAACTTTAGTCAGACCATTGCTCGAATATGGTAGTGTAGTATGGGACCCTCATTTTACGTATCAAATACAGGAGTTGGAGAGGGTGCAAAAAGGGCTGCTAGATTTTGTTTCTGGAAATTATCGCAGAATGCAGTGGCGTATATGATAAAGGAGCTGGAATGGGATTCATTGCAAGACAGGAGGAGGATGAGGAGGGTCAGGGAGTGTACAGGGCATATACTGGCGATGAGGCATGGGAAGATATTGCAAAGGTATGAAAAGTAGTGCATGGAAGGGAAAAGATGACCATGACCACCAGCTGGCACTCGATTTCAAGCACAAGGGTGTGGAAGATTCTCTTTTTTAGGTAAGGGTGTCAGGGATTGAAATGAGTTACCAAGAGAAATGATGAATAATTTACCAAAAACTTTGAAAGATTTTAAAGATAAAATTTGTAAAGGGCAAATGTAGGTAGGTGTAGGATAGAGGGAAGATGAGTGTATAGGGAATTGCCACCGGAGCCTGTGCTCCATTCCAATTAAATTAAATTTTAAAAAACCTGTTCTGCAAGCTTTATCTGATCATAATGTGTATACAACATTATTCACAGTACTCCGTACATCTTTTCCATCTTCTCAGCTTATGATAGAGACACCAACTACAGATTTCCGCATCGAAAGAGTTGTTAAGTTGAAATTATTATTAAATGTCATATCTAGAATGGTCGAAAAAGAATCATACCAATCGCATATAAGACTTAATAACTGGAAATACGCCTATGACATTACGCTTTTGACCAACCACAATCATGACTCCAAACCTTGGTTACCGATCTCGTCTCCAGGTGTAAAGCAGTTGGTCTGACCATGAATCTTTTAAAAACAAAAGTTATGTGTAACAAATGGGACACAGCGGGGAATGTAAAAACTATGAGATATCTTTAGAAAATGTCAATGAGTACATTTATCATGGATACCGAAGCCATTTAGGCAAAAATGGTGTGTGCAGCTTTTTACATTTGCAATCATTGTTCTTGGACTTGTAGTTATCTAAATCGAAAATTACTTCTACACTTATGGCATGGCATGGCAATTGATCTGTATGAACTTCAGATTACTTAGCTTCTTACCTTGATTTCGGTTTTCTGTGGTTTTTTTCCTAATTCACTTCAGGTGAATGTCGGGATGGTTCCTTCAAACGGCCGTGGGCGAACTACTTCTCGTTAGCTTTCGCCACTTCCTCTCACACTGCTAACGAACTCGACGTCGATGAGGCGTAAAGCTCAAGGAAAAAATCTTCTTGTGTTTCAATGTTTGCCAGTTTTATAGCAATGTGATCATTTACTGTTTTTGGTACTGAACTCGGTCGTGTCCCGTATTCTCTTCCATTTTACTGCTGTTCTAATGTACGCTACTCCTACAGTTACTATAACAATTATGTCTTGAAACGATCAGCAAGTACAACAATCACTGCGTAAATACATGCAGCAATACACTTAGACTTATTAATTTCTGTCAGTGGTTCACTAATTTTTCATTAGTCCCTAAATTTTTCTTGGTTCGGGAGTTAACTTATAGAACTGTTCCATCATTTTTTTTTTTATGAATTGGTGCTGTAAAAACTTGTGTGTGTCTGTGTTAGGATTATGTATCACTATCCATTATCAGCAAACAATAATATTTGATATAGTGTACGTTGTATATTTTTTTCACGTTGCTAAATAGATAATTTTATATTAAACTACACTTAAATATATACATTAATCACAGTGATCGGCCATCTGCACATTTTTTTGGTACGTTCGATTCTGTTTTTACTTATATTCTATCCCTTAAAATGTAAGTCCAACTCGATGTTTTTTATTTATCCATTAGCAACATTTCAAATACATTTGCTCTTAAATTTTATTTCCTTTCTTAGCTTCACCGTAAGCTGTGTGCAGAAATCACTTAAATATCAAAAATTTTCATGCAGTGCTCATTGAAATTGGATTACATCATCTAGATGAAACATATTTGTGAATGGTGGTTTATATATACCTGCAAAAGTAATTGTTATCAATAGGAAGTACAATTAATTTTCTGTTTAGCTTTAGTTTTTTATGCTTTCTTTTTTAACTTCTCTCAAAACTGTGGAATGATTCCGTCAGCTTCCAATGAGATATTTGCTCACATGTTACGTTATGAAACCCTGTCGCTCTATAACTTTACAATCTTCTTTCTGAAGAATCTAGATTGCTACTACTTTTCTCCTAGACAGTCTACATTTTCCAGAGAAATTTATGTCGATTATGTTTTGAAAAACTGGGTAAACAACATACACACCGATTCTTGCTATAATTTTATCACCGTATTTTATTTCATAATTTTTTTACAACGTGTATCTATAAACTGACTAACATTTATCCATGTATAAAATATCACTAATTTATAATTAGACTTGAAATGCTGCAAAGTCATAGATTTCTGACTTATTAATTCTGACGGAATCTAAACTATATGTTTAAATTATTTATCATATACCCCATTTGTAATTATAACAAATAAAGTTTAAGATAGTGAATAATGTTTAACTTCGCCGTTTATACTTCAGAATTTCTGTCATCTTCTGGATGCTGGCAAACACAAGGAGGATGTTGTGTAAAGTAACACATTTTTTAAAAGTTTAATTTTTTATTGCTTCCTTAAACATAAAAACGCAATGGAACAAATATTACCATATAATTATATTTCGTGGCGTAACTTTACCGCAAGCTATCATTCAAGTATCTCATTATTTTAAGTAGTGTTCACACAAAATGTACACACTTTACGTTACCCAGATGAAACATTTTTGTAATGATATCTGAAATAATTAAACATCGCCTGAATCTGAGATGAAAAAATTCATCTGAAGTCGGATTACTGCCGGTAAAAACGTTAAAAGGCTAATTTAAAGACAAAAATACATTCTCGAAGATATAATATTATGAAAATACCAACATTTGTATTTATACAAAAAGAAAAGCACTTACATTTAATTGTTTAAGTTTTGTCTTCTTGATAAGATTCACTTGTTGTAATGCATGATATAAATTACTGCTAACAAATATTATTTCAATAAGCGCGAAGGCTATTTTTCTACCATCAGATTGAACAAGTAATGCATTTTTACTTCAAGCGTAACTGTCAAAATGTAAATTTAAAAAAAAAAAAATCTGTCCTTAAAGCAGGAAACTCATAGAAGCAAATTTCCCTTATGTTATAGAAGGCTTATCCAACAGTATTTTCTAAATAAATAAACCAATAAGAAAACAAAGAATGTTCAATGATTTTGTTAGCTCCCCGATCACTAGTAAAATATTATTAACTCCTTAATTTGGCATTAACAGACTTACAAAAATTGATATTAACTTCATTTTGTGTTAAGAATAAAAGAAGGCTGCAAACCAGCAATATCTTTTTCGAAAAACAACTGATAGTTACTTGAGCTTATGAGGAATTTAAATGGTAGCCTGCAGTAGGAAGATGTTTCTAGTTAAGTACATCACGAATAAAGCTAAGTTTATATTCTAATATTTCAAGATTTTACTTTTAAATACACAACTTATTGGTTAAAAATGGAACACCTGGATTTTGTTTAGAATATTAAAAGTAATTACTTTTGAAATTTAATATTATTGAAGGGAAATAAGATGAACAAAAATAAAACTACTACACAGTTTCCTTCAATGACAGGACAGTACAAAACTATTAATTAGAAAACAAACTCAACTGGGCAGGACACAGGACAGGAAGCGGTAAAGGAAACTGAGGGGAAGGGAGGGTATAGAGACACTTATAGATAAGGATGGAGAAGAAGTTACTGACGGTTTGAAAAAGGCAGAGATTTTAAGTAACTGGTTCAGTGAAGCATTACGGACAATGAATCAGAAACAGGAGGGTCTAATTCGGAGAATGAGCTTAACAAAACAATTAGAAATGACGATAGTAAAAAATTTGATATCCATCCTGAGGAAATCATGAAGGAAATAAGAAAGCTGAAAAAAAATAAAGGGCTGGTGAATATAATATTACTACAGATATCTTAAAGATAGC